>CAJHNH020001491.1:134890-567390 GCA_905116865.2 Candidula unifasciata | reverse complement strand
CATCTTTTAATATACTGTTTTAAAACAATTATGTTTTTTAATGGCCTTTTACTGTTCAAGGGTTAAAAAAAAAACAGGCATAGTTATTATATTGTGTTTCTTTCAGCAGCTATGCATTTTTTTTTTGTAAATATTAGTAGTAAAGTCCTATTAAATAACTAATTTTTTTTGTTTGTTTATTATTCATTTTTTTCTTCAAATTTTTTTTTAATTTTTTTATTTTGACACTTGACCAAAAAAATATCCAGATTGTAACCATTCATAACACTACAGACTTGAGTTGTTTTCCCTATCTGATACATATCTTGACAGTTAGTAAACAAGCCAAATGTTTTCTTGAGGCCTCAAAGATGTGATTTTACAGAAGAAGAATGTTTACAATTCCTTGGACCGCCAGAATGAATCATTCAGAAGTCTTGAAGCAGGCAAGGCCTGAAGACAACTCATTACAAATTCAAGACATGTTATAATAAGAAAGAAACAAGTAACTGATATAATTGAAAATATATTTGGAAATAGAGATGGGGGAAGACAAGAGGTGAAGATTTTTGACAGTTTTTTGACATGGCATGGGTGTCAGCACATGAAGTGATACATCCTGTTGGAAATCGCAAGTTGTGGACTGTCATGGTCACCCACACCAGTCGGCAAGGCACTTGATGATGGTGAAAATTCACCTTTTTATGGTGTTTAGTTATCTTACAGCATTGAAAATAAAATTATCCTTTACATGTTTGCATTGTGATATCACTTCCTCTGCACTCTAAATGTATCCCATCCCTTTTTCATTGTAAGTTCAAGTTGGATACCTTAAGATTATTGTTTTACCTCCCATAAATAAAGCACTTTGTAATATTATGCATTATCCACTCCAGATGCATGCATGATAAAATTATCCTTTTTACTTTGTTGCATTATAAAGTAATCCCACTCTCCCATTCCTGTTTTATAGAAAGATCTTGCCCATTTATTTGCATTCTCATATGTTTGTTCCACTTTGAAGCTTATGTGTGACACAGTGTTGCCTCTTCCAGCAATTTTCCTTATAGAAGTGTTCATGAACAAAAAAATTACATTATCAGCTGTTTTATATGTTGAGGTGTGTGCTTTTCATCAAGTACTTTGTACTTTAACTTTTCTATCTCAAGCATTGTAAATTAACTCTTTCAGTCATATGTTTGTTTTATGAATCCTGCACATCATGTTTATTTATTGCCTTCCATTTTATGTTTGGTCAGAGAAAATTTACAGACATCTGGCTCCTGAGTGGCCATTGCTGTGTAGTTTTTGGCTCTGCTGAAAGTTATACATTCATGATATTTTTATAGAAAGTTATTTAACAAAAATTTTTGGAATGGAAAGTGTTAAAGCAGTAGGAATTTCAACTATAATGATGATGATGTTCAGCCCCACCAGGACATCACACTGAGCGATAAACACCCAGTGAAACAAAGTGTCGCCATTCGGATCACCCAGGGACATGTCTCAACCCGTAGGTTGTGTTATATTAGGACCCTCGGCAACATCCAGGGTGGGCTTTAAAACAACAAACAATTGCATTCCACATTGGGATGCATGTAAGTAATGGTATTTCAACTGGAAAGAGCTAGTTTAAATTATATAGGACAGAATTGATACGACAACTATATAACCTGAAAAACATCCAACGGCAACAGTTTCTGGACAAATTCCAAATATCATTTACCAATGGAAAAGCAAATGAGGCAGTTGTCAAGAAACAGGTGAAAACTTTGTATTTAAAAGAGAAATTAAACCAAAACAGCCCAGATTTTAAGGATATATTACGAGAAAGAATAAACTAAACAAACTTGGTGACAGCTAGCAAATGATGAACCATGACTAATATATATATATATATACACACTTTTATCTCTACAAATACAACCTAATGGTCGTAAGTAGATATCTGATGTTTGTTGTCTTATATGTTATTTAATGTGAATGTATCCATATATATAAGATAAACAAGAGTTGGCAATGAGCCAAACAATAATCTGAAAAGTGCTGATACCTCAACAGTTTGTTTACTATGGAATTAATATTTGGGTAGATTTTTAACTCCAAATTTTGCCCAGGCAGCGCCGTTAGGTTACTCTTTTCAATTTCCAAATGCAAAAAGATTTATTTTTTTCATGCGCAACAATACACACGCTTGTCTGATCTTACTACCCAGAGACCAGAGAAAATTACTAGAAGTCCATGTGAAAAAAAATCTCAGCCTTCATCGGGACCTGAACCTGGGACCTCCAGCACTCGAGGCGGACGCTATGCCCCTGAAATATATATACACCCCAACAATTTGTTTACTACACAATTAATGTATGGAATTTTTTGGTTTTATCTCTTTAGTGGATTATAATTTATTTATCTACACAATATATATATAATGGGCATGAATTGTTAGAAACTGTACATTACTTAATCGCAGCTCTATCGGTTGACAATAACATCTTAGTATTTTCTTTTCAGTTTCTTTCATTTAAGTCTGGTCTCAAAACAACGTTTCTACACTTAAATATTTACCAACCTAAGACACGCAACCACACCAGTGTGTTACTTGGTGTAGCCTTCAGGTGTTGCCTACATATAATTTCTTAGGCAATAAAACACGGTATTTGGGATTTATACACTTGGATCTAAGTTATGACTTACTGAGCTGCTGGAGTACAAAACCTTTCTGTGACATGTTGGCTGGGAAAATCAGTCTGTTAGTCACTTAACTCTTTGAGTCCCAGGGGGTTTAGCATCACAGGCCCAGGGGGTAGTAAAGAGAGTCATAAAATCGGCGCATCATGCGTTCATTGGGCTTCTAGGTGCGAACCTATGAACGTATGATGCGGTCCTTGGGACTCAAAGAGTTAATCAGCCACAGTACGTATGAATTTATTTAAATTTATTCACTGTACATCCTTAGTCTTCAGCAATAATCTCTGATCTAATCAGATATTTGGAGGCCTAATTGTGTTTACAGATAAATTTTTTTTTCCTCACATTTCCATGTGATTGTTTTCATGGAACTGGTAATTTTCTTGGTTGCTTTTTAATTAATAAAATTAATTAATAAATTATATTATTTCTGAGAAAAATTAGTTCAAATCTGCCAGGCACACTGAAGATTTTGTTTGGCTCAGTTGCCTGTTTAGCTGTTAGCATATTTTCACAACGTAATTTACTTCTGTACAGTTTTGTTTTTGAAAGTGTCTGATATTTATATTTTCCCAAACATACAAATTTATTACATTGTTTCATTTGTGTTTATGTTGGTTTTTAAACCTTTCTTTACATAAATTTTAAATGTACATTATGTAACATAAATATAAGTGTGTATAGCTTTGCTCAAGTAATTTTATTTGTAATATTTGGACATTCCGTCATTTAGTATAAATTTCTGTTATATACAATTATTATTTGTTAACTCTTTGAGTCGCAGAGGGTTTTGCATCACAGGCCCATGGGGTAGTCAAAAGAGATGTTAAATCGGCTCATCATGAGTTCATTGGGCTTCTAGGCAGTAATCTATGAACGTATAATGCGTTCTTTGGGACTCAAAGAGTTAAGACAAAATATTATATTTAGCCATTGTGTGGAGATGGATTTTTTCAAGTCTGTTACTATTAGCTAGTTCCTTTTTGAAAATTTTAAAGTACAAGAATATTATTCTGAAACTAAAACTAAGATAGAAATGTAAATACCATAATTAGTTTCCATGTGAAAAAAAAAATATTTTTGAGACTATTGGTCAAAACAAATGCTTGAAGGAAATAATTATATAGTTTTGCTTTAATTTTAATGTCAGCTATTCCCATTTTTTGTACTGCATTTATAGAACAGGAGCTGCTAATGTTTGTGGATTTAAAAAAAAAAATTTTAAATAACTTTGGGTTGCATAAGTACAAACATTAAATTAATATATTTTTGGGGGATTAAAGTTATGAAATATAATAATTTCTTTAATTGTTTCATTATTTTTTTTTCAAGATTGCTTGCGAGTTAATTCAGATAATAAACAATAAATGACTGTACCATGTAAATTTTAGAAATCCACTATGATTGGGATTTGAACCAGCGACCAGAGGTGCTACCACCTCTTCCATTATTTGATCATACAGTTAAGAAACATAATGCCAGACCTGAAGCCCCGAGCCTAACTGTCCCTTATAGGTGAGCTCCTGGGCATTGACACGAAAAAGCCAACATGATATACAAAAATATTAGTTACACGCAAACAAGTGGTTAGTTTAAGATGAAACTTGGAGACATTGTTGAAAATAGGTTACCTTTCATCTAGCGCCAATATTCCACCTTTGTGTGCCAATCCATTCAACAGGATGAGCCTTGAGCAGCAGATGTTGCTGTTTGAGAGACAAGCCCCCTTTCTCTTACTATCGATCTAGTTCTAGATCTTTAAGGTTCAAGATTTTTCTCATCACTTGAGCTCTCACTGTCTGTGTCATTTGAACTGGGAAAGTATTCTTGATGAAATTCTGACTTCTCAGAGTCTGAATCAACCAAAGTATTGATCACCTGTTGGACTGTGAAAATCCTAGACATATTTCGCTTTCCTGTCAAAGTGTTTGATTCAGCAGCCACTTGTTTCATTGTGAATTTTCAGAATTGTTTCACGTTAAACCACACAAAGTAAATCCAAACTTATGGGGGCAGCCATTTGCAATGCCTTACAATGAGGTTTGACCATGATTGGTTGGTTATTTTTAGTTTGTGATGTATTTTTTCACGCTTTTAGTACTCAAAGTACCAAAAATCAGGTACAGCGGTTTAGTGGCAGATTAGGAAATTCCAGGAAAAGTGGTTCAGCAGTTTGGTATATATAGATATTTAAGGGAAAACGTAATTTAAATTATATCGCAGTGTTTTCATTTTAAAACTATTATTTACTTACTTACTTACTTTACTTTTTCCTTCCACGTATGCCGCTAAGCGTTGTGGGGAGATGCAAGTTCCTGTCATAAGCAAGGCGGGCAGCATCTGATGTTCTGAGGCCATGCTTTTGGCAGGTTTCGGAGACCCCGTCAATCCACCGTTTCCTTGGTCTTCCTCTTGCCTTATATCCTGAGCTTCTTTGGTTGAAAATTTGTGATGTTATTTGATCATTTTTCATCCTGGTTAGATGTCCAAACCATTTCATTCTTTGATGTTCTATGTAGTCTAAACATGGTGTAGTTTTGACAGTGTTTCTAATGTCTATATTCTTTATCCTGTCTAGTCTGGTCTTATTTGCTGCTTTTCTTAGACATTTCATTTCACAGGCTTCTATTTTTCTTTCATGGGTCTTGTTGATTGTCCATGTCTGGCACTGGTAGCAGAGTGTTGGAATGAAGATGGTGTTTATCAATTGAAAAAAAAAAAACTATTATTTACTAATGAATAATGCAGCTTGTAAACATTTATTATACACTTCATTTCATGGATTGGATGAAAGTCTTGGATTTGCGTGGTCTTGTGATAAATTAGTACAAAGTGCTGTGTTTTCAAATTAATCTCCTTGAAATTTTAAAGGAAAATGGCAGCATTAAATAACAGAATAAGTTTACTGGATCATTCATACATTAATTCAAAAATTTAAAGAATATAGTGTTTAAACAAAAGTAATTTATGAAGCAGCATATTTAAAGAAAGCATTGCTGCATATAACTGTTGCCTGTTTCAAATATTATTGTGTTTTTATTGTGTATTTGTTCCAGTTTTTCAATGTCTTGTACATTTTGTTACTGCAGAAACAAGACACCACTGGAAAGAAAGAGATCACAGTTCTGGATCCAAAGCGATCAAACGCTATCAACATTGGTCTGACTGTGCTGCCACCACCAAGAACAATTAAAGCAGCTATACTGAAAATGGACAACTCCATAATGAACAAAGAAGGAATTGAGGTTAGTTATTAGAGATGGTTTTCTTGTTGTTATACATTTATAGTTACACTTTTCAAAATACACTTTTGGTGGAAAGTAATTTTCCATCCTGGTTTATATATCTAAATTGTCATTTGCTTTCATTATTTCTATACTAAAAAAGTGAATATTTCCATCATAATTTCTACTTTCTTGTTTTCAGTACAGGGAATACTTCGTTAACCCAATACATCCCACCCCCCTTCTTGCCGCCCCTTACCTTCTTTGTTTGTCAGAGTAACCCCAGACATTACATTTTCATCAGTTTTGTTTACCTTGCTTTCTGCAGTGATCTTTTCACCATCTTCTGCATTGCCATCTTTTAAGATCCATGCTCACACTATCTGTTCACTTTCTGCTCAATTTTTTTTTTGCATTTATCTTGATTTACTGCGTTGTTGTTATTAACCAGACACATGTATTTCAGCAGGACTCAGCATCTTCATTTCTGTAGTTTTCCTTTGTTGATTGTAATTTCTTGTTCACTTACAAGAAGTAATTCATTATTTAAATTGACACTCCTTTATTGATGTTTATATTTATCACATATTATATTTCTCATTATGAATGATCATGATTATGATGTTGAATTTAAAATCAAAGCATGTATCAGTACTGTGCAAGTTTAATAATATTATTTTAAATCAGTCAGTGTTCATTTTGCTGCTTGTGGTTCAATCTTCTGGAGAGAATAGTGATGGAGGATGCAGTTTCCCGCAGACGAGGTAGAGTCCGACCTCCGCAAGGGTCGATACAGGGCACTGAATATGCATCGGCTAGAACAGCACATAGGGCTGGAGAATTAGCTAGAAAAAGAGAGACTTTCAGGCATGCTGTGAAAAGAGCGACGTTCTGTAAAGGACTTGCTGATTGATTGACTTATTCTTTAGCTTGAACATTTTTGACACTGTTTGGTGATGTCCTAAAATTTGTTCTTTTAACCAATGGTGTATTCTGAAGAAAAAAATTACAAAGGTTTTTTAACACCCAAAGTGTTGAATGGAGAGTGAGAAGCAACAACGAAACTCAAAATCTGTATAAATCACCTCTAATAACTGGCATCATAACAGCTAATAGACTGTAATGGTTGGAGCATATTGAGAGAATGTCAGATGACAGAGAAGTAAAAACTATATACACCAGGGAGATGAATGGTCGTAGACCATGAGGCAGACCAAGAAGACGATGGAGAGATAATGTCCAGACAGACCTGTAAACGCTTGGTGTCACCAACTGGAAAGAGAAGGCCAACCAGATGGTTGATAAATGGAGGCGGGTGATATCTGCAGCAGTGAACCTCAAAGGCTTGGAATGCTGAAGAAGAAGAAGAAAAAAGAAGAAAACAAAATGTAGTGTGAAAAGCTTTACTTATATCCATACTAAGTTTGTGACTTGCTAATTTTGCTGATGGCATGCCGATAGATGTTACATTACTCTTATTAGGAGTTAATTGTATACACTGTTTTTCAAAACCATAATGACATTATACAAGGTCATAAAGGAGATAATTTTAAATTCGTAATAAGGTCATCAGTGAGTTAGAAAGTTCATTAGAAGTCATTCAAATAAAAACCTCTTGTAACTGTAAGCTAAAATATGGTCTCTCACTATCAATCATTTAGATTTCAAGATAGCTGTGCAAAATCTATTCATTAATGTACAATACATTAAAATTGTTCCCAATTGTCTAGTTTGTGGTGGATCTGAATCAGCAGCATTATTAAAAAAACTCATGAAAGTCAAGCGATGACTGTTAAAATAAACCCAAGTAAGTCAAGAGATGACTGTTAAAATAAACCCATGAAAGTCAAGAGATGACTTTTAAAATAAACCCATGAAAGTCAAGAGATTACTGTTAAACCCATGAAAGTCAAAAGATGACTGTTTAAATAAACCCAAGTAAGTCAAGAGATGACTGTTAGAATAAACACAAGTTAGTCAAGAGATGACTGTTAGAATAAACACAAGTTAGTCAAGAGATGACTGTTAAAATAAACCCATGAAAATCAAGAGATTACTGTTTAAATAAACCCAAGTAAGTCAAGAGATGACTGTTAGAATAAACACAAGTTAGTCAAGAGATGACTGTTAAAATAAACACATGAAAGTCAAGCGATGACTGTTAAAATAAACCCATGAAAGTCAAGAGATGACTGTTAAAATAAACCCATGAAAGTCAATAGATGACTGTTGAAATTAACCCAAGTAAGTCAAGAGATGACTGTTAAAATAAACCCATGAAAGTCAAAAGATGACTGTTAAAATAAACCCAAGTAAGTCAATAGATGACTGTTAAAATAAATCCATGGAAGTCAGCAAATGACTGTTAAAATAAACCTGTGAAAGTCAAGAGATGACTTAAATTAACCCATGGAAGTCAACAGATGACTGTTAATTGTATCACCTTGCTTGTCATCTTGGAAATGTTTCCAAAAAGTCTTCTTGTTTCATGTATGGATCCCGCTGACTCTCAATTTTTCTCTACTTCTAATTTTTTACTCTGTATACATTGAAATATGATGTCTTACCCTGCACATTTCAGAAAATCTTAACAACAATGATTCCCACAGAGGAAGAGAAGGCCAAGATTCTAGAAGCTCAGATGGCCCACCCAGATACTCCTTTGGGAACTGCTGAACAGTTCCTCCTGACATTGTCTTCAGTGTTTGAGCTTGAGGCCAGACTTAAGCTGTGGCTCTTCAAGTTGGATTATGAATTGTTGGAACAGGTACTATAAACATCTACTTGGTAGAGCCTGTATTGGAGCCAAAATGTTTAATTGTAAACATATGGAATGTTTTATGTTGGAAAGTAGTTGCTGGATTAATAGAATTGTCTCATAATTGTATATATTGTCATGTCTCCTGTTCCTCTTTTCCTCTCTATCTCCACTTTCTTTTGTCTCTCTCTAAAATATCACAACATCTAGTTTGAGAATGGAGGTAAAGGCAGTCTCTGCTGCCATCTGCTGGCTTGAGAATCAGCTAATTACACATGCTGTGATTGTAACTGACTCACAGAGCATGTTGAGAAAGGTGAAAACATGCATGCTTTGTACAGAGTGGCAAGCATCACTTCAGTGGTCCCGGGTAGTTAGCATCCTTTAGATATTTTCTCCAGGTCAAGTCGGTGTGTTCTGAAATGAGCGGGCAGATAGACTGGCTGGCTCTGCACCACTTGGTGGTGAACTGATATATGACAAGTTAGATATTGTGAGGCTCCTTTGGGAGTGAGGGAACAGTGCGGAGGCACAGATAGATAATTATGGTCTAAGGTGAATGGCGCTGTGAGGAGTTACCAGGGAATCTGGCTGACGTTCAACACTCAGGGGAAGGATGAGACAGATATAAAACCAGATGGTTACTGGTACTATCGGAATTGGAACTCTTTGCTTGCTGCTAAAGATGGGTACTGAGCACTTATGGGAGTGTCCGGAGTGCTGTGATGTTGATTCCTAATTCAACATTCTAAAATCTCTCTCTCTCTCTCTCACTCACACACACACATCTTTCTTTCTATCTCCTCTCTGATAATCTCTTTCTTTCTATTATCTCTTTTATTCCAGTATAAACTGTATCTTTTGTGTCCTTTTCTCCTCTTTATATGGTTCTCTGTTAGTAACTATTTCACAGTTCAACAGAAAAGTGTAACTGTAAATATATATGAACCAGCATATTAAATCTGCATGTTTCCTTACATTTGCATATAAGAGGATCTTCGCCTAATTGTTGTTTTTGATGTCTACTGTAATAAAGTGTGTGTTTACTGCTGACAGGAAGTTGCTGAGCCTCTCATGGACCTCAAGAAAGGAATGTCAGAGCTTCAGAAAAACAAAACTTTCAGATGCATTCTTTCAGGGATCTTGGCTGTTGGAAATTTCTTGAATGGAGCTTCTGTAAGTTTGTGTGTGAATATTTTTGTTGTGGTAATTATAGTATTTTATTATAATAACATGGAGAACAAGTAAAACAGTTACTAATATACTACAAACATTCATTAATTGGTGACTGCAGAATAAAGGGAATTAAATGGTATGATAGAATCACTAATGTAGAGCTTTGGGAGAAAACTAAACAAGTTCCAGTGAACCTAAATGATATTATATAAATAATATGCTGGCATTGGATGGGACATATGCTGAGAAAAAATGAGAATAATTTAACTAGAATGTTTTTGCAATGGAACACACAGGGGCATAGAAATAAAGGCAGACCCAAAAACACTTGGAGAATGGAGCTAGAGAGTGACATTTCAAAAAAGGGAGGACATGGGAAGACCTGCATGCAATAGCAAAGGATAGACGACCTGGCGGAAGTTAACTGAGAGCTTATGCTCCACTAGGGAAAAGAAAACAGAAGAATAAGAAAATTAATATTATTTTAAACCTTTTTCAGTACTATGCAACTAACAAGACTCATTGGTTAATCGAAGGACATTATACTTTTCTGTTTTATAGCACAAGGTATCGACAGATCAACACATTCAATGTGAATTGTTAGTTTAGCTACTTCGGTCCCTTAGTGTTTGTATTTAATATTTTTTGGGGACTCAAGCATTTATTAGCTTTAATTGGAACTCAAATCTTCATCTTCTTTGCGATCACCAGCTATAAGCTGTGGCAGAAAGTTCAGGTTGTTTATCCAGCTCCTGACTTTAGTCTTGGTCCAGAACCTGAGTGTTGCGTGCACATCTGTTTTACAGATCTGTATTATTTTTATGCAGATTGTTGGTTCCTTGCTTCTCAGGCAGATGCATTACGACTTGTTGGAGTCGGATGTGATGTTTCAAAAGGCTCAGATATCACAGGCTAGTTGTAAACCACAACTCAGCATGCCAGCTGCCTTTTTAAGGACAATGTAGAAGAATAAAAAGATGATTCTCAACCATTGTCTCTGGTGCACGAATACTAACCACATTGATTTCTTGAGTTGTATTGATTTTTGTATTTTACATAAATTTTATCTCTGACTCGTAATTCCAACATACCGCAACCGAAACCCACTGCTGGCTGCATGGATTTTTTTGTCATGGTATGGGCATCGCAGGTCGACCCAGCCTAAAATGATTACTGGGATGTATGTCCTGGGGAAGTAAAGATGGCCGGCATAATGCTGACCATATAACCCACCTAGTACCGATTGGTCTGTAAAAATATGGGGTACCCTTCCAGTATGCCCGATGCACATAAAGGTGTGAAAAGGGATCTTTACTTTTACTTTTTTACTTTTTTTTATGTCTGTATTTTATATAGATTGTGTTTGTATTTTACATAGTTTATTGTTGTTTTTTACCTAGAACTCTGTGAGATACTAGTAATGATTTGTGTTTTTGTTTTGTCTATGCAGGTCCATGCATTCAGTATAGAGTTCCTGCAGCGGGTACCAGAGATCAAGGACACAGTACACAAACATTCACTTCTTCACCATCTCTGCACAATTATCATTGAGCAGTTTCCAGATTCTACTGACCTGTACTCTGAGATTGGGCCCATTACCAGGTGTTCTAGGGTAAGCTCTTTGACACCAGAGATCTGTTATAGATGTTTTTGGGTAAATTCTGTAACACTCAAGATGTTTTATAGATAATAAAAGGTAAGTTCTTGGACACACAAGTTCAGTTAAAGATGTTCAAGGATTATAGATGCTTAGTGACAAAAATTGTTGAATACTGAGATTTTCTTGGGCTAGTAACCCAAACCCCAGTACAGAAAAATCATTAATACAATACTTCTTCTTCTTGGCCTTCAGTTTTGTATGCTCAGGTTGCCTCTATGAACTTACATGTCAGCAGCAGGTCCTTAATGGTTCCCCTTAGCTTGCTTTGCACACTTTGCTCTTGAGGCCATGTGTCTTTTCGAAGTTGTATGTAGAGTGGGCAGGTTTATAGAATGTGCTCAGGTGTTTGTGGTCCTGTTTTGACAGGCACACTGTGGGGAATGTACATTCTTTATTTTATGCAAGTGATAGTTGAACCTGCAGTATCCTGTTTGTAGACAGAAAATTGTTGTATGTTACTTTCTGTTGAGTTTGCTAATGGGATTTGTGGATCTTTGTTCTCTCTACAATTCCTTGTATTTTCCCTTGATAAGTGTTCTGATTTCCGGTAATGGCAATGAATGGGCGTGTTGTTTCTCAGAAACATAAATACAATTAGTAATGATCAGAGGCCACTTACCGGACCTCTGCAGGCTAAAATTTGGCCTGCAGGCTGCTAGTTGAATAGCCCTGTTCCAGGCTCAGTTCTTTAATACAGGGTTCTATTATAGGTATTTGTGGCGGGTAACTTCGCTTTAACTAGCGAATGCACTATGTGCACTTTACATAGGGAACAACAAACAGTAAATCTTAATAGGGGTTTTTATTACCCCCAGCCTTGCTGGTTAAATTAGAGGATTTGGGGTTTGCCCACATCTTATTCCCTGCTGTAATTAATTGTATATTTAAATGTATTTAAATTACACTAGCTTTTGTTCACTGACACACGTACAGTTACAATGAAACTTCAGAAAACTGTAAGAACATTAAAACTACATTTATTTTGAAAATTCAAATGATAACTAAATAAAATGGCTGTGGATATAAAATCCTGTTATTCAAGGTAGGTTAGTTAAATCTTAGCTGTAGCTTAGGTGAGCTTCTGGCTAAGCCTCGGAAACACATCAGGCAGGCCGAATCTTCCAGTCCAGACAATCGGGTATCTGCGGCTAAGCTTAGGATCTACTTCTGGACTCCCATCTGGAATACAATCTGGAACAATAGAACAGTCCTTATACAAACAGTCAGGAAGGTTCTTACTGGAGACAACATTACCTCCAGTCTTTAAACTGTTACACTACACACATATATATGGAGTAGGATAGTAACAGGTGTTCACATTCTACTGGTATAGAATGGGAATGTGTACAGAACATGGTCCATAATCCTGATGGGGAAATATTTAGGAAACCAGTTTCATGAATACTCTCAAGAACAAGAGTTTATTTACATCACACAAAAAGAAAGGACATTCCTCAGTGTAAATTGTTCTGCTGTCTGCACACTAGTACTCCTTTGAAGGGTTAACATGCTTACACACACAGACATACACAGTCATATTTCACAATATTTTCATTTTAACCAAATGGGTTCACATCACAATGAATGAGAAACAGGGAGTGAGTTTACCAAGACCAGGAACTCATAACAGGTGCTTTGCACTGTTTGAAAACAAATGGGATTGACATATCTCCATCAATATACTGGTGCTGGGATAGATGTCAAAATACAATCATAGATGACAATGGGCTTTCCATCTGTCACAGTATTAACATAAAATATACAACACTCACTCCAGTTTAAATCTAAATCCACACATGTGCTAATCTTATTCAGCAGAGTTTAGAAGTGGTGAGGGGTGAAATATAATTATTACATTTGTAAGGCCACCTGCTGTAGAACTGAAATGTATTCCTAGTAATAGGGAAATATATATACAACAATAATAATTACAAGCAGGGGCCATACATCTCTTTTCTGCTTCTTCTTCTCTGACAGTGTGAATATTAAATTCAGCCTCACTGTGTTATTCACTTTCCAAACTCTTAAACTAGTCTCAGAATTATCTGGACTAAATCTAAATTAAAGCAAGACAGTGATTTATTAAGCTAATATCACCATGAGGTAAAATCAACTTAGAAGGGATTAGGTATAATGAATATACACTTCATTCCTTTTTAATTGTCCCACCATGCTGGAAACCGGAACTGGCCGAGATTTCACATGAGGACATAATTATCAGTTAATTAATATAAGTATAATAATTAAAAATACCAATGCACGTTTCTAGTAGCAAATAAACATTAATTCAATCATCAAATAGAAAATATGTTTGCATACATGTACATACTAGATCATAAACGTGGTTAGTGGTGATAAAGAAATTTATCATAGTTGTTGAGCCATGTGGGCATTAAATTCCAGAATTTAACCTGTGGAATTAATTCAGAGGAATAAGCAGCAATACATCAAATTAAACTTATTCTTTTAACTCACCCCTGGCAGGGAATTCAAACAGAAAATTGGACCACAGGCGGACTAAGAACTTTAGTCTGAACCGGTCAATTTCTGAATTGAAAAGGGAACAGGAAGTCAGGAGGAAGTAACTCTTCAGTCCCCCTTGCCCTACTCTTCGCCTATATTACCTTTCAACTCTTTAATTATAATTTTGCTACAATAAAGCATTAAGAAAAAGGTAAGGAAATTTCTTAATTAATCCAGTGTTATTATGCTAATTAAAAGCAATAGGAAAATGTTTAGAACTTTGGTAATAATATTATCTAAACAAAGCACTTTTTAAAAGGACAGAAACAGCTGTCCAGACCAGCTCGTCACAGTATTCTCAGGCCATATCTATGACACTGAGTTTTATTATATATGTTGCAGAGTATGTTCTTTCACACACAAGCTCTATTGGATATGTTCTAGGATAAATTCTTTGACAGACAAGTTCTATTATAGATGCTCTAGAGTATTTGGCACATGTGTAATCCACTACAAATATAGGGTAAGGTATTTGGTACTTGAAATTCATTACATGGGATTTGAGGTAGATCATATGTGAGTTGCCGTCGCATAGCGACTAGACACTTGCATGCGGATCGGAAGGTTGTGGGTTCGCTCCCTGGCGCTGGACTTTTTTTAAAAATAACTTTGACTCCCAGGTTGACCCTGCCTTGAGTAGGTACCAGGTGCAGTCCAGGGAAGTAAAGGCGGCTGGGGGGGGGGGGGGTCACAAGTCTAAAATATGTTACTGTGTACTTCAAATTTCTCTTAACTAATTTCTCTTAATTAATTTCTCTATTGCCCTACAAGCCTCTAAAAGTGGATGCCAGAGATTTATCTAGTGGGTAAGGAAACTGGTCACTTTTTCTCCCTATAAAACTGCCATTACTGTCTGTATTAACCACTTTGGCAGTGTAGGCAGGGGGAGACTGAGGATTTAGGGTCACATTGTTAATCATTTATATTTCTTCTTCACTGTTATATTCACCACTGACAAGAAACATGAAATGTCAACAGCAATTATTTTGTACTTTGGTAGGTTGACTGGGATGAGCTGGCACATAAGTTAGATAAGATGGAGCATGATTGTAAAGCATCATGGGATTATCTGCGGGCAATTGTCAAGCATGATGGCAGCTCTACAGACCTCAAGGGAAAGTAAGTGATCTTAGAACTACAAGACTGATTACAGTGGTTTACTATAGGACATCTACTAGTGGAGCACCGTTCTTATGTTAGCGTATTAGGGAAGCCTATAATGTTGATTCTCCCATTATGTCTAGGCTTGGCTTTTCAGGTAAGGGCAGAATTGTGAGATATATTTTGTAATTTCTTTGGACTCAAGCACTGGTTACAGTTTGACCCAGCCTAAAATGGGTACCAGGATGGCTGTCCTAGGGAAGTAAAGATGGCCGGCGTAATGCTGACCACATTACCCACCTAGTGCCGATGGTCTGTAAAATATGGGCACTCTTTCCATATACCCGATACACCTAAAGGTGTGGAAAGGGATCTTTACTTACTTTACTTTAGTGATTACTTTAAACTGGAACTTCTTGAACAGAAAAAGTTACAAACAAAATTACAAGCTAGTGCTCAAAGAAATAATGTTTCTCTGGCAGTCAGCTTTCTTTGTGCAGTAAAACTAGTCATATTCATATCAAAACCACAATATTGATAACTGGTCATCTTCTTGTGGGATGCAATTTGTTGTTATTTGAAGCCCCACTCGGGCTCTTGCCAGGAGCCGCAATATAACCCAGCCATAAATATGGTCTAATGGCTGAACGCGGTTTCTGGGACCTCAACACGGGTGATCCTCATCCACATGGTGGCATTTTGCGTCACCGGGTGTTTATCGCTTGTGTGATGTCGTGGTGAGGTACAACTACCTACTTACCTCTTTTGTGTAGTTCTGGTAATTGAAATTTAGATTTGTGTTAACTGCTCAATTTTAGACGTTACTTGTTCAAATTATGTTTTTTATTTTTTTGCGATGCCTCAGAGAACTAAAATCTGGCAGTGTTACAGGAGTTTTTATTTGAATTTGAAATGACATTTTAATTTCTTGCACAAGGTAGAATTTATAATCTTGTAACTGTAAGAACATTAGCATTGTATCTGTCAATTTTAAAGATTACGTATGTACACTTTAAGAATATTAATAACCTTTATGAAACAACAGACTGTATTTCCTGGGAATGTATTTTTTTAACTCATTGAATAATATGCAGTTGGAATGCCAGTCTGAACAGTCTTTCCCTTGATGTTTGTTAACAATTGATGTTTGTTAACAAGTGATGTTTTACTCCACAGGATGTCATTATTTTTGGCTGATGCTGCTGAGAGAATAATGATTTTACATATTATTTTCAAAAGAGTGTTGAACAGGTGAGAGTTATTTCTCTTAGATTTGAAACTTTAGAAACAAAACTGGAAGTATGTACTTAAAACAGTGAAGTTTCCCGTAGTAGTTACTGTTGTGTGATATGATCATGATTTTACAAGTAATAGAGCATCATCATTTAAGATGGTGTATCCAGAACTTCCACTTCTCACTGCCATAATTCTACCACTTAAAAAAGGAATAATATTAATCTAGTTTGAACATGTCTGGCACAAAATTTACTACTTATTGGTAGAGCCAATTAATGTAATTTCTTTATGTCATTTTTATGTTTTCAGTTTAATATCAAAAGTTTTTTGTTTTTTTTTATGCATAAATACTTTATAATAGGATGTGGACAAATATAGACAGGAGAAGAAAACAAAGATGTATATAGGATGTTAAATAGTAGGGCAACAAACAACAGTGACTTGAATTTCCTCAAAAAATAATAAAATGATGTGATAAGAGTGGCTGGAAGGTCATGAATATCAACATCTGCTCAACAGCAGACACCTAAAGAAGTAAAATAAATGCAAAACAACGTTTAACCATTGTGAATTTTAAAAAAGAGCATAGACATTGTATTGCAGAATACATTTCAGGGAATATTTTGCTGTATCTTTAAAGGTGTAAAAATAGACAGTGTGATTCGTGCATTTCAGTTGAAATGTTCTTCTCTTGTCAGATAATCGCAATTCCAGCTTCCTAGTAAATAGGTTATTCCATAGTTAATGGGAAAAGGTAAAGTCAGGAGATGTGAACCAGCATCATTGCACACGATCATAAACCATAAGTGCTCTGCCACCAGTACGGACAGCTGAAAAGAATTGTACGCCTGTGTCGCCTTCGGCACGTAACTCCGTTCTAAAGTGACATGTCTTCATTTACCCCAGAGTGTCAACTCTGGTACCAATTTCCTAGAGGCTGGGTGAACCCCGGGAACCGCCCGGTTTCGAACACCAGGCATGGGCTGCAACGAGTCGCAGCTGAACTTGGAAGCTAGTCTCTTATCGGCTGCGCTAATGAGAACCTCTAATACACGGATCCCATAGTTGCTCTGTTCTGGTGCCAAGGAAAACCACACAGAATACCCATGGCTGTCCCCTGTGAAAAAGATTGATGCAGACTGTAGTCTCATCAAAGCCAGCAGCATACACATGCACATTAAACACATAAGGCAGTTGTCAGAAGTACCAACACAAACTGTCCTGCACTAGAAATGCCATTATCGCATATGGAAGTTGCAGTTACACAAGATCAGTAGTTGAACCTTTAATTAATTACATAAGGTACCACAACAGGCCACTCAACCATTTTCTGAATCTGCAGTTCCCAACACAAATCATATTGGGCACAGTTGAAGAGCTTTCCCAAATGAAAACCTCAGCTCACAGTATCACACCACACACTCAGCTCTGTAGCTGTGCGATGGAACTATATCTTTTCAGTCTACATAGGGAGGAAACTGCAATGGTTAACAATTGTCAGAAACAAAATTTGCCACAACTAAAAACAAGAAGGCAGCCTATCCACCATATTGACCGGAAGTCTTGTGCTTCATTGTATGTTGATATAAACTCTGCGGCAGTGGTTCATGTGATGAGATACAGGGAAATTTTCTGGACAATAAATTGTGCAATGTATTGTTTGTATTCTTATTATCTAAAAAAAAAAAAAAAAGGGAAGTTTGTTTTGCCTTTCTTTCCAAGCACAGTTTTGGTACCAACAAAACAGCAAAGTGTGTACCACAAGACCAGTGGTTCTTAACCTGTGGGTTGCAACCCTTTGGGGGGGGGGGGGGTCGAACAACCCTTTCACAGGGGTCACCTAAGACCATCAGAAAACACATATTCACTGAAGTTATGAAGTAGCAACGAAAATAATTTTATGGTTGGGGGTTAGTTACCACAACACGAGGAACTGTATTAAAGGGCTGCGGCAGTAGCTGGAAATGAAGAAGTTCCACTGTTTTGGCAAACTAGAGCACTGATCATTATTCTCATAGGTCTCTGGTCTACAAAACTATAATGTAACTCCACCTGTCAAACTATTTTATTAAATTATCAAGCTCCTTTTTTTGCAGTTGAGTCTAATTTTTGGCAGTTACTGTCACAGACATTTTTTACTTTATTAACATTATTTCAGGTAGTTTACTATGAATCCCTCAGCATAGATAGTTGTTACTTTATCGCAGATAGTTGCTTACAGGTGTTTCTTTAACATTTTAACATTACTTTTACTTTAACATTACTTCAGATACTTTACCACGACTCCTTTAACTATAGACAGTTGTTATTTTATCACAGGTAGTCACAAACATGTGTTACTTTAAAATTACATCAGGAATTTACTATGACTCCTTCAACTATAGACAGTTATTACTTCATCACAGATAGTTGCAAACGTGTTATTTTAACATTACTTTTACTTTAACATTACTTCAGGTAGTTTACTATGACTCTTTCAACTATAGACAGTTGTTACATTATCACAGATAGTTAAGATAATTGCAAACATGTGTTACTTTCTTTTCTTTTTTTTTTTGCTTAACATTACTTCAGCCAGTTTAATATGACTCCTACTACTATAGACAGTTGTTACTTTATCACACATAGTTGCGAACACATGTTAAAAATTACTTTTACTTTAACATTACTTCAGGTAGTTTACTATGACTCCTTCAACTATAGACAGTTGTTACTTTTTCACAAATAGTTGCAAACATATGTCACTTTAACAGGTAGATTTCTTTGACTCCTTTTGACATGTGTTTTAGTTAATTAACTGTGACTCTTTGAATCACGTATTGTCTCTCCTCTGTTATACGAGTCGCTTAGATGTCTAAAAATATACAACTTGATTTGTGCAGATACAACAAGCTGCTTTTGTTTTTGGGTTTCCCTGTTGCTGATGCACGTGACCTGAAGATAAACCACTTCTGTAAAGTTGTCAGTGAGTTCGCCTTAGAGTACCGCACAACCAGGGACAAAGTGATACAGATGCTACAGAAGAAAGCCAGTCAGAGAGAGAGGAAGAAGACACGAGGGAAAATGATTGTTGATGTGAGTATTATTTGATGATGAGGTCAAAGGGGGAGCAGAATGTGATGGGTGGGTGTGACCGAGCTGTTAACGTGTGTTTGTGTGGGTGAAATTATGTGTCGAAGGAATGATTTTAGATGGGAGGTTTAATAACAGTGGCAAACCACATGAAGACACATAAAATCATGAACATGTGTATATATGTGTAAATATTATATTTGGAATGTTAGTATGAGGGGAAGTCATTAAGTAAAGGCAGTTGTATCCTAGTCTGCATGAAACAGTATACAGAAGAAAAATATTATTTCAGGACACAGAATGCAGTATCCAACGTATGTGTTGTGACAATTTAGGCATATATGCATGTGCTACAGCTCGTACAAGATGGTGGCAGCACATTTAACATGCACTGTGGAAGAGCAGCGAGGTGTTTGTTTGTCGGCAGAAGGTGTTAAACCATCTTAAAGCTATCGAAGAATGAAAGTTCAATATGGAGACATTGTTTGGGTTCGAAGAAAGGGACATCTTATTGAACAAACTGAAGCCCATGATCCAATCGAAATGCCTGGGTCTTCTCTCAGAATGGGCTTTGTTGCTGGATAACAATGGCTGTGATACACTGGATACACTGCAGACTCTGCATGCGGTGTGAGGTAGTACAACATTCAACGTACAGCCCAGACAAAGTGAAGTGCTGTTGGTGGTGCATACTTGCTTTGTGGCCACACCCAAAGGCCTCTACATGGCAGGCATCCACATCTTGTGGATCAGTGCACTACTTGTGTTGCAAGTCAAAGAGGCTGTTGAGAAATAGGACACAGAACAATTTTTTTTTTGGTTCCAGCCGTTTGTAAAGATGTATTAATGCAGTTGCCTTTGTTTAATGACTTCGTCTTGTGTGTATATATATGTGTGTGTGTGCGTATGCACACATACAAGGTGGGAGAAGTGAAATGCAAGTTTAAATGAGAGAGACAAGGAGAAAGAGTGAGAGCTAGAGACAGTGGCCAAAATATTTTCATCATCATGCAAAAGCGTGTGACACCTAGTGAGATGAACAACAATTTCAGATTAAGAATTGTTGAATGTTATGTGTACATACTTAGCCCTACAGACCAGGACAGTAGGTAAAGTAAAAGACCCTTTTCCATGCCTTTTGGTGTAAAGGGCATATAGGGCTAGACCTATATTTTTATAGACCAATCGGCACAAGATGGATGATGTAGTCATCATCATGCCGGCCACCTTTACTTCCCGGGACTGCACCCAGTACGCACTCAAGGCTGGGTTGACATGGGAGCCAAGGTCTTCTTTTTTTTTTTTTGAAGTCCGGCTCCGCGAGGGAGCCAACCCACGAGTTTCCGATCCGCAGGATACCAGGAAATATGATGGAAAGAAAAGGCAGCTGTTGTGATGTTAACATCAAGTGCTGATTGGTTTATAAAGAATATGGATCTAACTCAGTGTACTAAATGTGCCAATGACATGGAAAGGGTCTGTAATATTTGATAATAGCATATTGCTTGCTGTTATTTCTGTAGACTGAAAACTTCAAGAGTAAAGATGCAGGGAATGACGAAGCTTTAAATGCTATCTTGAAAAATGGCTACACAAGTGCTGACGAGAGGGGTTTGCCTGGACAGAAATGCCGTAGGAAATTAGGTAAGCACAATCTGTGTTCAATGTGTCATACTGATTAAGTTATGGGGGGACGAATATATACATACTTTCTAATTTTAGTGAAATATTATGTTTACTATTAATATTCTTGATAGGAACAAGTCAGAAAGAACTACAGGAATTAATAGATACAGTAGTGGTAGAAAAATAATAAAATAGGTCTCAACTTGAATAATGGGAAGACAGAAGTTACCATAACTTCTGTCTTCCCATTAATCACCATGATTTCCAAGAAAAGAATAGTGCCTAAAAATCTAAAAAGTATCAAATGTGTTATTTTAGTACATAAATTTAAGTATCTGGACACATGGATAACGTCCAGTGGAAGATGTATCACAGAGGTAAAGAACAGAACAGGACAGGCCAAAACTGCCTTTTGCACAGTGAAGAACATTTTGTGCAATAAATCCATGTCATAGGAGGTTAGGAAAAGAATTCTTGCAGGCTATATAGAGCCAGTTTCAACTTACGGCTGTGAAGCCTGGGCATTTAATAAACAAGCAGAACACTATCTTGAGACAGAGATGTGATTTTACAGAAGTATCCTTAGAATTCCTTACACAGCCGAGAAGAGCAACCCAGATGTTTTGAAAAAGGCGAGGGCTTGAAGACAACTTGTCTCAAACATCAAAAAGAGACACTCGTCATTTTTTGGTCCTGTAATGAGAGATAGAAAATGAACATGTTGTGACCACTCAAAAGATTTGGGGAAAAAGAGACAGAGGAAGACAGCGGGATAAGATTCTTGACAGTTTTTTGTCATGGCATTGAAGGGTGTCAACACACAAACTGATACACTCAGTTGCAGATCCCGCAGTTTGTGGAGAGGCACAAGGCACTTGATAATGATGATAATTTTCCAAATCATTACCCTCATGTGCTGTGTTTGACAAATGTATTTAATTATGGTTCTCCGACTGATGGAATTACCAGAATCAAATCTGTGTTCTGACTAAACCATACCCTGTAGTTAAACCATCCACATATTTTCCTCATTTATTGTTCTTTATTCCCATCAAATTTTTAGTTGTCACTTAGTTTATTGGGGGGGGGGGGGGGGGGAAGAAGAGGTGCCACATGTCCGAAAGATGTTACTGTATACTTAAAATTTCTCCTAATAATTTCTCTTAACTAATTACTCTATTGCCCTACAAGCCTATAAAAGTGGGTGCCAGAGATTTATCTAGTGGGTAAGGAAACTGGTCACCTCGTCTCCCTATAAAACTGCCATTACTGTCTGTATTCACCACTTTGGCAGTGTAGGCAGGGGGAGACTGAGGATTTAGGGTCACATTGCTAGTGCTGTCACCACAGATTGTGCAGGTTCGGTTAGAATTCTCAACCTTACCGAGGATTCCAATCCAGGTCTCCTGCATAAGAGTCCTGCGTTCTTAACCATTCGGCCGTGCCCGGCTCTCTAGCGAAGTTGGTTAAACCTGACTTTCGCGGCGACCGGGTGACGAACTCCTTTTGGTCCGGGCTCACTCCCGGGGGTAGGCAGAAAAGCCACATTTCTCCCAGATTAACGGTACCTATAATGGAATCAATGCCGAAGGGTTGCGATATCCATAGTACCGAGCTAAAGGGTTTACAACTCATGGTTTTTGGATACGTAAAAAAAAAAAAAAAAAATACCTCACTATTCTGTGACTTAACTTACGTAAAGTCCTTCAGTTCACACTTCTCTAAAGTAAAGTCTTTTCTGTAAAGAGATTATTACTGCATTATCTCTGAGATGATATACTAGCCTTTGTCCTGTCCTACACAAAGTTAACTGATGATGAATGGATGACAGCAATGATGATGATAATTATGATGATGTTATCAATAACCTTGGATTGTGATGATGACTTACGTAAAGTTCTTAAGTTCACAATCCTCTAGCAGTTTCTGTAAAGGGATTATAATTACATTATCTTTGAGGTTTTAAACAACGGATCAACATCATGGCACACAGGTAGTAACCCATGTGTGCTCTGTTCTTCTTCCAACTCAAGTCTGAGAAGCTCAGCACAGGCACAAGCTCTGTAGCACCAGCGAGGATCCTGAAATACGTTTGGTAGATTTTTAACTCTAAATTTTGCCCGGGCAGCGCCATTAGGCTACTCTTTTTGTTTTCCAACTGCCAAGGGATTTTTTACGTGTGCAACAATGACATGGGCGTCAGATCTCACTACCCAGAGAGCAGTGGGAATTACTAGAAGTCTAAGTCCACGTGAAAAAAATCGCAGCCAGTACCAGGGATTGAACCCTGCACCTCTAGCACTGGAGGCCACGCCATGCCTCGAGACAACGCAGCCACCTCTACATTTTCTTTCAGATGATATACTAGCCTTTGTCCTGTCCTACACAAAGTTAACTGATGATGAATGGATAACAGCAATGATGGTGATAATTGTGATGATGTTATCAATCACATTTGATCCTGATGATGGGGATTGTGATAAAAAACAAGGATGATTATGATCGTTAAAATAAGTAGTCTTTTTTATTTTATTTTTTTTAATGTTAATTTTAAATATGGTCCTGTTATGTATAAGATTTCTCATTGAGTAAAGTTACTGTGTATAATCATTGGCTTTATGAAAAACAAAACAGAAGTAGCATTGCCATTTGTCATTTATGTCAGGAGCTGACATGGGACTTCTGCCTCATCCCATAGGAAACTAGCTACAAATTCCAACGTCATGAATGTGTGTATAAAGAACATGACATGAGATGGTTGACATCAGATGGTTGACATCAGATAGTGGACATGAGATTGGTGACATCAGATGGTTGATGGACTCTGCTTCATTGACAGATAAAATGCAGAAGAAAAGAACAAAAAATTTATTGTGTATTCATTTTTTTTTTAATGACTATTTGGTTTCACTAGTCAGTTTTACGTTCTGTAGTTTGCTATTGCTTTCTGAAAGCTGTCAGAACCATTGTTGAAATCAGTGGAAACCGGTCTGCAACCAAATTACCTGCAGCTGGAATCAAACTAGGTATTTTAGAATTACAAAACATGTTTGCAATGCCTAAGCTGCAAAGCCAACAAGGTAGAAGTTCATTAATCAGTTAATTGAAATTCCAACTTTACAACAAGTGGGTCAACCCAATGTTTGCTCTGTTGCTGTGCCGACGGCAACCACACAAAATACCCATCACTGTTTTTTTCTGAAAAATTGAGACAGACTGCAGTCTCGGCAAAATCAGTAGCATACACACGCATTCAATCCACATCACTTTTCAGAATGATAAACTTGGGAGTTAAGATTGGCATAGAAGAAAAACAAGACGCACACCAGGCGCATCGAAGGACTTATTAATCAACATAGATTAGCCAGCAGATGCCGGGTTTCATACTGACGGTGGGATCTGAGCATCTGTGGACATGTCTGGAGTGCAATGATGATAACCCAACTAACTAACTAACACACATTAAATGCATAAGATCACCATCAGAAGTGCCAACACAAACAGTCTGACACCAGAACTGCACTAAAATTCACTAAAAACTAATAAATATGTTGCCTCAATCATTCTCTCAGATGCAAGATCAATGGGTTCCAGGGGAGGTATGACAACAGACTCTGACATGTATGACACTGGGGATGATGAAATTCTGGAAGCTTGTGTCCGAACTGCAACTGCACCCAGTTCACGACCACAGAGAGAGCGCAAGCGGTCTCGAAGTCATCGCAAATCATGTAAGTATTAGTAGCTGTGAAGTTTTGCATTTGCAATAGGCAAAACATGATTTATTCATGAAACATCAAGTGAGTGTAAGATCATTTAACTGTTTTGTCCTGGTCCTTTTAAATTGCCATTTTAATTATTTTGTATTACGCTGTGTGGTTTTTTTTTTTTTTTTTTTTAAATTGGAACCATTCCTGGAATACTTTCTTCAAATAAATAAAAAAGAAAAGAAATATGTTATGTTCACTATAAACTGCTTGTTATTGTGTATGTATTTTCTGTATTCTTGTATGTCTAGGTGTATGTTATACTTTATAAATGGTGTCTGCTCATGTTATCTATAAAATTACAACTTTTAAGAGTCACTTTTCTGATTCATATGTTAGTTTTTGCATGCACTCATTGTCCTGCTTAATATTTCTAATATGATGTTTATTTTTAATAGTCACATTTGTATTCTTTTGTTCGGTTGAATAGTAAAAGTAAAGGACCCTTTTCCATGCCTTCAGATCTATTGGGCATATAGGGTTAGACCTATATTTGATAGACTAAACAGCACTCAGTTGGTGATGAGGTTGACATTCTGCCGGATGCTTTTACTTCCCATGACTTTATCTGGTACTTTTTTTAAGGCTGGATCGACCAGGATCCACAGTCGAGTATCTGGTCACTACACCACGGTTGAATAGTATGTTCTGTTTATTTTTATAATGTTTATTGTCTCACCATTTTTTTTTTTTTGCTTTGTTCTTGGTGTCCGACTATGTGTTACTCCTTTAATTTATTTATATCTTCATTTAGTCAGAAGTCATTATTAGAAACACACAAAAAAAGTGCTTCTATGTTGCAACTGTATTTGAAACAGTGAATGAAACACAAATGTTGATAATAACAGGCCTGAAACTCTATGCTATAAATGTGGAAGAGTTTTTTTTTTTTCAACATGGGCAGGTCTTGCTAGTCATACTCGTCGTTGCCATGGCCTGTGAGTCCCATGCCTCCTCATAGCCCTATATAATACTATTAACTGGAAAGTCGCAAAGGTGCCAATCAAACATCATCATCATCAGCATATATATATATACATACATATTCACACACACACGCACACATTTAAAGACCTAAAATATACAAAATATAAAAAGTAAAACTCCCTTTTCCGTGCCTTTATGGGTAAAGGGCATATAGGGCTAGATCTGTATTTGTAGAGACCAGTCGACACAAGATGGGTGATGTGGTCAGCATCACGATAGCCGCCTTTACTTCCCAGGAATGCACCTGGTACCCACTCAAAGCTGGGTCGACCTGGGAGTCGATGTATTTTTTTTTTAAAGTCTGGCTCCGCAAAGGGAGCGTAGCCACGACCTTCCGATCCACACGCGAGCGTCTAGCCGCTACGCCATGGCGACTCCCTAAAGTAAAGCTCACAACTTATCTTTAAAATAAAGTTCACAACTTACTCCTTAAAGTAAAGCTCAGACTGACTCCCTAAAGTAAAGCTCACAACTTACTCCTTAAAGTAAAGCTCACAACTTACTCCCTAAAGTAAAGCTCATAACTGACTCCCTAAAGTAAAGTTCACAACTTACTCCTTAAAGTAAAACTCACAACTTACTCCTTAAAGTAAAGCTCAAACTGACTCCCTAAAGTAAAGCTCACAACTTTCTCCTTAAAGTAAAGTTCACAACTTACTCCTTAAACTAAAGCTCACAACTTACTCCTTAAAGTAAAGCTCAAACTGACTCCCTAAAGTAAAGTTCACAACTTACTCCTTAAAGTAAAGTTCACAACTTACTCCTTAAAGTAAAGCTCAAACTGACTCCCTAAAGTAAAGCTCACAACTTTCTCCTTAAAGTAAAGCTCACAACTTACTCCCTAAAGTAAAGTTCACAACTTACTCCTTAAAGTAAAGTTCACAACTTACTCCCTAAAGTAAAGTTCACAACTTACTCCTTAAACTAAAGCTCACAACTTACTCCTTAAAGTAAAGCTCAAACTGACTCCCTAAAGTAAAGTTCACAACTTACTCCTTTAAGTAAAGTTCACAACTTACTCCTTAAAGTAAAGCTCAAACTGACTCCCTAAAGTAAAGCTCACAACTGACTCCCTAAATACCTAAGTGACATGATAATTATGAGCAACATTAGTCAATCTGACAACTGATTGATTTACATGAGAACTGACCTGTCCTGTTTTATCCTCAGCATTTTGGGACAGTGATTTCTAGGTAACTCATTTTGACAGCTGGCTAGTTCTTTCTCCCTCAGTTTTGTCTTTAGAGTTATTTTTGTAATTGACTTATAAATTACCTAATATTTAACACACTTACAAATTCAGTCATTGGTGATTTTTGAAGTGTTCATTTTGTTTGAAATACTAACCCAGAACTGAACATCATATAAACTGGTTGCCAGTCTTTGAATGAGCATTTGTGTTCTCAGTAGTTAATAATTAATAGTTCTCAATAGTTAACGATTAAAAGTTCTCAATAGTTAATGATTAATAGTTCTCAATAGTTAATGATTAATAGTTCTTAATAGTTAATAACAAAATCTTTTCCTCCTGTTTTTTTTTTTGTGTGCACTTATTCTGCTTGTGATTTATACTGGTGTGATATGTTTGCTGAATATTTTAAAAAAAAATTGATACTAATTGACGTAATGTATAAATAAGTGTATACTTCTGCAGTTGAGATCCTCCCTATCTAGACACAAATTAACTAAATTGACATATGAATATTCACAGCTTATTTAAAGCGAATTTAAAGAACAAAATAAATCTAGCCTGTTCTGTTTGCTATATACCATGGAATAGTAATTCTAAACACCAGTGCTCCTCTGATACTAAGTAATCTCATCTCTACTCATCATCTAATCTCATCTTGACCCTCCGGTACCTTGCAGTGTTGTATGATTTAGGGGAAAGAGCCCGTTTGTCTGCTTCCCTCTGTTCATGAATCGCATGGCCGCCCTTTTCTTCGCTTTCCACCTGTCTGTACATCATTGCTTGCTGTGGTATAATGCCTGCTGACATCCATGTTATATGGCCAAACCATTTCGCCTGTTGTCTTCTAAAGAAATCCTCAGCTGCTGCTACCCCCAATTTCCTTCGGATTTCATAGTTTCTGATCCTATCTCTTCTTATTATATTGAGAGCCCTTCGCAGGAATATCATTTCAGTTGTAATTTTTCTTTTCTCTTTTCTGTCATTGTCTAGGTCTGGCATTGGTAACACGGGGTTGGCAAGAAGATTGTGTCATAGAGTGCTCTTCTGGTTTCTGCTGATACATGTTTGTTTCTTAGTATTGGTGCCATTTGCCATTGCTGATACATGTTTGTTTCTTAGTATTGGTGCCATTTGCCATTGCTGATACATGTTTGTTTCTTAGTATTGGTGCCATTTGTGCCAAATGAGTTGGGTGGTTTGCTTTGTCACCTCTGTCATCAATCTCATCTTCTGTTTTACCAGCTGATGATATTATGCTTCCTAAGTATTTGAAGTTCTTGTTTTGTTTCAGAGGGTGTTCTGTAAGCTGGATATGTATTGTTTTGTCTAATTTGGCTATGGTTATGACTTCTATTTTGTTGGCATTAATTTTCATGTTATAGTATTTGCAAATTTGGTTTAAGTGATTTATATGGTCTTGCAGTTAAGTTTCTGAATTAGCAATTAGTGCTTGGTCCGCAAGTAGTAGTTCTTTGATGAAACTGGCTTTGGATCTTCTTCCCCTTGGTATATTATAGTCCTTGTTTGGTTGGTTTCTTTACAGATGTTATTACTGTAAGTTATAGAGAACAGAGGATACAGGACACTGCCCTGCCATACTCTAAATTTTATGGTGAATGGTTTTGAGTGTTCTCCGGTTGTTTTGACAGCACAATTACTGTTGTTATGCAAGCTTTTTCATATGCTCATTATTTTTCAAACTTGTTCCTTTCTTTAAAAAAAAAAGGTAATTGTGTATCCTTTATAGGATGTTGCAGAACCAACCCCAGCATATTTTTGGCTGTTGTGGTTTTTCTAGGCAAACTTTTATGTTCAGTAGTATGCCATTGCTGTCTGAACGGCCAGCTCTCGGTACCACTGTAGAAACCAACACAAGACAAACAGTCCGCAACTGGGATCAAACCCGGCACTCTGGCATTATAAAGCTCGTTGGCAATGCCTATGCCACAGACGCTGACTTTCTACTGCCATAAAATGATTGTCAGAGATGTAAATCACAACACAACATGCCTAGTGCCCTTTTAAGTGTGGACACAGTAGAAGAAGGCCAAGATGTTTTGCCACAAGATGTAGTAACATTGAAAGCCTATGGCACAACATCTGTTATATCACTGGCTCTCGGCCTTTCTAATGCCACGACCCTTTGATTCAGTTTCTCATGCTGTGACGACCCTTTAATACAGTTTCCTCATGCTGTGACGACCCTTTAATACAGTTCCCTCATGCTGTGACGACCCTTTAATACAGTTCCCTCATGCTGTGATGACCTTTTAATACAGTTCCCTCATGCTGTGACGACCCTTTTATACAGTTCCTCATGCTGTTCCCCAAAGCATACAATTGTTTTCATTGCTACTTCATAACTTCAATTACTATGTGTTTTGTGATGGTCTTTGGCGACCCCTGTGAAAGGATTGTTTGACCCCAAAAGGGGTCACGACCCACAGGTTGAAAACCACTGAGTTATATGATAAACCCATCTAACCAGATGAGAATCGTGGACCATTTCACAATCAGTGAGGATTAACAGATACTTTTTTTAATTTAAATCTTACGTAATACGCTTAAAATAATATGTATCAAAAAGATAAATATTAGTGACATTCTTTAAGATCTGAACATTTCAAAATGTTATTTATGACATTTGTGACATATTAAGTATCATGCTGGTTTATAAAAAAGCAATAACTGAGTATTTTTTCCTGGAAGATGAAGCAAAGGCAGTAGTGTGCATGAGACGTTAAAGCCGTCCTGACCATGAGAACTCTTGAGGCTGAATAAATTGCACCCTGTGATGATGAGAACTATGTTCTGCGAAAGGACTGCTGAATGATAATGATCACAGTTTCATAGTAGAGGAACCTACAGTCGTCTGTATGCAAATAAGTCAGATCTGTAAAACAGATGTGCAAGCAACAATCAGGTTCTGTAACAAGTTTAAAGTCCAAAGGTGAATGAACTACCAGAACTTTCCGCCGGAGTTCACAACTGGTGGACACCAACAAGAAGAATCAAAAAGGTTAACTTAATAAAATAGAAACAAAACAGTTATAAATATTATAATCTTTCTTGAATTTAAGGCTTAATTTTGCCATAAATAACAATTAATTTGAAAATAATTGTAATATTTTAGGCAAATTTATTAAAGGAAGTAGTGCCCCTAATTTGCTAGAAAGAATTGCTTGATGATGCTAGTTGAGGCTGCAATTTGCATTTCTTTTCTGTCATCTGATATGTTGAAAGCTTTCTTCACCTCATCTGTTCAGTTTGTTTGAATCCTAAAGCATTTTGTTTCTTGAATTAATGCTGTATTATTTTGAAGTTTATATTTTAAACAAAGTTTTCATTTGAAAATTTTTTTGTGTGGAAAGGTTTAGGAAATTGTTTTGGCTTTTTAGTTAAGCTTATGTAGGTGTAGCAAACATTGCATTAATGTTTATGTCCAGTGCCTTTGATAATAATGTTAATTTTAAACAAAATTATTAATGCACCAAGAATATAATATGTATTAAAAAGAGTGGCTTCATAAATAGTAGGTTAATTTTAGGGAATGTATAGCCAGTCCTTATGTGAATTATAGATGGTCACGCAACAAGTGAACTTGTTTTTTGAAAGTGCGAAGATATGATTTTTTTTTCCTCTAGAATATTGAGCTAAGAACTGACATCATAGCACTCAAAACTTTCACACAAGCATGCGGTCCTCATCTTCAGCAGCTAGTGAAGCATTTCAGTTCCAGTGGTGCTAGTAGCAGCTTGATTATATGTCCGTCTTATATTGCCTTTCCTTGAGAGGTGAGTGTCGACCAGGTCCCCCCGGTCACTCCTAGCTTTGCCAAGGTCATTTTTTTGAAAAAAAGTCAGGCTCCGCCAGGGAGCGAACCCACAACCTTCCGATCCACAGCGAGCGTCTAGCCGCTCGGCCACGGTGACTCCCCAAGAAAATGTTTTACCAACAGTATATTAGCCTACAGTTTACATATAATGGAATCAAGAGTGTGAAACATATGTAAGGTGATATGCATGTGTAAAGATAACCTGATATGGTGGAAGATTTTTTTTTAATTGGAGAGTTTATAATGATTTTGTTCCACTAACATCTTTTCCTGGCTTGCTTTTTTATGTCATGCTCTAGTAATTTCATGAATGGTAAAGGCATGAACAGAGTTGTGCTTCTTTGATGCTATTACTGTTAACCAAGGGTTTTTACTGAATTCTTTAAACTAGTTAATATAGTTAACATTCTAGACATTTTGAACTAATGTTGTTGCCATTCTAGACAGTTTCAAGTAATTATATTCTGGGTAGTTTATCATAGTTTAATTAGTGATTTCGGGTTATTTATAATTATACTGTCACATTTCAGAGCACGGAGCACTTACTTTTTAGTAGTAAATAAGCAGGTAATGGCAGGCAATAGTGATTGGCTGGCTAGTTGATTGGCTTGTGTAGATTTAAACTTTGATTTTTCTAGGAGTTTTTTAACAAACTGTGGTTAACTTCTTGAAAATTTTAACTAATTTAATATCAGCTGCTAGTTGTATTGAGTGTCACTTGGCCTGTCTACAATTTAGTTAAGATGAAGCTATATAGTATTACTAAATGTGACTGCATAGACTTTTGCCTTATGCAGGATATCTTTGATTGACTGCTATGCATGGTCTTTAGTGGGTTGGACTATTTTGTACAGATTTACTTGTGCAGAAGGTAAAGACTATAATTGTTAATTACTGAGCACATCACTATATTGTTCCGAGAACATAAAGACCAGTAACTCTTTTTCTACCAGCCTTTAATTAATTTCACTTCATATATCCTGAAGAGTTCTAGTTAAAGTAGCCACGGTTTGAGTCCTAAGAAGTTAAAATAATATTTTAGGCTGTGGGATACAGGACATTGAAGATGCATTGGTTATGAAAGCACACAGTGAAGACCGGACGCCCGTGTGTATTGTTGTGCACGTAAAAAATCCCTTGGCAGTTGGAAATTGAAAAGAGAAGCCTAATGGCACTGCCTGGGCTAAATTTGGAGTTAAAAATCTACCCAAAGTATTTTTTTCAGGATCCTCGCTGGTGCAGCAGAGTTTGTGCACTGCGCTGAGATTCTTCAGACTCAGGCTTGAGTTAAAAGTAGAACAGAGCACTTATGGGTTACACCCGTGTGCCATGATGTTGATCCGTTGTATAAATACTCAAACTATAAACCATCAAACCATAAACCATCATACCATAAACCATCAGCACTCAGTGCTGGAGAATTGGCCAGAGAAAGAAAGATTTTTAGGCATGTCCTAAAGAGAGTGACATTCTATAAAGGACATTCTGATTGATGATTTGGTGAGGAATAAAAAAAAAAACGTTCGGAACAGTGAGTTAATGTTAGAGCTAAATGTGATAAAAGATGAGTCAGTAATGTGCACTGTCACTGGACTAATTAATGAATGTATGATGAGTTGTGTGGTACCAATAGAGTTAAGGCCAAAAAAGTATATAAAACCTTGTCTGTTTTACTAAGAAAAATAATACTCAGTGTGTAAGTCAAAACAAAATTATACTGTCACATTTCAGAGCACAGAGCAGTTACTTTTGAGTAGTAAATAAGCAGGTAGTGACAGACAATTGTGACTGTCTGGTTAGTTGATTGGCTTGTGTAGATGTAAACTGATTTTTTTCTGTTTTTTTTTTTTTTTTACAAACTGTAGTTAACATAAGTGCTAGTAATATAGTAAGGATTCAGAAAAACCTGTTGTTAGCTTAATGATAAACTAACAGTTTTATGAATTCTAAAGCATTATTGTTTAAAATAAAAACTAGTTAGAAGTTTTATGACACAGCTTCTGCATTAACCAAGTTAAAATTGAATAATGTTAGAAGAAAACAAAAACAATTCCAGTTAGAATTCACACTATTATCAAAGTATTATTAATGCCATATCTATTTAGTGTACTGTTGTAAAATCATAGTTATGCTACAAGTTTAAATTTAATTAGTTTTAGAGCATTAAATTAAATGTCAGTTAAATACAGGTTGCAGTTAAATTAGTCAAAGATGGCAAATTAATTTTTTCTGGATGGATCAAGTTAAGCAAGATATCTTGAGAATTCACTTTTAAATTTCCGAATGTTTTATCTGAAATATGCCCATATTAATATGTCAAGTTAGTTATCTAGCTAAAATAAAATATCTACTTATACTAAGATTTTTATCAAGAATTTGGTTATTACAGTTAGATGATTTGAAAGCTTTAATAGATGTTTGCCTAGTGTATACCACTATTGAGGTGTGTATCAGATGCAGAGCTACAATAAGCTGCTTCTCAGACTGACAGTTATAAAAGACATCTATCAAATGCCTAGCTATATTACAATGTTCAAGTGGGTTGCTGTATAACACAGTGTCTGTCAAATATATATTAAGTAGCCTTTCAGGAGCTATGTTATTTTACGGACACCATGTTGCAATAAATTATTGTCCTTTTGCTTTGTCTTCACAGTGAGGAGAACCTTAAAAAGTGGCCTAAACATGGAGGAGATGCAGGCGATAGAGGCATTCTGAGACCAGATGGAATAAACGTCAGCTGCCTTTCATTTAGAAATGTGTGACCGAAGTTTTTTGACTGCTGTCCAGAGCCAAGAAGTACAAAATATGATAAGAGATCATAGACCTGTCTGATGTGTGTGCATGCAAGCTGGTCACAAAAGAAAACATGACTGCTGAAGGCCATCAAGAAGTGTTTCAATACGAGTACAGTGATTCTCAAATTATTTTCAGGGTTACTTTCAAAAAGAATTCTCTGTTGGTACTATTTTTTTTTAATACAATGGAAAGCTTTTTTGAAAGAAGCAGAAGCAAAAATCAACTTCTGTCTGAGCTCTTTGTAACTGTCAGTTCAAATTCTTCTTTGGCCCTAAATCTTATCAGCACTAGTGTTGATCCTGAGTCAATGGTTCCATACACTTTTACACATGTGAGAATGTCAGTCCACAGTTTTAGTTTCTTAAATTGACTCAAAAAGCGCACTTCAAATAATAAGCATATTGATACTATTAAGGTATGATGTTTTATATGAGCACTTTAACATTTCTGTGAATTATTTTTATTGTTGAGCTTCACACATTTTATCGCAACAGATTACTATAATCACAACAACAGTAGTAAAAGTTTAATGCTTTTAACAAGGGCTTTTTTATAAAAAGTAAAAACTGCCATACTCTCCCCAAAATGTCTAAAAACAACGGTGTTTGTACTCACCACAAAGTGTCTGTTACAGTAAAAAGCAGTAATGCCTTTTTTTTTAAAAGTCCCAGTACTGTTTACCTTTGCATACCACCAGAAAACTTCCCTGTTTATAATTAATTATTAACATACACAACTGACGCTGTATATACAAGACAACAGATTCAGTCAAATTTATGGGCTTGCGTAAGAAACTTATTACCTACTACAGTTTGTGGGATGTGGTCTGATTTCCTTACCTACACCTCAGAAACATAAAATTCTCCACTGTACGGTGAAGTCACCACATTCGAAAGCCACAGCTCTCTGCAATGGAATATAGTTAACAAATACTCTACACTGTGAACTTATAGCATTAAATTTGTCAATTAGCCTGCATCTGACTACGGTAGTTTTGTCATCGTTTATCAGCTTGTACTCTGAGCCAAAAGTATTTGTACTGCAGAATAAAAATATGTGCCACAGCTTTGAGCGGAACACTAATCGTCACACCTGCTCTAACGTAGAAAGCTGTGCCATTTGGGAATCACTGTACTAGTAGATGAAATAGATATTGGCACCACCATTTGGTGTCTTTGGCCTAGTCTTTCATTATTTCAACTCTGAGAGCCAATATTTCAACTCTGTAAGCAAATGATTGGAATGTTGTAAATTAAGTGATTGTGTTGCTGATTATATTTGACTCACTAGTTACTTATTCAAGCATTTTTATTTAACTGTCTTGTCATTCATTTGTAACATTTTAATATATTTGTTCATTAAACAAATATTTTTTTTAAATCACAGTCAAATACCACCGAAAACATTTTAATTTTAGTGCTATTTTTAAAAATTAGTGTTCAGTAATAATTTATTTCTTTTCATTTTAACTGGCATGCCAGTTTGTGCTTTAATTAAGTTGTGAAAAACAAACCACATAAAGTCTGTGTGCCATGAAATCGTAATGGGACGATCATCATCATGTGGCTGATGTTAGTTCATGTGCAATACATTTTTTTAAACAGCTCAGATTCTTTCTAGCTTCCATAACTGTTTGTCTCCTGTTTGTTTATGTGTAGATATGTTTCTTTTATTACATTATTTATACTATTTATTTTTTCTTTTGTTATGATTCATAATCCCCTCTTCCTGTCTTTGTTTTTGAAAAGTTTCATTTAGGTAGGTTTATTTTATAGTGAAACAAAAAAAAAAACAAGAAGAGACACTTTGAACCATCGATGCCATTTTCTGAGTTAAAGTTCTTTGGCAAGAGTGTAATGTGGGGAGTGAGTTTACTTTTGTTTATGTTAAATTTTAATTATAATTTAACTTATATTACAGTCTTTGTTTGTTAACAAGTGCATTTGTATTATTCTTAATTGAGGTGAGAATGTTATCTAGTCTACGTGTTGCAAATTCTTTAGTGAAAGTATTACAGGAATTACAATAATACTTATGCATTTATGTGTATGTAGAACATAATTAATTGATCACGTATTCCACAGCAGACTTTAATTTTACTTTTCTGTCCTTTACTATATTTGTGGTATCTGTACGGGCTACAAAAAGAAAAAGTATTGCCGCACACACACAAATAAACAAGAAATTAAAAGATTCTTGTTGATCAACATATATTTGATGTGGCAGACAGTGCTAGGGTGAGGAAAATAAACCATGTCCAGATAATCCAGACAGCGGCGTCTGTGGCTCAGGCGTTGTGAGTCCAACTCCTAATTCAAGTGTACGGTGATCGAAACCCACTGCTGGCTGCATGAGTTTTTCTCATGGTACAGGACGTCGCAGGTCGACCCAGCCTAAAATGGGTACCAGGGTGGCTGTCCTGGGGAAGTAAAGACGGCCGGCGTAAGGCTGACCACATTACCCACCTAGTGCTGAATAAAAATATGGGTGCTCTTCCCATACGTGGGATCTTTGCTTTACTTTTTTTTTTTTTTTTTTGAACTAGATAATCTGGACAGTAACTGATTGTCTTTCTACAGTGGGCTGCTAGCTGAAGATTGAATACCCCTGCAGTTAAAGAGTCCTGTATGTTAGTTCAACAGAGCACATCTCAATTAACACATTCAGCTTTGTAAGGAGATACAATCAGGAAACTGAAACAGCTACACACAGTACTTCTCTGCTGCCTGTGTATATAGGAAGAGTATTATAGCGTAGGGTAGGCGGATGCAAATTTAACAGCTAAAGATAAATGTGACTGAGAAAAAGTATATGACTTTTTAGTGTTACCTTAAAAAATTACACATTTTAAAAATCTAATACAGTACCGCCTGTAATGTGAATTGTATGAAATGACTTGTAGAATATAGATACATACTATTTTCAGATTATAATTAGACAACAGAAATTGTCCACTGTTAAAGATATACAAAATATGTAATTTTAAATTAGTCATTATGAGAAGGAAATATTGTAAATACAGACTTCACAAGCTAGCTAATGATTAATTTGTCTGAATCTCTAGGTTATTTTTGCCATTGTAGAAAAAAAAACTTAGTTATAACAACAAAATCTTTACATTTGTTTTATATTTTTAATATTTACAATTATTATATCAAGAATTTAAACAGATTAGCAATAGCTTGAAAAGAAAACAAATTAAAGAATGATTGCAGAAATTGTAAATCTGAATAAAATTTTTTTAATTTAAAAAAAAAGTTTTTGTAAATTATAAATGTTTATTTGAACAATAAGAATGTTCTATATATTTATTTATTTTTTTTTATTACCATTTAGTTGTTTTAGTTTCACTGATAGTGAAAATTTTTAAGTAAGGGGGGAAAATACTACTCCAACACTGAATTCTATTACAATTTTTGATTAGCAGAATACCATTCACATAGTTTTCTTTTATCGTCTCATTATAATAATCTTGTAAAAATGTTGTCTGTTTTTTTTTGCTTTTATCTTCTTGAAAATGTTTTAAATGTCTGCAATAAACGAAAGAGTTTTGTATACAAAATCAAATATTTTATGCAAATAAGATCACATGACTTAAGTCTCACCAGACTTAAGGTTCTGCATTTTAACTCAGATTTACCGTCCACAATTCTATTTTTATTTTGTTGAGATTTTCCTGTTGTAATCTCTGTTGTATTTCTGATTATACTGATTATATTTCATGTTTATTCGCTAGTTTTCAATATCTGTGATTCATTTTTGTTTTCTAAAAAGATTCAGACAGATCGAACAGGCAATCACTTGTTATAATGCTCATATAAAAATGTTAAGAAGTAATATTTCTGTAAGCCCAAATTGATAATGAATTTTGACATTTTCACTAAACTAATTACTTAAAGGTTAAAGAGATGCTTTACTTTACAAATATAGCTTTATTTATTTACTTGTAATTTTTCATACAAGATTGGTTCGAATCTTGAATTTCTATAATAATATTGGATTATTGCTTTTGTGTCAGGTATGATTTGTGCAAGGGAGTCGACGTGTTATAGCGGCTAGACACACCTGTGCGGATTGGAAGATCATGGGTTCGCTTCCTGGCGGGGGCCAGATTATTTTTTTTTTTTTTCAAAAATGACCTTGACCTTGACCCAGCCTTGAGTAGGTACCACGTGCAGTCTTGGATAGTAAAGGTGGCCGGCATGATGCTAACCACATCACCCATCTTGTGCCGATTGGTCTATAAAATATAGGTCTAGCCCTATATGCCCTATACGCCTAAAGGCATGGAAAAGGGTCCTTTACTTTTTTTTTTTTATTAATGATTTGTGCATTATTATTTAACAAACAATTATGAATGCATCTCTGTATGTGGTCTAAAACAAGTTGTGTGCTTTAAAGTATTATGTTTTATAATATTCATATTTGAGGATAAGGTCACATTGTTGTTTGATAATTGAGAAGCGGACTGGATACAACAATAATATTATTACAGTAATATTTTTATAGTTACGAGAATTTTATGTTTAGAAAGATTCTTTTTCATGACTAGACACACCACACCATCAACATACATTTATAGGTAGATTATGTCGGTTAATTTTAGTATTGGATAATTGTTTCATTAAATTGCTGCTTTTAAACATTTTAATATATATGAGGAAGGAAACTGGCCAGTAAACTTTACTATATTTTGGCCTAGAATATGTAAAGACCAAATCTGTTATTCTCCAATGACAGTATACCTTAATCTTTGAATCATCAGTGACTAAAGCCTTACTTACTGATCAATCACTGAGCGGAATTAATAGCTAAGGCAGTCTTTACACCCAAGACGTCTGTAGCCAGCAGAGTATTGGAATTTTTTTTAAAACACACAAAAAAAGGATGGTTACAATTGCGATCCATGAATAAGGGCAGTTGGAAAACCCTTATGTGCAGAAATGAATACTCAGTGACTACTGTTGTTCTAATACTTCCCAGAAAACTACTAAGATTAATTGCACTGTTACCTGGAGCACTCAAATAAACCCAGGGTTCTTAGCTGTTACACTGTATTTATTTCTTAATGGCTTTGTGTGGTTTTATTATTTGAATAATTTTTTTTTTTTATTCTGGGCTGCACTAAAATAGTAATTAAATTCTACCATCACTGGGTTATCTCTTTCTCCTTTTTTATTATTCTAAAAAAGTAGACATTGTCAACAATTATGTCTTCACCTTGTTAATCATTGACTTTATAAGTCATGTTTTGGTAATTTTTTTGTTCATGAAGTCTTTCATTTAGGTAAATTGTGCTTCACTGTTGATTATGGTTTTTCTTTTTTTTTTAAAGAGAGAGAAGATTTTCAGTCTTAACTTGCTATCAGGGGACTTGAAAGGGGGAAGGGAACTGTATTTTTTTTTTTTTTTTTTTTTTTTTTTTTTTTTTTGGTAATGTTATAATCAACTGTGAGCAGGCTGTGTTAAGTTTGTTTTCTTATTATTTTAAAGTTGTCTCAGAAAAACCAGATTAATGGGGTTCTATCTTTTCTCCATTATTGGTTATTTATAGTTCATTTACTCAAGATGAGTGACTCCAGGCTTTTTTTTATACTCTTGTGTGGCAAATGTGATACAAAATTCTTGTTATATTGATATAACTTATATCCTGTTTTGAGTCATGCAACCAATTTTTATTTTTAATTTTAAAGGCTGAAAGGGGTTTTGGGATTTCTATCTTTTTGAATCTCGCCTTTAAGTTTTTCCCACAGATTGTACTCCTGGAGGAGAAAAATAAAAATGTAAAAATACATTGAAATGGTTTATTTGTCACAACATTTTACGTTTTTTAAGGTAAGTGAGCACCCGCTTCCACAGGTGCAGAGTTGGCCACTTGTTTTCTACATAATCCGGTTCCTGAACTGCATGTGCCTTGACTGGTGGATATTCACTCTTTGATCAGTAGGAGGTTCAGCTGGGAGTTTCACCTTCTGCTGAGAACTGTTATTTTCCAGTAATTGTTTTGAAACCCAGGAATAACTACCTCTGAAAAGAACTGTTATTTAGTATTGTTTACATAAAATGACACCAAGCCGTGTGAATTCATATAACAGTTACTTCTGAATACAGTTGTTGATTTTTTCAGCTGCCGACAGTTGTTGCTTCCACTGGTTCTGTCTGAAATATATGTTATTTGAAACTAGTAAATGTTGGATCCAAAGAATTTCTGATGATAACCTTACAGGACACAAGGAGTTACAGTAATAACTCAGATACTGTGAGTTAATTTTAAAAGCTTATGAGTGTTAGAAGTCAAGAAAGCATTTCATGAAGGATTTACCGATAGGGAGCTGCTTACTAACAAGCTTCCTTTTAAACCCAGAAGACTTTCACAGTCAATTAACAAGAAGGTTCTTATTTTTTCTGCATTTTCTCTCGAATGGATGGTTGGCAATATCTTTGCCTTTCAACACATCCATTTTATGCCATATTAGGTGTCTTTATGCCCAACCTCTGCAAACCCTAATTAGTTGCCTCTTTTCCATGCTTGGAGGCAGTGGGTGTTTTCTTTTTTAACCCAAAAGTGAGACCACAAAACCCACATGAGAAAACATATTTTGTAATTCTTGGGATTGGACTGGGAGGAGCCAAATGTTCATGACACGTTTTGGGACTGACTGCGTTTATATGTTACATGTTGGCTTACATGAATAGGCTTTTGAGTCTTGAGTTTTTCTAAACTTTTTGAAACATCCGTTGACTATTATAAGGTCTAACCTCAAATATTAATCGCAAATACTTTATTCGACACTCTTTCCTTTAGTAAAAGCCTCTTCATCCTTTTGACAAATGACAGTTGATATTTGACTGTTGTGTTAGTTCATTTACTTTATTTATGTTCAATTGTGATGCATTTTTCTGACTGGTGAATATATAGCGCCTTACTAGATTGTAAATGTGCCTGCTCTTACTCCTCATGTTCTCAGATGGGCCTGAACCTCCGCATCTGAGGGCCGCCCATTAACAATATCGCCTACCATTATGCAATACCCTGTTTCTTGTTGATGTTAAACTCATGAAGAACAAAATTATCAAGTGTATTTACAGTCAAATGTATCCTTGTCTGCAGCTAGTCCACATATTAGATTTTTCCTGAATATGTTCATAGCTGTGTTAATGCATGTTCCTGTGTTTCTGTCTTTGTTTGTATTCATCTGACACTGGGAAATCCATGTTTCATGAACACTCATTAAATCTTGTCATTTTTAAGCTATTGTTTTTTTGTTTTTGTTTTTAATTGTTTTCCTGTTTTTAATTAAATATCAGGTGTATTATCTTTGCACTTACTCTTGTAATTTTCAGAAATGAACGAAATAAAGAGTTCTGTACTTATCATTTACTTTGTGTTGATTTTGTTTGCAGTGTTTTAGTTTCATTAGTTTAGTAGTTGAATTAAAAGCAAAATCACAGCACTTGCAAAATTCTTATAAACGCCCTATCTTCAGCAGCCAAAGTAGAGTTCTATTACTGATGGTGCAAGCAGCAATTTGATTAAATCTCACCATTTCTCTGTATGTTGAGTCAAGAATTAACATCACAGCACTCAGGGCATTCCTTTTGTCACATACCGCTCCTGTCATGTGCCTGATTTAAGGATTTCTCCTTAACAACCAACAGCACTCTGAAATAATAATGTTGAGTCGTTGGCTCGTATTGGTCTAAGGAATATCCCGTGGCCAATATACGCTCAACTTATTTCAGGAGTAGGGCAACTCAAGCTTTGGCACTACAAAATATATAATATTCCTAGGCACACTTGGCTGGATACTCCCACTACTATAAAAAGGTAGCCTCCAGGTTATGACAGTATACTATCATAGCCATGTTAACACAGATTACACTTATTACTCACACAAACATAAAAGCTAGACAGTTAGAATGGTGAAATAGGGACACCCAAGTCAGTCATGAAAATTTCTGCATGTAATAAGTTCAATATATACTCATATATAAATGAATAGATAATCAAGAGTGTTCAGTGAATGGAGTTCAGGAATTAATGACACAACCCAGATGTTGAAGCAGCCAGATGTAGTTCCTGGACATTACAGGAGTTCATCATTAGAATCAAGGGAGCTGTGGGAAGAGAGCATGTATATGATTAAGAGATCACTTATCCCAGTTCGTAGGTCACTGCTCCTCTCAGTCCATGGTGATTCGACTGTGGTTGACTCAATGGATAGCTATGCCTCGGTTTGATCTGGTACACGCTGACTGTCTTAAATATGAGGACACAGGAACTGCATAGGAGCTTAAAAAAGCTCTTGAAGACTGATTCTCTGGATTGACGACATAGGTGTCTGCAATTGTCTACTAGTCCTGGAACTCACATACAAGCTCCTGCCAAGTTGAGGTAGTGGCAACAATAGGTAGGACTTTTGGGTATGCTTGGTGCCCAGAATGGTATAGGTTGTTGGCTGGACTGTGATTCGTCTGCCTGATCTCTAAGGAGGTATCATCCTGTCAGGAAAGAACTCAGAATTAGTAATCATCTTTATTCACACACCAGCTCACCCCACACTCTGCTACCCTTCTCCATTCCTCAGAGTGTAACTCTCAAGAACAGGAGACAATGTCTCCTTTCATTTATCTGTCTGTAAATTAGTACACCAGATAGAAGACAACGTATATAGTAGAGATAGATAGACACTACCACACATAGATCATCCTCTCTCCACCCTCACATCTGCACTCGCAGACATACAATGTATCCCGTTAGTACCTATATATATATTTCACGTCTCCACAGGCTGCTCACTACACACCCGATGTTTCCGTGCCAAACACACCTTTGACTCAGAGCGTCTAGCTCTGACATCACAGCAGTTAGCTATTAAAAGATGACCCAGATTCCATATTTCTAGGAAAGAAGTCCCTGTATTCATGCCCAAGGAGTAAACAGGCTTACAGGAATTTCTGAATTATACACCAGAAATATTCGTCCCACAGTTGCAAGTTTGAAAATGTAGACTTCTCAAAGCAACTAGAGGGTCTAGAAATGATTATTTCACCACATAGAGATATATATCTATATAAGGGACTATTTTCCCCTCCGGACATGTTTAAGTTTGAAATGTGACGTGCCCGCTTAGGCAGTGTCAGGGTCACGACTCGTCCATACTGTAGGGTTGGCTGTTCACTCCACGACACCTACGCATGCTCTGTCCTCATTTTCAGCAGCCAGTGCAGAGTTCCAATACTGATGGTACCAGTCACAATCTGGTTATATATCTGTCTTGCCTTTCCTCTGAGTGAAGTGAGCTGGCCAGACCCTCTGGTTACATACACCCAGATGCCTCATTCTCTCCAGGCCATAATAATCTTCTTTATCAGCTGATTTCCTGGTTGTTCCCAAAGGGCCTTAACCACCTCTCACCATCCAGTGGTGTCGATCCAGCCACTTTGTCTGCCTGTTTATTACCCACCAAGCCGGCCTGGCCTGGAGAAAAGATCCAAAGTATGCTCACTAACCGTGATATTTCTCTGTATGGAAAGTTTTGACCAGACCCCTGGTCTCTGTTATACTTCTTCTCACCACACTGTGATGATCTTAATGTTGAATTAAGAATCGACAGCATAGAACTCAGAACACTCCCATAAGCGCTGTATTCCCATCTTCAACAGCAAGTGAAGAGTTCCACTTCCAATGGCACCAATGGTCTGATTATACTAACATCTCGCCTTTTCCTGGAGTGTTGAGCGTCGGCCAGATCCCCTGATAACTCCTTGCAGCGCCATTCTCCTCAAGCAGTAATGATCTGTTTGTACCTCCACACTGATCCTGCGCCTCCAAAATGCCCTCACAATATCTAGCTTGTCATACATCAGTTCACCACCAAGCGGTGCTGAACTGGCTAGTCTATCTGCCTGCTCATTTCCCAACACACCAGCATGACCTGAAGAAAATGTCCAAATGATACTGTGATGTTCTGTCTAAAGTGTTTTAGCATTCAATAGACTTAGATGAGAGTTAAAAACTGCCCACACTTTGCAGGCAACAGACCAGATTTATTACGAAAGTTAATTGCATATCATTTACAGGACACTGCAGAACCAATCCCATAATTTGTGTATGCTGTCTTGCTTTTATCAGGCAAATTTATATTCTGTAGTTTGCCACTGCTTCCTGGACAGTCAGCTTTTGATACCCCTGTCAAAATCAACGCAAGGCAGTCTCATATAGGAAATCCACACATAAAAAATGAATATTTATAGCATGCATGATTATAGCATCTACCCTCAATTTGAAATCTTATAATTGATGTTATTGGTGTTGCAAAGGAAAGAGAAGTGCATGGGGTTTCGTAGCTAAATCCAATGAAAAATCTTTATTGCAAGACAGCCTAGCATACGGCACTACAACATCTAGCATAAGAATGGAGGTGGTAACTGCAGCTCTCTGGTGGCTAGAGAACAAGATACATACACATGTCGTAATTGTAACTGGCTCTGAATGCATGCAGAGAAAGGTGAAGACAGAGATGCTTCGAGTAGAGTGGCAAGCTTCACTGGGAAGGTCACAGGTGGTGAGCATACTTTGGATCTTTTCTCCAGGCCGTGCCAGCGTGTTGAGTAATGAACAGGCAGGCAGATGGACTGGATCTCCACCGCTGCGTGGTGAATTGATACATGACAAGGCAGATGTGGTCAAGGCCCTTTAGGGGCAAGCAACGGAATCGGTAGAAAAACAAGATCATTATGGCCTGGAGAGAATGAGGCACCTGGGTGTAACCAGAATCTGGCCGGCTGAATACACTCAGAGGAAAGGCAAGACGAACATATAACAAGATTGTGACCGGTACCATCAGTATTGGAACTCTGCGCTGGCTGCTGAAGATGAGGACGGAGCACAGATGGGAATGTCTTGAGTGCTGTAATGTCTATTCTCAACTCAGCTCAACTCAGTTGATGTTATCTGTGGTTTTTACTTTGACAAAGCAGGTTGAGAGAGGGTTAAAGCTAAGTGGGTAACACATACAAGTACAATACTTCCCAAGCATTCTGGTACATAGAGGAACTTCACTCCAGGCCTTTCCATCACCATAGGCTGTGATTCTCCTTGTGCAGCGGAACTATGTCATCTGGAAAGATGGAAAAGTGCCACCATAATCCTCACTGCTCCTAGGGAGTTAAAGGTTGTTAGCACATTTCCATTTCCCCAAATGTAAAAAAAAAAACCACCAACCCGGCTGCTTTGAGATACCAGCTAAGTGATTGTGTGTATCTTTGTAGTATTGTTTGATTTGTATTTGCTGATGAAGGCTCCATAGCCACAACGTCCACGTTTAATTTGTATTTTAAAAATTGTAAAGCTTGCTAATGTAATTTTCGTTCGGTTTTATATCTCCCCAAATAATAGTGTTTTATCGTGCTATCAGGAGGCATGGAACTCATAGCTTATAGCAACGGCAAGTGTGACAAGCAAGACCCTAACAGATTAAGAAAAGTCTTCCACAATTAAAGCATGGGAGTTCACGACCTTTGTTCCCATAACATGTATTTAGCGTGCTACTCAGATGTTCCACTCTCATCCTTTCTGCAATCTGTTTCTCTCTTCATTCTCATACCCATCCTGATTCTCCCCCTTCACTCAATACACTGCTGTGGGATATTTTTTCAATAGGAATCTATCTCAAAACCTGTATCATTCATGTCCCGCTTGCACAGATCTTCATTACATCGTAGAAGCTGGCCTTAACATCTTCTACATATCTGTAATTCACCATAGAGTATACACTTAGAAGAGACTTGTCGGCATCTGGTGGGTGATATAGCATAAAGCCTTTGAACTACAGTAATGAAACACACACAAATTGAAACACCATAAAGTCTCTAAACCACCATTATAGAGACAAAGAAGAACAAATCAGACCACCATAAAACATTTAAAACATCGTTATATATGGGGGGGGGGGGGGGGGGGGGATCAAACCACCATAAGCCTTTAGTCGAGCCAAAATAAATCTACCCCGCCACAACGAATGAGACATTGAGGGAAAAAGTAGTCACTATAATTAGGTCACCGTGTGGCTCGAATTTTTCCTTTTTCGTTCCCTATTAATCCACCGAGCCGTGTGGACTAATCAGCAAATATTGTCTATCCACAAAATAATACACATGGGAAAGGGGGGAGGGGGGGAAGCCTCGAGTATCTTCTGACTGGTAATGTTAATATCTAGCAGGTCGTCTTTACTTACAAAGTCATCTCCTGCTATCTCCGTCCTGAATAAAAAGTGGAAATCATCATCATCATCATGTAACAGGTCGTGCCCATCATCGTGTTGGTCGGCCCCTGCCCCTCCTTCCTGGTACCATGCCTTTTGCTATTATTTTTTCCAATCCGCCGTGCGCTTGGTATGGCCAAAATATTTAATCTTCCAAGACAGGATGCTGTTTTTTGGCCAATTTTTCCTTGATGTTGATATCTTTCAAAATATCAATATTTCTCCTCTTCTTTGTCCAAGATGTTCTGAGAGTCTTTCTATATTTACTGTATAGTTTTGAGACCAGATTACGCATTCTCAATTCAGTTTGTTTAACATATATCAGTGAAAGCTGGAGAACCACTAAAGACATGAATCCGAAGTGTCAATAATTCGGAAAAAAATTGCTCCAGTGATTAGTAAGGATTATCATCACAGCACTTCGGGCAGATCCATGTGTGCTTTGATTTTCTCCTCAAAAGCTCCCCAAGTGTAAAACGTCTGATGGCACTGATGTTGGTTAATGAAGCGTTTTGTCCCCTTAGTGAAATATTCATTTCTTGTAGCTCCAGGCTACCCTCATGTCCATCAGTCTATACAGAGATACGAAGTCATCCATGGGCCGGCCCTCTGTAACTAAGGCAGAGCCGGTTAATCTATCGGCTCTTTCATTTCCAACAAAACCCGCATACCCTGGTACAACAATGAAGGTACGTACTGCACACGGCATTGATAAAATCGCTTCTGTCCAGGGATAGCAATCGCAGTGTCGACAATATAATCTGCGCGCTCGTTTCCCTAAACACTGCCATACCCGGCACAAAAATGAAGGTTAGGGCAGCCAATTTGCGATGTGGTTTGTGTTGCAATCCATTCTTGTCTGATAAAACCAACCTGGATTTTTTAAGCATCTTTATGGAGTCACTAATTATGCACGTCTGTGTGAACTCTTGAGTGCCAAGCCATGCTAATGCCCTTGTTACAACCATAGTTTACATTGTAAGGCTACTAGTTGTAACAGCAGCGGCGCCGTTTATCTCCTTGATGGTTTTCCCCTTCAGCTTACGGTGAATGCCCAGGTTATACTCGACCCTGAGAAATAACAAGCAGAGAATGACCAAACAGACACTGGAATGGGAAATAAAAAGATTGGAGAAGCGAAGATACCAAAAAAAAAAAAAAAAGAAACATAAGGACGAAAGTTGATGAGAGGGGCGAAAGGAGCCTGACTAGATTCCAGCCATGATATTAAATTGATAGCACATTCTAGAGGGTAATAGATTGCGAGCATACAATGTCACAACAGGACAATGATGATAATGATGATGAAGCGACTATTTACGTTTTATTCCCGTGAGTGATTATGTAGTGACCCAACACACTGGTTTGCACAGGGGCCCATAATGATGTTAGGACGGCTGGGGGGGGGGGGATCTTTTTTAGTTTAAAAGGTCCTAATCGCCCGGCTCTCTAGCGAAGTTGGTTAAACCTGACTTTCGCGGCGGCGGGGTGACGAACTCCTTGTGGTCCGGGTTCACTCCCGGAGGTAGGCAGAAAAGCCAAATTTCTCCCAGATTAACGGTACCTATAATGGAATCAAGGCCGAAGGGTTGCGATATCCATAGTACCGAGCCAAAGGGTTTACAACTCATGGTTTCTGGATACGTTAAAAAAAAAAAGGTCCTAATCCGACTCTGGCTGTGTTAATTCGCCAGTAGGTGCAACTGTCAGTGGTTTCCCCTAATGGTACAATAGTATCGATCCACATGAAAGGCTCACACAATGGACGCCTAGGTCACGGGCAGCTGACTTAAACAAAAGACCTTACAAAGCTGTTCAGCGTGAGATGTTTGGATAGATTCCAAAAGCTCCGAGTCCATTTCCTTTTTGAGTACTATATTAGATCACGACATGATAACTGCCTGGAGATTCGAACTGATACTGAGTCACTTGAAGGATCGCGGTAACTTCCAATTGTGTATTCTCAAGCTTTGTGTTGTAAAAAAAAAAACATGATAAATAAAGTAAAAGCGAAGTATTTTTGTCCTCACCATTCGCGTACTGAGCACACTCATTTTTTCATAGACTATTTAACACTGTTTGTGGTATGGTCAGTGACATAGCAAGATCAGGTGGTACCCAGTGCGGAAAATGTACACACACACACAAATACACACACACATACACTCATTTTTGTCACTCCCTCAGTGGTGACACCCTAAGGGCAGCACCTTGTACCTATTTTGGGCAGGGTGACATGGGACTCGATTTCATTTTTTTAAAGATCCGCTCCGGAACCTACCTTTGCTGTGTAGTTCGGTATTAAAACAGTAAAAGAAATTGCCCTTGCTTACTGTATTTATCACCTTTTATGGCAGCATAGGCTGTTGGTTGAAAGGGTGGTGGTGTAAAAAGGGAGGGGGGAATATCTTGAACCTGAATATCTAAAGCTGTATATCTGAGCCTGTCGCCGCGAACTGTGCAGGTTGGGATGTTTATTTTTGTCTCCGACGGAATCAATCACTTTACGGAGCATTCGAACGTGGGTCTTGAGTAAGAAAGCCAGGCTTTCTAGCCAGTCCATCAGCCGCTCCTCGGTATAAAACTAGATGCTTCAGTTCAAAAACTATTTAAGACAAATTCCGCAATGAATGCGGTAGTCGCCGTGGTGTAGCGGCTAGACGCTCGCGTGCGGATCGGAAGGTCGTGGATTCGCTCTCTGGCGGAGCCGGATTAAAAAAAAAAGACCTCGACTCCCAGGTTGACCAAGCTTTGAGTGGGTACGGGGTGCAGTCCCGGGAGGGTAAAGGCGCCAGGCGCGATGCCGACCACATTATCTTGTGTCAATGCCGATTGGTCTATAAAAATATAGGTATAACCCTATATACCCTATACGCCTTAAGGGACCTTTACTTTTTACTCACCGCCCTAAATGTTACGCATTCTGTTAATGTTTTGAAGCCCCAACCCGGCTGTAGTCAGAGGCCCTAATATAAACTAATGGTTTAACGGGGTTTCTGAGACATGTATCCCGGGGATTCACATCTGAATGTTTCACCTTGTGTCATCAGGTGTTGATCGCTCGTTGGGAGTCCTGGTGGGGCTGAACATCACTCACTCACTCACTGAGAAATTATTTATGAAAATCAGAAATCATTTCTTTTAATCCCAATAATTAAATTAGTACTCCAATACATATTGTTAAAATCAATGGTTATGACTAATATTGATCACCATAATGTTATTTCGATTTTAAAATATACCAGTGAAAGTTGGATAAACTACTAAAGAACTGGAACGAAAGTTAAATGCATTCGAAACCAAATTTATGCGGTAAGTGATGAATACATAATGAGATAAAGTCAAAAAAAGCTACGAAATATGAGAAGTGTGAAGTCAACCCGTAGTATCACCAATTATAAGTTACAGAAGATGGCAGTATTGTGTGTGCACATGATAGGAACAGCAAGGGCTGGGATTTTTTCACGTGGGACTTCTAATAATTCCCCCTGGTCTCTGTGTAGTAAGATCGGACGCCCGTGTGCATTGTTGCGCACGTAAAAAAATCCCTTGGAAGCTGGAAATTGAAAAGAGTAGCCTAATTTTCCTGGGACAAATTTGGACATGAAAATTTACCCAAAGTATTTCAGGATCTTTTCCGGTGCTACAGAGTCTGTGCACTGTGCTGAGCTTCTTCGGACTCAGACTTTAGTTAGAAGAAGAACAGAGCAGTTATGGATTACTACCGTGTGCCATGATGTTGGTTTGTCGTTCAAACTTCAGAGGACAGTGGATCAACATATACACACTTAAATAGGAAGCAAATGAAGTAAGGAATAGAACAGAAAAGAAAAATTACTAGTATTATTAGCATGTTAATGGCGCTGAGGCTGGTGGTGATATCTTGCAGCGGTTGCTGTCACTGATTTTACATAACTGGGTTCTAGAACTTCGGCTGACAAGAAAAGTCAGTCAGGCGTCACAATATCTGCTAGGCAGAGGGATAGAACAACATCGGCCGGTAAGCAACAATAAGAAGAACAACCTTATCTCGCCCACGATACTGAATCACACTGGCGGCTGCAATTTTCAGCATCAAGCTAAAAGAACAGGCCAACTAGCACGTTCCCAAATAAACAACATTCACAATTTGTCAAGTCGGAAGCTTCTGAGAAGTACAATGGCCTGCTGCAGACAACAGGACCCTCGGAAGTCAATTATGACAATAAAAGATTGCATGCTTGTCACGAGCATAAACACAGGGCCCCCAGCATCATATTTTCATTGAAAGCAGAAGCCACACTCTGAGACATGTCAATAACGAATGCATGTACAAATAGTTGTCTAGCCTATATCTTTTCATATGACCATTTCAAGGAATCTTGACAGTGAAAATAATCTTTAATATAGATTACAGCGGTACAACAGTATAGAAAGCAAGAGTGTGGGGATATAAAAAGGGAAAGGAAAGATGGCTATCTGGCAAAGTTGTATGTGGTCATGTTTTATACACATTTTAAACGTATGTGGTCTTTAATTCTGTGCTTTTAAAAGCAAATGGTCCGTTAGTTTTCTGCAATTATATTTTGTTCTGACTCGAACATACATTACTGTTAACAAGGTAAGATACGTTTAAAACATTTTCTTTAAATCATTGTTAAATCTGTCTGCGTCATTCAACCATTCTTCATGTCTGTTCATCGCAGTCATTTTTTTTTTTTTAGAATAAAAGTGTGTGGTAAATTTGGGGCGTGTGGTCGAACTAGAATATTTGGTATAATCAAGGTGTTTTGTACAATTTGGTAGAGATACTTGATAAAAACCGGGAAGACACATAAATTAAGGTTTTTTCCTGAATCCCTATATCTTGTAAAATCTCATAATCGTTTTAAGTCTTTTTCCAGTGATCGTGTATGCACCAAACTCCGAGACTCGGCAATGAACATAGCTTCAGCCCTCCCTCTCAGCGTTGTGGTCTGTGTAACCTGGATGTGTCTTTTTCGTAAGTATCCCATATCATATGTGTATTGCCACTATAGACGTTTCCGTTGTAGAAGAGTTATATCAAAATATAAAAGCTGAGTGTAAATACATTAAGATCAGGACTTCCCGCCTAATGTGCAGGACTAGGCATGTCGAAATGTTTCGCTTCGAAGTTATTTTTGCTTCTGACAGCTCTATTTTAAACCAGTTTCCACAGTCTTCAGTTTCGCTATCTAAGCTACTGAAATGAGTACTTGGTGCTGCACTTTGAGCTATTTTTTTTATGCGATATGCCTTTATGCCTTTATGCCGATATGTTTATGTTTATTCGACGGATCAACATCATGCACCCCGATGTAATCCATAAGTGCTCCGTTCTACTTCTAACACAAGCCTGAGTCTGAAGAATCTCAGCACAGTGCACGAACTCCGTTGAACCGGCGAGGATCTTGAAATACTTTGGGTATATTTTTAACTCTAAATCCTCCCCCAGGCAGCGCCAACAGCCAGGGCATTTTTTTTTTTTTTTTACATGCGCAAAAACACACACGGGCTTCCAAGACCAGGGGAAATTACTAGAAGTCCACGTGAAAAGATCCCAGCCTTTACCGTGGTTCGAACCCGGGACCTCCAGCACTCGAGGCAGACACCATACCTTGAGACCACTCAGCCCCCGCCTTTCATTTATGCAGCCATAAAGTCGTGGTATTTAAAATGACCGGTAGCAGGTTTACGTGCGGGCTGGTAAAATACCTTATCTAACCATTTTACGTGTGTGAAGTCAACTTATCATAGCCGACTATTTCCATCAACGAAAACAACATTTCTGGTGGCGACTGTTGGTAGTGGTGCCTCTGGCACCTGCCTTATGCATTTGCTGTTTACGCATATTTCTAGATTAGGTTCGGAGTAATTATTCACCGGTTGTTGTTTTTTTTAACCTTATTCCAGAACTTCGCTACGCAGATGGCAGTTCTCCTTTCGAACAGCATAAAGAGAATAGAAAATTTAATATTGTCTGCCCAGAAGCACAGTGAAGATCAAAATATGTTCTTAAATTTAAAGAAAACGAAAATAATGACCACAGATAAAACTGGCTGCCACCCAAAAATAACAATAAATTATGAAGAAATTAAAAATGTCACAAATTGTGAATATCTAGGCTCTATAATGTTGACTGAAAGCTTATATACTCTGGTAGGCTATTTGACATCAGACAGACAGACAGACAGACAGACGGACGGACGTACGGACGGACGGACGGACGGACAGACAGACAGACAGACAGACAGGCAGACGGACAGACGGACGGACAGACAGGCAGGCAGACAGGCAGGCAACCAGGCAGACATAATAAGGGCCTATGTCCTATTGGGGGTTAAAGGACAGAAGAAGAAGAAGAAGAAGAAGAAGAAGAAGAAGAAGAAGAAGAAGAAGAAGAAGAAGAAGAAGAAGAAGAAGAAGAAGAAGAAGAAGAAGAAGAAGAAGAAGAAGAAGAAGAAGAAGAAGAAGAAGAAGAAGAAGAAGAAGAAGAAGAAGAAGAAGAAGAAAGAAGAAGAAGAAGAAGAAGAAGAAGAAGAAGAAGAAGAGAAGAAGAAGAAGAAGAAGAAGAAGAAAAAGAAGAAAAAGAAGAAGAAGAAGAAGAAGAAGAAGAAGAAGAAGAAGAAGAAGAAGAAGAAGAAGAAGAAGAAGAAGAAGAAGAAGAAGAAGAAGAAGAAGAAGAAGAAGAAGAAGAAGAAGAAGAAGAAGAAGAAGAAGAAGAAGAAAGAAGAAGAAGAAGAAGAAGAAGAAGAAGAAGAAGAAGAAGAAGAAGAAGAAGAGAGAAGAAGAAGAAGAAGAAGAAGAAGAAGAAGAAGAAGAAGAAGAAGAAGAAGAAGAAGAAGAAAGAAGAAGAAGAAGAAGAAGAAGAAGAAGAAGAGAAGAAGAAGAAGAAGAAGAAGAAGAAGAAGAAGAAGAGAAGAAGAAGAAGAGAAGAAGAAGAAGAAGAAGAAGAAGAAGAAGAAGAAGAAGAAGAAGAAGAAGAAGAAGAAGAAGAAGAAGAAGAAGAAGAAGAAGAAAATACTTTTACTCAGTACAATTAGTTTTAAATAAAAACATTTTTTCCTCTAACAAATACAGGCCCGGTTGTCAGTTCCTGGGATCCCATATTTCTGTGGCCGTTGTCTAACTCGACATTAACTTATGAAGTGATGAAAGGCAAAGATGTTCCCAGAAGCAACTGTCCCCAGTTAGAGGTAACAGCTTTGACATTAAAAACAATGCGTTGTCTGTTTGTTGTCTTCATTTATCTTCCTTATTCTGTCAGTGCCAAACGTGGACAAATATATCCTCCAATGAATGTAAAATTGTGGCAATAGAGATTAAATGCCCTAGAAGAGCTGCAGGAGTTTTAACAAAAGACAGAATATGAAAACACGAAATCAGACGAATGCTGGGACTAAAGCCAGTTTTGCAAGTCATCAAAGAACAACAAATTAAGTGGTTTGGACACCTAATAAGAATGCCCTGGTAGTATCCGCCACAGCGAGCCACACTAAAACGTTACAATGGGTATAGAGTGAGTGGAATACCTCGGAAAAAAATGAAGTGATACCATTAAGAACAACCTTGCAGAAATGAACATCAGTCTTAATAGTGCTCTGACCAGAGCTCATTAACGAATGTTACATCTCCAACGACACTTCACTGAGCACTTTCTCTAATGAACTAAAATTAAACGTAGACTATTCCACTCAGACTCTTGGAAAATAAGCAATTGGTAATAAATTACAGTAATAAATTACATTATTTGGTGCCTGCGCAGAATGGAAGGAATTAAATGGTGCTATAGAATAACTAGCGTTGGGAAAGAACTAAGCAAGTTGCAGTGGACCAAGAGGTGAGTGGAAAACGCTGGCGTTGGATAGGACACACATTGAGAAAACAGGAGAACAGCATAACTAGAATGTCTTTCTATTGGAACCCATAGGGGCATAGAAATAAAGGAAGGCCGAAAAACACACAGAAAAGAGACCTGAAGAATAAAGTTAGAAAGATAGGGAGGACATAGGGAGAGCTCCATGCAATAGCTAAAGATAGAACGACTTGGCGTGAGTTAGTTGAGGGGCTATGCTCCATTGGGAGATAGAAAGGCAGAAGAAGAAGTTATTCTTGACTTATTTGTTTCATAATCTTTTATACATCTTTTTTCTGTGTCAGTCCCTTGAGATTTCCTATATGGTTTGTAACTTGAATCTTATCTTCTTGGTGTCTGGTTTCACACTTCACTTTAGTTAGGTCTTTGTGTGTATCGTAATTCAGACAGATTCTTTGTTCAGTGTTTTTGACTGTGACAGTGATCCTATCTAAGAAGAGGGTGTACTGGTGCTATTTTTGCCCTAAGGAAAATTATTTAAAAAACAACAGAACACAAACACTAAATGAACGTCGCTTTTATAGATCAAAAAGAGGCTTTTAACAGAGTGAACAGAGATTTACTATGGGATGTCCTTGAAAACTATGGTATAAATGAAACAATGCCAGATTGTGTAAGAGCTATTTATAGAGAAAGTGCAAGTGCCATCAAAACAAGAGCTGGCCTCACTGACATGTTCTCAGTAACATCAGGAGTAAGACAAAGGTTAGTTCTCTCACCTTTACTTTTTTTTTAATATTCATGAACAATAATAATGAAATAGACATAACACCACCAGATGTCGATAAACAGGAGGACTTCACTGAACTGTTCTTTGTCGACAATCATTGCATATTCCACAGTGAAAGTAAACAGCTGCAGGACCACATAAACCAACTACACACAGTTGCCTTAAACATCACATGAAGATCACTATAGAAAACAACAGAAGTCATGAGAGTAATTAGAGAGCAACAAGCCATCGACATAAAGATCAATGATCAAAGTCTGAAACAAGTGCAAGAATTTAAATACTTGGGTAGCATCTTTATATATAATGGTAAAATATACAGATGGAAAGAAACAAGAATCCAACAAGCCAGCAATATCATGTATCAACTTGTTCCAATATTTAAATATGCCGCTATCCCAATAGACACAAAAAGACAAATTATAAATACAATATTTACACCGACTATAGGTTACCAATGTCAGACTTTGACATTGACAAAAGAACACGGGAGAAAAACTTACCACCACCTGCGAGATGAGATGTTTGAGAATGGCTGTGGACAAAACCAGAAGAGTTCAAGTGAGAAACGACGTGATCACAAAAACTTGGAACAACACCCATCGTCAAATTCATCTAGAAACAAAGAATGAAATGTTTTGGCCATCTAATGAGAATGTAACCAACTATGCCAGCAACAACAGAATACAACCTGAAAATCGAAACACTAAGAGGCAGTGGAAGACCGAGAAGATATGGATTGAGGGAGTCACTGACACCTTGAGACTGCATAACATCACAGCACATCGAGCGACCGAGCACGCCCTTAATAGATATTGACAAAAGAAGAAGGAGAAGAAAGAAGACAGGAAAATGTAACGATATTTAGAGGGAACTTTTCCCCAAAAAAATTATTTGATTCACTGAAGCACTAATGAATATATTGTGAACGTTTATAGGGCATTTATTTGAAAACTGCGATACTAATAAAAATATAGAGTAATATCTAATTAGAAAAAGTCTACTGTGCTTTTTTACAACATGAGCGTACAACCCTATTTACACTACTATTACTACAAGCTTGTTGGGGGGGGGGGTGCCATGAACCCCCAGAATCCTTACTGGAAATAAATTTATGTAATAAAAAACTTGCAGGGATAACCTAAAGTTTTTATCATAAAACTCGAAATGGTACTTCTGTCTGTTTTATGCTGGTGTTAAAATAATTTAGAATTAAATGATCATTTATAATTTTTTTTTTATGGTGTCATTATCTCATTATTGCAGACCGGGCACCCAGATCTTGACGACGGCTCTTTTGTATTCAGTAGGCGTGAATCTGGGGTCGAGGTGAAGATGGATAGATGGAAAATGCAGACCATAACGTTTGCATTTTTCGTGTATCCGGATGATGCGAATGGCCTAATACTTGACTATGAGGCAGAGGGACGTGCCGATGGTTAGTGGCAATGATACTATCTGTTTGTAATTTTACCGTTTTGTTTTTTTAAGACAATGTTTGTACTTGAACAGTTTACTTACTTACTTCTTCTTCTTCTTCTTCTTCTTCTTCTTCTTCTTCTTCTTCTTTTGTTCGCTTGAAATAAATTATCTGTATCTGCAGTGTTGTGTCTAGTATGAAACTTCACTGTCTTTTGTAATTCATTCAGTGAAGTTTGACTTGCACCGATTTTTCTCTTAGCCAAAGGTTATGTTGTATCTGGGACAGTCTTGGAAGGACATCATCTGTTGTCTCAGGTACCAATCTACACGTGCACATGGCTGATTCGCTGATTTTAAATTGTATGTATACGTACTAATACACTCGTTCCATCTGCACGGCTTACTGGCGTAGATAGTGTTTGCAGTTGTGCGATCTCAGTGATGAAATGGTCAAACCGTTGGACTCGCGCTCAGACTTAGACTGCGTCTTTCAGTACACGTCTGCAGTTTTTACGGAGATCTCCGTGGATCGTCGTTAGATCTACGGAGTTTGTTTTTAGCCTAGCAACAAAAATTTTCATTTCCTTACTATATGAATAAAATAGGAACGTATTTTTTTTTTTTTTTTTTTAATTATACTTAATCATTATCACACAGGAGAAGAAATATAATGAGTTCCTAAAAAGAGGCCACTCTTATTTGTTAAATATTTTCAAAGCCTACATGTCTGTCATCATTATCATCCATTTGAATTGGCCAAATTTAACCGCTACATAGGGAGCTAACATTTTCTAGATAACATTCATTATAATTTTGTTTCCTGTTTATGCTCTTATTTCATTATGCGTTTCTCACTGTTTGTTTATTTTATACTGACTTTCATGCAGGACTATGACCGGAAACACCATATCACAACATGGGCGCCGAACAAAGAAAACATGGGGGGGGGGGAAGCAAAAAAAGGGGGGCGAGGTTCAGGCCTCAGACCCTATACAAATATATATATGTTATAATTATTTTAAAAAATGAATAATTACAAATATATTTAAATACGCGACGGCTAACCCTCATGGTTATTTGCTGTTCGACCTTCGCACAACTCAGACTACGTAGCTGTTAGATACTGGCTTTATGATCCGAAGGTAGTAGGTTCGGGTCCTGGCGAAGCCCGGGTTTTTTTTTTTTTTTTTTTAATGACATTGGCTCCCAGGTCGACCCAGCTTTGAGTGCGTACCTAAAAAAAATATCAGGAAATAAAGGCCGCCGGCGTTATTTTGACCATATCACCCATGAGTGCCCATTGCTCTTTAAAATATCGGTCTATTCCTATGTGCCCAATACGCCCCAAGGCGTCGAGAGGGGTCCTTTACTTTACTTTGGTTACCCCGCGATTTATTTCTGCATTTTTACTTCAGTAGGTAGATAGTGTCAGGGGCCGCAGTAGTGTAGAGGCTAAACGCTCGCCTACCCACCAAAGGTCCACCTGGTCTAAAATAGGTACCATGTAATTCTTGGAAGCAAAAGCGGTCAGGGTGATGTTGCGCCCCCCCCCCCCTCACTCCCATCACACACTGTTAAGTTTTTTTTTTTTTTTTTTTTTTTTTTGGGGGGGGGGGGGGGGGGGGTCTCAAAAACCATGAATTGTAAACCCTCGTTGGCTCGGTACTATGAATATCGTAACCCTTCGGCCTTGATGCCTTCATAGATACTGGAAAATATGTGGCTTTTCTGCCTACCCCAGAGCATGAACTCGGACCACAAGAAGTATGTCACCTGGTCGCCGTACAGCTGGTTTAATCAACTTAGATAGCGCATTGTTATACAAAGCTATGAGTCTAGGGTCGTTTGCCCACAGCCGTCTCTATTTATAAATATATATATATATATATATATATATATATATATATATATATATATATATATATATATATATATATATATATATATATATATATATACAGAATGACCTGAGTTTTCCTTACTCGCAATAGGCGGAGACAGAATCACTTACTTTTTTTCTTTTTAACTGTCAGTAGTTCCCGCAGAACACAATCCCTTTTTTTTTCGACAATTACAACGAAAACTTTACTTGCCAGTTATTTGTACCTACAAATTTTTCATCTTTATTATATAAGTTTTGCTGTAATCAGATTTTTGGACCAAAAGGCGTAGAAATAACAGTCTAGCTGTAAAACCCCAAACGAACGCTGACGAAGAAATATTATCAATATTCAGCTAGAAAAGAAACCATTAAAACATCACCATGTTATATTTTCTTCTTAGAGAAACCATTAAAATATCACCATGTTGTCTTTCCTTCTTTGAGAAACCATTAAAATACCACAACATATTGTCTTTTCTTCTTTGAGAAACCATTAAAACCTTACCATGTTGTCTTTTCTTCTTCGAGAAACCATTAAAATATCACCGTGTTGTCTTTTCTTCTTTGAGAAACCATTAAAATATCACCATTGCGATGACTTTCTTTTATCTTCTATCTGGCTCGCATCATCGCACGCTGTCTATCTCACATACCGACATCACACGACGAGCAGAAAATGGACGACTGGAAAAACAACACGATACTGTTCAGCACTCTAATCTTCTACTCGCGACTTACACAGCCGGCACATGAAATAGACTACTGTCCAGGCACACATTATAACTCAAATATCAAAAGTATCAATTATTACCTTTTGTCCGAAATCACAATCGTCCTACACTATCATAATGAACGAAAACACAACAGCTGTCCTGACAGAAAAACTAACATGGCCCGCAGACATATTGCCTGTCAGCTTTATTGCCAAGTTGGACTGAAACAAATTCACTTAACACATGTTGAATCCACACATCTTCCATCGTTGTCCATGCACTCTGTTCCTGGGCCCAAACGAGACTCCCCCCTCAGCCCTTTCTACGGTATTCTTTAGCCTTCTAATCCCCGCTTCGTTTTTCCCGAATACTCAGTGTCCCTTCTGTCTCACGACTTCCATTTGGCCGGCAGTTGTGTGTGGCACGTGATTCATCGAACTTCGCATCAAGTTCGACAGTCAACATTTCTCTTCACGTGAATAATTATACTTCACTCAAAGAGACTAGTTTGAAGTTTAGACTCAAGAATTCCCGTGTCGTCCCAGTTAGAGTCAAAATACTCCACTCACATTTATTACTGACGTCATCTGTCGGGCATAAATTATCTGGGAGAAAATGAGACTCACGACACTCTCCCCCACCCCAAAAGAAATGTTTTACATTTTCAATCAAAACAGATGTGATCATTTCTCTGAATATTATAATGTTAGACCTATGTAGTGAATCATTTTCGACAAGTTCATTTCCAACCAAGTTCCCTTTACCCTATTGGGTTGACAATTCAAACAATCCAAAATGCCATTATGAGGGGTCTTTCCAAGACTGTGAATACCTTAATAGGATCATCACTCCAGGCACTCCCCGTTTAGTGCGGAAGACCAATAATCTGGCTCCATAGGTATCCCCACCCAGTTCTAAAGTCGGTATACAACCGAACCCCTCTCCAGGCACCCCCGATGGGTGCGGAAGTCCAAAATCGTAGCTCTAAAGCCGAAGTGTGACTCCATGAAGTCCCACCCTCGCTATTCCCATTTATGAAAGCCCCCAACAATGGCTAAATCAGCAATGTATGGTTTTGTTCCCAAATATGTAAGGTACAAGATTTAGTAAATTACCTTGTATTCAGAAACTACAACATGTCTCACAAATATTCAAATTCAATGTTACACCAATTCAATTTAGTACACCAATAAATGTTAACATACTTTCTGGTGAGGTGTATTTTCAACCCGAATATTGTCTACCTTTAATTCTAATTGTTTACTCTATTATACCTGATTAAACCAAAAATATATATATTTTCCCTAAGTTGTAATTTCACATAATACATTCATTCAATAACACAATGTATACCCTTGCATAAAATAATTTCAGTTATTACAAGTTGTATCAGTAGTTGTAACGTATTCTATAAACGTGACATGATATCTGGTAAGTGATTGTCTATTCCTTTGATGTGCTCAATGTTAAATTTGAACTGTGATATTACCAATGCCCATCTATATACCCTTGGGTTAATATTGGCATCAATTGGTAATAACTTTGTTAATCCTAAGTTATTTGTCAAAATTGTGAATTCTTTTCCCAATAGAAACTTCTGAAACTTTTTTAAACTAATGTCTAGTGCTAATGCTTCTCGTTCAAATGTATTGTATCTTTGTTGAGTTTGGTTGAGTTTTTGTGACATATACATTACCGGAAGTAATGTTTGTGAATGTTTCTGCGCCAGCATACTAGCTATTGTGTGACCGCTAGCAACTGATTGTAAAAGAAATCTTTCGGAAGGGTCAGGTTGTTTCAAAATAGGATACTTTGAAAAACAGTTTTTTATTTGTACTATAATTTTATCATGTGTTTCATTCCAATCTGATTTTTTAAATTGTTGTTTCTTTAATAACTCTGATAGTGGTGATGTTAGAGCTGCTAAATTTGGGATGAATTTACCATAATAGTTTATTAACCCTAGTAGAGATTGGAGCTGCTTTTTAGTTTTAGGTTCTTGGATCTTTAAAATTTTCGAAACAATGTTTTCATCTGTCTGGACCAAACCTTCGTATATAACATGTCCTAAGTAATCAATTTTGGTATATGCAATTTCAGTTTTTAATGGGTTCAGTGTCAATTTCGCGTCATTTTTTCTTGATAGGACTTTTTCTAGGGTAGTGCAGTGGTCATGTAATGTTTTAGTGTGTATACAGATGTCATCCATATATGCTGTGACGTGAGGGATTGCATGTAACAGTTTCCTAACCATTTTTGTGAAAATTTTCGGTGCGTTTATTTAACCAAACGGTAAACGAAGCCATTGTTTCAGTCCGATTGGAGTTTGAAAGCTAGTATATTTCACAGCTTCTGGTGTTAGTGGTATTTGCCAATAACCTTTTGAAAGGTCAATTTTTGAAACATATTTTGAGTTGTATAATTCTTGTATGATTTCATCTGACGAAGGGATGGGCTCAGTTTCTAAATAGGTAATTTGATTTAGTTTCCTATAATCAACACACAAACGTAGTGATCCATCTTTTTTCTTTACTACCACTAAAGACAAACTATAATTTGATGTGGAATCTTCAATGATTCCTTCTTGCTGTAGTTGTTGCAATTCTGATATAACCTTGTCCACATAATGGATAGGTACTACATATGGTTTAGATTTCACTGGTACTGATGAGTTCAACTGGATATCGTAATTTATTATGTTGGTTTTCCCAGGTTTATTTGTAAAGACATCTTTGTAATAAAAGATAATGCCCAACAATTTTGCTTTTTCATTTTCTGACAGTTCTTCATTTAGCTTTATCGATTTCCAGTTGACCTTATTCTTTGTTGATGGTGTTGGAATATCTTCCTCTATAACATCAGGTAACTCTTCATTGATTACATTACATGAGTTTGTATCAAGTACATCATTATCTGACATAAACAATGATCATCTAATATATGGTTTAAGCATGTTTACATGAAAAATTGTGAGCTTTCCGTCAACTTTGATTTCATAAGCAACATCATAAATCTTTCTTGTAACAACAAAAGGGCCTGACCATTCTATACATAATTTGTCTGACTTTTTGGGTAACAGTAATAATACTTCATCACCAGGGTTGTATTTTACAAGTCTTGCTGTTCTATTCGCATACTGTCGCTGTTTCAGACTGGCTTCTTTCATTGTTTCCATTGCTTGTTGACAGGCAATCATTAATTTATTTCTTAGATCTGTCACTGATTCATAAGCTGATTTTTCTATATCTGTTTCCGTTTTTCCTGTTATAAGTTTAGAATATAGCTGCAATGGTCCTCGAGGATTTGCCCCATATACAAGTTCAAATGGCGAAAACCCTGTTGAGCTATGAGGAATTTCTCTATAAGCAAACATAATGGCAGGCAATAAAGTATCCCAAGACTGTGGATGTTCAAATGATATTCTAGAAAGCATTGTTTTTATGGATTTATTAAAATTTTCAACCAAGCCATTAGCTTGTGTGTGATACGGTGTTGTGAAATTTTGTTTAATTCCTAACCAGTTGTTAAAAGCTTTTGTAGCCCAGGATGTAAACTGAGTACCTTTGTCCGAGATAATAACTTCTGGAAAACCCACCCTTGAAAAAATTGTTAACAATGCCTCCTGAATATCGTTTGATGTTATAAATTTTAGAGGTACACACTCAGGCCATTTTGTGGCAACATCAATAAAGTCAAAATAAACCTGTTTCCTTTTGCTGAAGTCACTGGTAATGGCCCAACAATATCAATTGAAACTTGCTGAAATAGTCTAAATTTCCATGTTGCAGATTTTTTTACCACTGAACTAAATCAAAACATTTCTTTAGTGACGGGTCAGATACTTGGGCATCTTGAAATTCTTTTTGGCTGTCACTGCTTTCTTTTGTAATGGGTAGCAGTTCTGTAGTTAAGTTTTCTTCTATTAGCTTTTGTTGTATGGTATCAGTCATGCTTCTGTTTACTGCAGCAGCTAGTTGGGGTGCATTTGAGTCAGATAATTGTATTAAATCAGTAACATATGATTGAAATTTGTCATGTTCACATAATTTAACATTGGATGAAGCTGTTAAGATTACTGGGTTATTTACTTTCTCACTATTCATCATTTCTCTTTCATTCAGTATCAATGGTGCATCTTTAACACCCAATAACTTTTTCGCGTCTTTTACATTCTTTACTTCTTTCATACCTTTATCCTTGTATACTGTGGTCTCATTCTTTTCATGTTCACTTTTTTCCATACTGATACTCTCACTGAATCTTGCATGACCAATTGACTGCTCCCTGTTTTCGAAACAATCACTTTCATCCATTTGTATTACTGCATTCACACTATGGCAAAAACTTTGATCACTGGTAATCATTTTCTCACTTTCTTTCAATTCTTTGATGTTTTCTCTTTCCCACTAAAAAATTTCTTGCTCAGACATTTCTTTCAAACCTTTTTCATTCCCCAAAATTAATCCTGCACATGGTGCTGATAGAGCTGCTACCCGCAACTTGCCTTGAAAGAAAGGTGTTTTGACATTAACAACTGCTAATTTATATTTCTCAATGGTGCCTCCAAATGTTCTACAGTTAACATGTTTGTTAGTAATATTTTCAGGTTTGATAAGATTTTTGTGAATACCTGAAATTGTGGCGCCCGTGTCTCTCAATATTGTGGTTATTCTGCCATTTACGATACCCTTGTATAATTTTAAGGTTCCATGTATATTTGTGGCTGTGTTGGCTTCTTGTATGGGTATATTGTGGCCACATGGAAGGCTATCTTTTTCATGGAATTGTTGACATAAAGAACAGGTTTCATAATTTTGAATAGTTACTGCATTGGTATCAAATGGCTCACTGTCTGAATCTGAGTCGGACATTTCTTGTCCTATGTTGTCTTCTTTAATTTTTTTCTAAATAAAAAGTCTCTTTTAGAATGATTATAGCATCCACAATTAAAACATTTAATAGCATCTTTTTACAATTTCAACTTCTGTGTTCTTCTATTAAACAATTTCTCTATATAGTCTTTATACCCCGGATTTCTGTCACACATTTTGTCATTTAAATGAGATTTTTGACAATATTTGCAGTACATAATTTGCCACTTTTTGTTGAACGTGGTTTTGTTTTTGTGTGGGGTTGCACCTTGGTTGTATCTGATTCTGTCATAACTGGCACTAGCTCCAGTTTCAATATCTGGTACCGGGTTAGAAATGAATATTTCACGATGGGCTGAAAAATAATTCTCACCTAAATTCTCTAACTCCTTTAATGAGGTTGGTTTATTTTCTCTTAAGAATGTTGACATAGGTTTAGGCAAAGATTCTAACATTTTATTCCTTAATAATAAATCTACTAACAATTTATAGTTATCCTTAACATTGGCCGAATCAATACATTTGTCAAAAATATTCTGAACTTCCGAACGATAATCAGTGAATGTCTGATCAGACTTTGGCTTTAGATCAAGAAACTTTTTTCTATACCCTGCTTCATGTAAGTCATAGTGTCGCATGATGCGATCTTTAATATAGTCAAAATCTAATCTTAAATGTTCAGGGACTGTTTCTAAGATTTTTAATGGTTCAAATGCTAAGTGGTTTTGGAAAATAATGGCCCACTTATTTTTTGGGACATCATGAAAGCGCATTTGCAAAAGGAAATTAGATATATAACTACCAATGTCATCCTTTTCAGAAAAATTCCTAACTATACCTGCATACTTTTTGAATTTATTTTCTTCTTCTCTTAATTTCTCTTTTTGAATAACAGCTTTAATCATTTTCCATTTCTCTAGTTCTTATTTGTGTCTCTGCCTTTTCTTTTTCAGTCTGAATTGAAGCAGCTATCTTTTCACGTTCCAATTGTGCATTTGTTTGTATTTCCATCTCTTTCAAATGTTTCACTTGTTCCAGCTGTTTATCTCTCATCTCCATCTCCTGTCTTTTCATCTCCATCTCTTGTCTTTTCATCTCCATCTTGTGTGTTCGGAGTAAATGCCGTTCTTGTCTTGCGTCGTCTTGCATTTTCTTTTCTTTCTCATCCCATTCTTTTTTTCTGTTGATCACAAAATTTTCTAAGTTCTTTCCCTTCTAAATTCAATTCTTTGCCCATTTTGATCAGCTCTGCCAAGTTAGACATTTTTATGTCTTCACAATGTAAACAACAGTGAAGTTACAATTCCTTTCTTTCAAATTACATCCCTAAAAAAAATTTAAGTTCAATATAATGAACTAGTAACTTGAATTAATAACTGAAATGTCTCCTGGGTATCAAAAGTATACCTTAAAATATAGTGGATGTAACTCTTCCAACCACCAAGACTACAAACTAAATGATTATATATATATATATATATATATATATATATATATATATATATATATATATATATATATATATATATATATATATATATATACATACATACAATTGATGTCTTAGAGGAAGAGTTGACCAGTATAAGTGTGGCTTATGGAAGAGTAAATCAGTTAAGTACATTTGAGAAATTAGATATGACAGCTAGAAAAGAGATATATTATTTGATTAAGATTATTGATCAAGCTGTAATAGACTGTTGTAGCAGATAGAATAGATGCAGTGGAATATCAAAATATTAGATGCAGTGGATTATTACAGTATTTAACACAATAATTAATGAAATAGTACGTACATGTCTAACAATGATTAATTGTTTCACAATAAATGAATCTATGTAACACAGTAGTTGGTTTTAAGAGTTTAAACTTCACGACTACTATGAAAAAAAATTTCAATTAAAAAAAGAATTTTAATGACAGCGTATAGTCCGGGTATAATTAAATAGTCTGAATGAAATAAATTTTCAAATTATTTCAATTGTTTGGAAAAATATTTGATTTACTTAGTCTTGATAATTGGCTATGACAGAATCACTAATAAATAACTTCCAACAATTAAATAATTTCACTTAATAAATAATATTACCAGGTGAAAAAATAATTCCTATCCACCAATAAATTTAATCAATATTGGCAATCAACAATAATACTTTTCAATATAGACTAAATAAAGATATGGTGTTCAATCAATGAATGTACCAACAACTAATACTACAATGACCTTTCCCCAATCAATTATTAATTTACCAGTGATTAAATTATTTTCTTGGTATAACACAAAATTCCTATTACCCACAACATTTGTTATAGTGGCTACACCTGATGATGATGAAATGTGAATAAAATAAACCAAATGTTAAATTCAAATTAAAATAACTTTTTGACACTCGATAATAATGATGTGTGTATGATATTATATTAATAAAATAATTAATAATTGATATTTCCTCACTAGATGACAATAATTTAAATAATATTTTGGTAGTTTATTATTCAGGTATGGCTACTTAAGGCACTCCCTGATGATGATGGCACCTAACTTTCGTATAATATAACACCCAATCTTCTTGGAGCACTTTTGTGAAAATAAAAAAAAATGGAATTTCAATTTAATTTGAAGTTATTCATAAATTTAAAAAAAATAATGTAAACAATAGTAGAACAATGCAAAATAATACCAAATACACCAATGGAATAATAATATTAATAAATAAATTAAATGTCAATGACTGTACTAATGTAAAATATAAATAAATAATATTGATAATAATAATCTATAATTGAATCACCAGAAAAATAAATCAAAAATAAAATTAATAATCGATGCTGTATTTTGGTGTTCTGATCTAGTTGCCTGTCCTGAAGCTGCTTCTGGGATGACTTGCTAAGATGTCTTGACAGTTGTTCAGATGGCGCTTGTCAGTTGAACTTTCTACTGCTACTTTTAAAATATTGAAGAAATTATGTTAATTTGAGAGGGTTAATTATGATCGCATACTTTATTTGTACGCTCTAGTACTTATTGCATCAGATTTATTGCATCAGATGCATACTGATTATGGAGGTGTTCAGTGAAGCACTTATTACACAGTCTGCATACTGTTCGTGGTAATGTTCAATGTACTACTGGTTGTACAAACTGGATATTGATCAATGTATGTGCTTTTTATTTTCTGTTGTGTACTAGTACTATAATTATAGCATACTATGACTAGTTCACTGCTAACTACACACTTAAATAGTTCACTGCTAACTGTAGACACTTAAAATAGCTCACTGCTAACTAGAAACTTAAATAGTTCACTGCTAACTGTAGACACTTAAATAGTTCACTGCTAACTGTACACACTTAAATCAACACTTAGATTTGCACATACTATTTAGATGGTTTTCCTGTTGACTGAATGTGTTTAGGTCGTAGGAAAGCTTTATTATTATCGCTTTCTTGTGTTTTGGACGATTATTATACGATGAACTTGAGGTATTGATGAATGTTGATCACGAGACATCAATGAGTGCCGATCTTGAGGTATCGTAGGCTTCTCGTGCTGTAGTTTCCTACCAAATTGTTTGCCACGGTTGATAATGTGGAGCTGTGACACACATACCCAGTGTCAGAGCTGTGGTTCTTTTGATCTCAGTTTCCAGTCAACACACCACCCGGTGTTGTAACTGTCTTTGTACTTTTTGAAAACAGATCCGAAAACAGGATCTGGTGTCGACACTTTCTTGTGTTGCTCGGTGTAGATTCCCCACTGCACTTCACCACACCTTAGTCGGCAGCAAATTTTGACTAAACAACAGGGCTTTGTAAGTGTTGTAGACGGACAGCCCTAGTCTCACATCATCCATGCGTAGACTTACTGTTACTCTTCCTTTGCTCCCATTGATGACTGCTCCTTGCCACTGTCACTATCTACTTTGCTTCTTGTTGATTGTTGGTTAATTGGCCGAAAACTTGAATCGTAGACTTATCTACTAGCATTCAAAGCTTGGAATTTGTTCAAACGTTGTTCAATCTGTAAACAATCGGACATGGGGTGTCGCTATTGCCATCAGTCTTCCCCGCTTACGTTCCTATATTGAACTGGTTCTACCCGACGTCAGGCTGTTAACTAAACTCATTTCCAATGTTTCAGATGTTACTGTCCAATGCAAATTTCCTATCCTCTATTGTTTGCACGAGCTCCATTCGTGCGATGACTTTCTTTTATCTTCTATCTGGCTCGCATCATCGCATGCTTGCTATCTCACATACCGACATCACACGACGAGCAGAAAATGGACGACTGGAAAAACAACACGATACTGTTCAGCACTTTAATCTTCTACGCGCGGCTTACACAGCCTGCACATAAAATAGACTACTGTCCAGGCACACATTATAACTCAAATATCAAAAGTATCAATTATTACCTTCTGTCCGAAATCACAGTCGTCCTACACTATCATAATAAACGAAAACACAACAGCTATCCTGACAGAAATACTAACATGGCCCGCAGACATATTGCCTGCCAGCTTTTTTGCCAAGTTGGACTGGAACAAATTCACTCAATACATGTTGAATCCACACATCTTCCATCGTTGTCCATGCACTCTGTTCCTGGGCCCAAACGAGACTTCCCCCTCAGCCCTTTCTACGGTATTATATAGCCTTCTAATCCCCACTTCGTTTTTCCCGACTACTCCGTGTCCCTTCTGTCTCACGACTTCCATTTGGCCGGCAGTTGTGTGTGGCACGTGATTCATCGAACTTCTCATGAAGTTCGACAGTAAACATTTCTCTTCATGTGAATAATTATACTTCACGCAAAGAGACTAGTTTGAAGTTTAGACTCAAGAATTCCCGTGTCGTCCCAGTTAGAGTCAAAATATTCCACTCACATTTATTACTGACGTCATCTGTCGGGCATAAATTATCTGGGAGAAAATGAGACTCACGACAACCATATTGTCTTTTTTTTTTTTTTTTTTTTTTTTTTTTGAGAAACCATTAAAATATCACCATGTTGTCTTTTCTTCTTTGAGAAACCATTAAAATATCACCATGTTGTCTTTTCTTCTTTGAGAAACCATTAAAACATCACCACGTTGTCTTTTCTTGTTTGACTTACAGAAAACACAATACGCAAAATGACTGTTATGCTGGACCACTGGATTGTTGAAATGGCAATGAAGAATGAAAGAGATACAACTTTGGCAACTATAAAATTAAATAATCCTTTACCGCCCAAAACATGGACTTTGATAGTGGTCGGTAAGCACGACCAGGAGTATTATTTGCAAACAAATTTCAGCACTCAAAAAACAGGTAACAATGAAGTAACGTGTTTTCTTTTGTATAGCACGAGTACTATTTTCATAACAAATAGTTAAACTGTCTTATAAAGTTAGTTAGTTAGTTAGTTAGTTAGTTAGTTAGTTAGTTAGTTAGTTAGTTAGTTAGTTAGTTAGTTAGTTAGTTAGTTAGTTAGTTAGTTAGTTAGTTAGTTAGTTAGTTAGTTAGTTAGTTAGTTAGTTAGTTAGTTAGTTAGTTAGTTAGTTAGTTAGTTAGTTAGTTAGTTAGTTAGTTAGTTAGTTAGTTAGTTAGTTAGTTAGTTGGTTAGTTAAGCCAAAAATTGATATCACAGCACTCAGGGCATTCCCATGCGTGCTTGGTTCCTCATCTTTAGCAACCAGCGCACAGTTCCAATACTGATGGTACCGGTCACAATCTGGTTATATGTCCGTCTCGCTTTTCCTTTGAGTGTAGCGAGTCTGTCTTATAAAGTAAAAGCAAAGTAATTAATGGACTCTTTTCCGCGCCTTCAAACGTATTGTGCATATAGAGCTAGACCTATATTTTATAGAGCAATCGGCACTTAGGTGGGTGATGCGGTCAAAATCACGCCGCCGCCTTTACTTTCCAGGACCCCAACTGGTACCCATTCGAAGCTGGGTTGACCGGGGAACCAAGGTCATTTTTTTTTAAAATCAGGTACCGCCAGGAGCCGAACACACTACCTTCTGATTCGTTAGCGAGCGCCTAGCCGCTACACCACGACGCACCCATGTTCTATAAGGTGTTTGAGACTATTGGTTTTCGCCATCGTGGTCTTATCTCTAACGTCCTGAAGACTTCTGGAAATGGCATCATCGTCTATGTTCCATATGTAGTGAGTGGTGTGATAAATCTCATGCTGGTTTCAGATGTGAAACAAACAAATGGATGTGCTAATAGAAAATAATTGGGGGGCGGGGAGGGGGGGTGCAAACGCCAGCGGTCACTGATGTCAAAAACAAATTATACATGTCTATGTGGAGTTCAAAGAAAGGCTATCACATTTTTATTTTATTTTTAAAAAAAATATAAAGCCTAACCAGATTATGACCGGTAACATCAGTATTGGAACTCTGCGCTGGCTGCTGAAGATGAGAACGGAGCATGCATGGGAATGTCCCGAATGTTGTGATGTCAAGTCTTGACTCAACATCTAAATATCTTCAAGGCGCAGATAGATCATTACGGTCAAGAGGTAGTAACGCTGCGAGGAATTACCAGGGAATCTAGCCAACGCTTAACACTCAAGGGAAGGATGAAATGGATATACAATCAGACGGTTACTGATGCCATCGGAACTGGAACTCTTCGCTTGCAATGAAACCAACCGAATTTACTCAATTGTCATATTTTATTATTTAAAACGTCATAGCTCCATATGCAATGGGGACTCTAATGCTTCGCACCTAACTAAGTGACATGATAACTTGACCCCCATTAACTGAGCTACCGGTACCTAACAATACACCCTCCCTTTGTCATTATTTTTCGTTTTTCTTCTAAATAAAGTCAAAGCACTATATGCTGTGAACCCATGACCTCTAAAACTCCTTATGTAACTAGCAAACACAACTCACCTCCCCATTGAGCCACCTGCACCTAACACCTCGATATGACACCCGCCACTTTGACATATTTTTATTTTATTTTTTCTTTCTACATAAAGTCATAGCAACATATGTCGGGGAGGCCCAGATAACCCTCAATGATTCATAAAACTCCTTATTTAACTAGCTGATTCGCCAACTTAAACTCTTACTTATCGACCGGCAACTAGCATTATGATACGACACTCGCAAATTTGCCATAGCTTTTTTTTTTAATAACTACAATTCAAACCTTCTTAGAGCGACTGGCACCTAACACTATGAAATAAAACAGCCATTTTGTCTTCTTCTTTTTTTTTTCTCTTTACCTCTACATAGAGTCATTGCACCCTATACCCCGGAGATCCTGATGACCCTTGCTCCCCTAAGGTCATTTTGTAGATAAACGTCTATTGCCACTTAGTTGTACACTACTATAACTACAGCTCCTTAGCTCAACCGACAGCAGATCCTGGCTAGACATGGTCACGCCCGCCTGTCGGCTTGGCACTTGTTAATTGTGATGCTATTTGACCAACCTATAGCATCTAGCTGACACTTACTCCCTATAATCATTCTTCCCATATTTTACTATATAACATAGATTCTTTCTATCCCCCGCCGCCAAACCAATCGGTAACCCTAGTTTTCTCTATTTTACTATAAAAACGGCCCCAGTCCCACCCACCTCTGGTCAGCGCCGCAGCCGAAACGATCGGATGCTATGCTCCGCCAGCCTTTTCTACTCACGGACTTATAGAGGCTTTCGAGCCTTATATGACTCTTGACCCTCGAGGTAAACCGAGCTGCCAGGTGACCTACTTTTCTGATCTAAATATAGCATCACCGTCTTGCTCGAGAGGGTTGGTCTTTTTTTTCACGTCTATTTTCCATGTGGAGAGTTATTAATAGAGCCTGAAAAGTTAAAAAAAAAAAACCGATTAAGTCCCTCTATTACTACTCACGCATGCTATATACAATTTCATGACGCTGTATGTAATTAACTTTCATTTGTTGTTGTTATGATAGTGCTTTCAGCAACTACACGCGTATTATCTGAGTAACTTCTACTATGTACACCTTTCAGAAAACCTTCCTAACTTCGACTTCGATGCTAATGGGGAGCTGTGGATTGCAAGAGATTTAGACAGGCAACCACTCTACAGAGGACGCCTCTATTGTCTATCAGTCTGGGACATCAAAATGTCATTTTGGGACATTTGGAAATGGTGCAATCCCAAAGAATGGAGTCAGAAGAGTAAGTATTAGTTTTTAGACTAAAGCCATCATAGCTGCTGATGCTGCTGCTTCTTCTTCCTAATCTTTCCAGTTCTTGTCTTCTTTATCTTTATCCTTCTTCTACTTCTTTCTATCAGTCTCAGTATAAATTGTTCTGTTCCTCTTCTTCATCTACAACAACTGCTGCTACTGCTACGGCTTTTGCAAATACTATTAGCTTTTGTTCCCCTTCTCCCCTTTCCTCAATGGTCTCATCCTTTTCTTCATACTCCTTCCTTTTTTTTTTTTTTTTTTTCGTCTTCCTGGTATGTTTTCTCTACCTTCTCCGCTTTGCATATTAGAAGTCAGTGTTCAACTTCAGCATTAATCAAGTAACAGAAAGTATTGTGAACGGCACTCATAGAAAGAAGTAGAAAGATAGAAGAACACACTAGTCAGTAGTCAGTCAGTAGTAGCATGTCCCTCGCGGAACCTCGCTGCCATAACAACCCTCCGGAAAACCTTCCTATCCTGAGCAAGATGTCATGCGTCTGATACACCCATCTGGAGATCATCTGCCACATCCTGCACCCATCTTCTCCTTGGCCTTCCTCTTCCTCTCTTCCCAGGCATATACCCCTCCATTATTGTTCTCTCTAGACTTCCATGACGTTTCAAGTGACCAAAATATTTCAATTTTCTTTGTTTTATTGTCTTTACTAGCCAACCCTCTTCAATATTCAGCTCTTGAAGTATGGATGCATTTGTTCTTTTCTTTACCCAAGATATTCTTAGAACCTGTCTGTAACATTAATATTCAAATGCATTTATGCGCTGTTCCGCTTGTTTAGTAAGTGTCCAGGTCTCACAGGCGTATGTTGCAATGGGAAAGATGCATGCTCTTAAAAATCCGACCTTTGTAATTCTATCTGTACAATTCCATAATTTATTCAGTTGTTTTAGTCTTTGAAGAGCAATTGATAGTCGCCGTTTAATTTCTTTCATTGTGTCACCATTGTTGGTAACCAGTGACCCAAGATATTCGAAATTTTCCACCACTTCCAATCTTTCCTCATTAACATATATTTCCTTCTCCATGGCAGTTTTGTTTGTATGCATTATCTTTGTTTTTGCTATGTTAAGAAATAAGTTATGATTTTCACTATTTCTTTGGAGTGAGGTTAATAAGTTTTCTAAACCATTTTGTGATGTTGATAGTAATACTGTATCATCAGCATAACGAATTTCTGGTATTTCATGACCACCGATGTTTAGGGCATCATATTGTTCCTTGTTTATATCATCTCTTACATTTCTCATTATATTTTCGGCGTACAGGTTGAACAAATACGGTGACAGCACACATCCCTGACGGACTCCTTGCTTGATGCCAAACCAGTCTGATGTCTCTCCATCTATTCTGACTGCTGCTTGAACACACTAGACAACATAAAAATCGAAAGCTATAGTTACCGTGCCGGGAATTGAACCTGTCACCCCCAGACGGCGTCTGCGCCTCGCCATGAATACAAGTGCACTAAGATACATGGTCACCTAGGCACCCCCCAAAAAAGGTGTCCTATTGGCCACGTCTATCGTACAGCTTGAAATCTACGACTATGGAATACGGACAGAATTCATTTCAACCCATTGAAATGGCACCTTAGGTTACAGAAATTGCATGCATCTGGTCTAAAATTTACTGGCAATCCCACTGATTCCCAAGCTTTGCGCCACGGCTCCCCGGGGAGCCGCGACCTTTTTTTTTTTCACAGAGGTGATGCGAAATATTGTAAAAGCTTCATAATTAATGTAACCAAGACACGAATGGCAATAGTAAAAAACCATTTTCCACGCCCTCAGGCGTATAGGGCATGAAGGGCTAGACCTATATTTTATAGACCAATCAGCACAAGATGGGTGATGTGGTCAGCATCACGCTGACCGCTTTTACTTTCCGGGACTGCACCCGGTACCCACTCAAGGCTGGGTCGACCTGGGAGTCAAGGTTATTTTACCCAAAAGTATAACAACATTGGTAAGTCCTGTCCGTATATCCTCTCGGATATCAATTACTGACTGTGTTACAATTGCGCAGTTTTAGTAACATTTACACAGAAACCGTATATTTCTTTGGATTAATTGTATTGCGAAATTTCTTTTCTAGATCCGAATAAAACTTGCACATCTGTGCCACCTGTGAATGCTAAGATGATACATCTGTGGCCACTGAGTTTGAGTAGCCGCGGATATAATGTTGTCAATGATCTGAAACTAGCCACACCTATCGCCTTTCAGGTATGCTGTCTGGTCTCCGGTGAGATCTGTTTAAAATTTAGTTATCCTAATTAACGAATGAGTTACAAATATTCAAATTTTATTATAAAAAATATATGTGATCACGAAATACATAGTTCTTGTTGAGACAATATTACAAGCTTACTTCAAGACGCTAAATGTTTTTCTGAATCCTGATTTTATTCTTGTGTGTTTTGCCTTTCCACAATTCAAGGTACGCGAATAAATAAGAGACATGAATGGACAACCGCTTGTATCATTGTAATGAGCATGTGTGTCTATGGGACGACAGTAGGTGAGGACAGTGAATGATGGACTAGCACTTCGATTACCGCTTATCGACTACGCGTTTAACAACCCACAGGGGTTCCAGAATAAGACAGCGTGACAGATTTTAGGATTCACGAGGTTTTAACGGAGCTCATGGTGAACGGAAACCGGACAAAACGGACTGAACGAAGGGTTTTCTACTTGTTGGCTCAGAGGCTTTCACAAGACTCGTTGTGTTTTGACCGCTAGGTTCTGTGATTGACCTAAGTTAGCGATGCTTAGTTTCTGATAACGTGGTAGCTTGAATGTATTATAATTAGTTAGACTGTGTTTTAGAGAGATGGTTCATGGTGTTTAGTTATAGTTGTGTTCATTCAGGTACTCAGCTGTGTCTTGGCGAGGTGGTTCGTAAACGGGGCCTATTTGTCAAGAAGAAGTCTAGAATGAGTTCGTGTGCGTGATACCGAAGCGACTAGGCGCAGAGACATTGATTCAATTATCCAGATCCGTAAAGTAGCACAGCTGTCACAGTATAAGGTGCAGAGGCATAGGAAAGAGCTTGGATCGGACCCTGATGAAACGAAGGCGTTGAAGGGAACCCTTAAGACGAACTTTATTGAGAGAGGCTTTAGACGTTGGTTCCATCCTTGCCATCTAAAGGATTGCATAGGATAAAAACGGAATGGAGTACTAGACTGCTATTTGTTTCTGTTTAATTTTTTTTTTTACGCTAGCAAACCCATAGAGCTGAAATTTTTAAATAATGGTTTGTCCTGTATTCTTTGCCTGTAAGGTATTCTGTTACTCCGTGCTTTGTTTGTTGACAAAAACTTTGGTCAATACGTTCGCTTGTTATTTGTGAGTATTGTCTTTCGACGGGCTTCCCTGCTACATGCTTGTGTCTATTTATTCGATTATTTGTCACAACAACTAGAAAACAATTAAACCCAATTGCGATACTTTTAGAGCACCCTGCTGAAGCTATTATATCTTCTCTGACATTCCAGAATGTGACTTTGTGAACTATGCTAGTTTTTGAAAAATTTTTAAAGAAATTATATCCTTTATATATATATATATATATATATATATATATATATATATATATATATATATATATATATATATATATATATATATATATATATATATATATATATATTCGGTTATAACTCTTTATGAACATAGCAGCCTGTGAAAGAAATGATCTTATCCTCCAACATTCCACAAAACGAAAGTCATAATGTATGAGTGATGGGTGATGTGGTCAGCATCACGCCGGCCACCTTTATTTCCTGGGACTGCACCCGGTACCCACTCAAGGCTGGGTCGACCTGGGAGCCAAGGTACTTTTTGAAAAGAATGCTGAAGAAGAAGGAGAAAAGCTTTCCTAAAGATTTCTTTACGAGCAATGTTACTTAGAGAGCAGCTTGTGGAAGAAAGCATGTTCTATAGTTTCAGTCTCTCTCTCTCTCTCTCTCTCTCTATATATATATATATATATATATATATATATATATATATATATATATATATATATATATATACTCACACACACTCATATACGTCTTGTTACTTCCAGAGCAACTTATTAAAGAAATGATATTTTCTCCAATATTCCACAGTGCCTCTTTACCAGCCGTGAGTTTTACAATGTAACTGAACGTCCGATTTACCTAGATGGCTCTGGCTTCTCCTACTTAGAAGCACGAATGACAACCATCCCTGTCAGCAACGATACCACGGTTGCTATTACGGTCAGACCTGATCAGCTGATGGAGGGGGTCATTTGGGACATCCAGATGTCATCATTTACTTTCACATACCAGACTTGGGGGCTAAGGCTGTCACTGGTGGATGGTTTTGCAGTGTTTGAGATACGAAAAGCAACAGGTAACATAAGTAAGATTAGTTTACACGACGAAAATAATCTCAAGTAAACGTGCTGTGAATGGAGAGTGAGAAGCAACAACGAAATGCATAATCTGTTTAAATCACCACTGATCACTGGCATCATGAGAGCTAATAGACTGAAATGGTTGGGGCATATTGAAAGAATGTCAGATGACAGAGAAGTAAAAACTATATATACCAGGAAGATGAATGGTTGTAGACCACGAGGGAGACCAAGAAGACGATGGAGAGATAACATCCAGAAAGACCTGCAAACACTTGGTGTTAACAACTGGAAAGAGAAGGCCTACCAGAGCGATGAATGGAGGGGGGTGATATCTGCAGCAATGAACCTCAAGGGCTCGAAATGCTGAAGAAGAAAAAGAAAACAAAAAAAATGAAGAAGCAGAAGCAGAAGAAGAAGCAGCAAGAATCCACATCCAGCGTCCTAGAAGACAGCGTTCCGGTTGATTGAGTCGTCTTGAATTTCTTTCCTCGTGGAGATTGTCCATGATGCCACTCCATTAACTGCATTTTCGTCTTAGACTAATATTAATAAATAGGTTTTTTTTTTTTTTTTTTTTTTTGCTGTAACAATCTTGGGCACAGATTAGCCCTCTCAGTATAAAACATTGCAACACATTCAGAACAAATCATTTTCTTTTCAAACCTTCAATCACTTTCAAGACTTTAAGAACCCATTTTGAGAAAATCTTTGAAAATTCGAGATTTCTGATAATTTCAACATTACTTCAATTGTTGATCTCCTTATGTGGGTTCCGGGGTCCCATTTTGGGGGAAAGAATCAAGGCCCGCAGCTGGCATCGAACCCGGCACCCCGGCATTACGAAGCGCGTTTGCAACGCCTAAGGCACAAACGCCGACATCGGGTGAACAAAGAAGAAAAAGAAAAATTGCTAATTAAAAGCTGCATTAAAAAAACCTGTTGACTTATTTATATATACACACACACTGAACTCTCTTCGTCTGATAAAGGTATGTGTTGCAAAGTGACAAGTAGAAGTCGTATCTATGACAACAAGTGGACCAATCTGTCCGCAACACTGATATTGTCAAACAATACCATGAGCCTCTTCTCCGACAGCGAGGCTGCTTCAATGGTAATAGCGACGGGATGCCGACCTAACATCGGTAAGTTTTTCATTAAAGAAAACAAATTTAACATCTGCTAAAGTCAAAGTGTCTGTCTCGCAACAACAAGATCAAAATATATAAAACTTTGATAAGACCATTCGTGTTACAAGGCTCTGAAACTTGGAGCACAACTAAAAGAGATGAAACCTTATTACAGGTTTTCGAAAACAAAGTCTTACGATGAATCTTTGGATCTATCAAAGATGCAAACAGCGGTGGATGGAGAGTGAGAAGCAACAACGAAATTCTTAATCTGTTTAAATCACAATTCATCACTGGCATCATGAGAGCTAATAGACTGAAATGGTTGGGGCATATGAAAGAATGTCAGATGACAGAGAAGTAAAAACTGTATGCACTAGGGAGATGAATGGTCGTAGACTACGAGGGAGACCAAGAAGACCATGGAGAGATAATATTCAAACAGAACTGCAAACACTTGGTGTTAACAACTGGAAAGAGAAGGACAACCAGAGAGATAAATGGAGGGGGGTGATATCTGCAGCAATGAACCTCAAGGGCTCGGAATGCTGAAGAAGAAGAATGTCTCCTCTAGATTTGCATTCTCAAGTCACAGCAACTCCCTTCAACTGTATAGCCATATGCTGGATCATCACAAAACTGTTACAAAGTAACCCGTAACACAGTGTGAAAAAAAGGGGTGGGGTGGTTATGAGTCTGCAAGACAATAACAGTTTACACTAGTAGTTTTCAACCTTCCTAATGCCGCGACCCTTTAATACAGTTCTTCATATTTTGGTGACTCTTTAACACAAACTCTCATGTTGTGGTGACCCCCAAGCGTGCAATATTTTTCGTCGCTACTTTATAAATTCAATGAATATTTGTTTTGCGATGGTCTTTAGCGAACCATATGAAAGTGTCACTTGACCTTAAAAAAAAGGTGGAGGGGTGGGTCGTCACCTATAGATTCAAAACCACTGGTTTACACTAAAAGAAATAAACAATGTTTAGATACAGAAATGTTAACGAAACGTCTAATAAAAGCAACATAAAAGAAACGTACGTATATGTGGAAGGGGGGAAGAAGGGGTGTCTGCTCTTATAGGAAGCAGTTTTTACATTCAGACGGAGGTCTACGGTTTCGCTGCTGTGTTAAGTGCTTGGTGTAGCACTGTGAGCTATGTTTGTCATGTGGAGTGACTTTCATCCATGCAGTGATATAGTTGTGGTATTCAATGTGGCGGGTGGCCGGTTTTACATGTGGGCTGGCTTTTGTAAAAAATGTTGCGTGTGTATGGCCAACTTTTCGTGATCGACTACTTCCATCAATGACAAACTGCATTTTTGGTAAAAACTATTGACTTTGGCGCCTCTAGCAAACGCCTTATACATTTACTGCGTGTGCATATTTCTGGACAGTACTGGGACTAATTGTTTGTTTACCTTTTTGTTCAACTGGAACAGTGAGTGACATTTCATTTGATTTTCACTGGCACAGGAACGGAGCGTGAATAGGGTAACTAGTTTGCAGTGAAGTTGACACCTTGATTAAGACATCCTGGGAGGAAGGCAGCTAACTGTCGCGAAACGAGCAATGTCGTATATCTTTTAAACTATGAAACAGGAGTAGGAGTATCAAATGCTCGCACCGTGTGTCTTTCAAATCCTAAGAGAAATGCGAGAACATAAATCTGTCTTGTATAAATTCTGGGAGTCGCCGTGGCGTAGTGGCTAGACGCCCGCCTGCAGATCGGAAAGTCGCGGATTCGCTCCTTGACAGAGCCGGACTTTTTTCAAAAATGACCTTTGCTCCCAGGTAGACCCAGCCATGAGTTGGTCCCAGGTGTAGTCCTATGAAGTAAATGTAGCCTGCGGGATGGTTACCACATCACCTAGCTTGTGTCTATTAGTCTATAAAAAGATAGGTCTGGCCCTATATGCCCTATACGCCTAAAAGCATGGAAAAGGGTCCTTTACCCACTTTACTTGTAAAAATTCTATATTATAAAACAGATGTTGGGTGTGACATGACAGTAATGTGTACTTTCCATTTATAAAACAGATGTTGGGTGTAACATGACAGTATTGTGTACTGTCCATTTATAAAACAGATGTTGGGTGTAACATGACAGTATTGTGTACTGTCCATTTATAAAACAGATGTTGGGTGTAACATGACAGTATTGTGTACTGTCCATTTATAAAACAGATGTTGGGTGTAACATGACAGTATTGTGTACTTTCCATTTATAAAACAGATGTTGGGTGTCACATGACAGTAATGTGTACTTTCCATTTATAAAACAGATGTTGGGTGTAACATGACAGTATTGTGTACTTTCCATTTATAAAACAGATGTTGGGTGTCACATGACAGTAATGTGTACTTTCCATTTATAAAACAGATGTTAGAGTACAAAATGCTACTATTATAAAATGTCCCAATTGTTTAACTTCCAGATACTAACAAAAACTAAGCATTGCACGGCTGTGTTGTAAATCTTCCGATCCCAACAGAAATGGAAGACTCAAATGATATAATATCTTCCATATCCCAACATAAATGGAAGACTTGAATGATATAATATCTTCCAGATCCCAACATAAATGGAAGACAAATGATATAATATCTTCCAGATCCCAACATAAATGGAAGACTTGAATGATATAATATCTTCCAGATCCCAACGGAAATGGAAGACTTAAATGATATAATATCTTCCAGATCCCAACATAAATGGAAGACTTGAATGATATAATATCTTCCAGATCCCAACATAAATGGAAGACTTGAATGATATAATATCTTCCAGATCCCAACAGAAATGGAAGACTTAAATGATATAATATCTTCCAGATCCCAACATAAATGGAAGACTTGAATGATATAATATCTTCCAGATCCCAACATAAATGGAAGACTTGAATGATATAATATCTTCCAGATCCCAAAAGAAATAGAAGACCTAAATGAAATCTTCCAGATCCCAAAAGAAATAGAAGACCTAAATGATATAATATTTTCCAGATCCCAAAAGAAATAGAAGACCTAAATGATATAATATTTTCCAGATCCCAAAAGAAATAGAAGACCTAAATGATATAATATCTTCCAGATCCCAACATAAATGGAAGACTTAAATGATATAATATCTTCCAGATCCCAACACAAATGGAAGACTTAAATGATATAATATCTTCCAGATCCCAACATAAATGGAAGACTTAAATGATAAAATATCTTCCAGATCCCAACATAAATGGAAGACAAATGATATAATATCTTCCAGATCCCAACAGAAATGGAAGACTTAAATGATATAATATCTTCCAGATCCCAACAGAAATGGAAGACTTAAAATGACTGCTTTATAATATCCAACAGAAATGTGAGTCCAAATCGTTTGCTTTTTTCAGATTCTGACAGAAGCTGGCGCATACGTATCGGCCAGCCTCTTGACCTGCAGCCATCCAGTGTTGGCTACCACGGAAGTGCTGTATGTTTGGCTGTGGTTGATGGTGCTGTAGACGGGAGCAACATGCACTCATTAGTTGATCAAAACTGTAAACTCCTGGATATGCATAACCGCTCAGTCGGTAAGTAACTAGATCTGAGGCATTACCTTAATCTAAATGTGGTAATGAATAACGAACCGCAGTAATGCTGACGACAGGATACACCGAGTGCTGACTGGTTTGTAGAGATATCAGCACAACCTTATGTGTAAAGTAGTAAAGTAAAGATACATTTCCACGCCTCCAGGTACATCGGGCATATGGGAAGAGCACCCATATTTTTACAGACAAGTCGGCATTAGGTGGGTAATGTGGTCAGCATTACGCCAGCCGTCTTTACTTTCCTAGGACATACAACCTGGTAACCATTTCAGGCTGGGTCGACCTGCGACGCCCCATATCATGATAAAAATCCGCGCAGCCAGCAGTGGGTTTCGATCACAGTACGTTGAAATTACGAGTCGGACTCGCAACGCAGTAGGAGCCACGCACGCCGCTAACATTACTTGTAGCGGCGTTAAAGAAACTGCCGATCCTTAACTTTGCTAATGTATAATGAGGTTGTTGAAACATGGGTGTAATTTGCAACAACAGTGAGAATGTCTACTTCCTGCTGGATCATTGCTACCACTACTGGAATTACTATGCGAAAACCGCTCCTTAATTATTACTAATTAATTACCACTGCTGCTACTCATCATCATGTAGCAGGTCTTTTGCAGAACGTCGCAATCGTCACAGCCTGCCTGTAAGAAACTCGGTCTCTTGCCAGTTCTCCCGCCTCATATACTTTCACACTCAAGGAGTCACTTATATCCTGTGCCCATCTTCGTGTTGGTCGGCCCCTGCCCCTCCTTCCTGGTACCATGCCTTCTGCTATAATTTTTTTCCAATCCGTCGTGTCGCTTGATGTGACCAAAATATTTCAGCTTTCGAGAAAGGATGCTGTTTGTTAGCCAATCTTCCTTGATGTTCAGATCTTTTAAGATGTCAATATTTCTCATCTTCTTTGTCCAAGATATTCTGAGAATCTTTCTATAGCATTTCAGCTCAAAAGCCCCTATTCTCTTTCTTAAGGACTGAGTGATAGTCCACGACTCACATCCGTATGTAGCCACAGAGAAGATGCATGCTCTCAAAATTATAATTTTTATCTCCTTGCTGGTGCTTAACCATAGACTTTTAAGGCTGTTCAATCTTTGCATTGCTATGGCCATCCTCCTTTTAATTTCTGTCGAACAGTCTCCATTGTTGTTTATTATAGAGCCAAGATATTCAAAGTTTGTGACATTTTCAATTTCTTCATCATTTATTATTTTTGGGTGACAGCCAGTTTTATCTGTGGACATTATTTTCGTTTTACTGCTGCTACTGCTACTACTAATAATGCGGCTGCTACTACTACTGCTACTATGAATAAAACTACTTAAAATGCTTCAAAAAGTGTCGGTACTGCGTACTGTCAGAAAAAAGGCCCTGACTACTGTTACTACTATACAACATTGTAAAAACCACCAACAAGCGGCGCAGTTAATGATTCCCTAAGACGTTTTAATGGTTTTTTAAACTATAAAATTGTGGAAACTACAAGGGCACTGAGCACAACGGGTTTGTGGTTATTATAATCTGATAACAGATGGCCAAGAGGAAAAATACACCCTGGACAAACTTTAGGAGACTCTTGAGACTTGTTGCTGACGTACCGGTTCATAGAGGCAAAGCAGCTGATGGCCTGTACATATGAAACCGATCGCAAAGAAGAAGTTGATATATGAACATAAGCCATAATGTTAAAACGTGCCCTTATGCATGTGGTGCACTAGTCCTTAACGGGCCTTTCCTGCATTCTCCCGCACAAGGTGGCGATTTATTCTCTCCTGGCTTTCCCAGTCATGATCCACGATGGTGGCTAATGAGTTCTAAATGCAGCTATATAATTCCGACATACCAGTAGTTGTAAATGCAGGTATTTTAGTTCCGACATTCCAAGATTAGGAGTTTGCTGGCGGTTTGACTATGCGTTGATTCAGACAATAATATAAACGTCAAACCATTTAGAAAGCAATGGCAAACTACTGAACGAAATATTGCCTAGTGAAACCACAAAACAACCAACAAATGATGGTGTTGGTTTGTAACGTCCTGTCTAACTTTTTCTAATCACAAGACACAGTGTGAGAATGATTAGAGCTTGTGCATAGCTCGCAATGGTAGTCGCCGTGGCGTTCCTAAAGAAACCAGAAAATTTTTCTCAAAAATGACCTTGACTCCCAGGTCAACCCAGCTTTGAACGGGCACCAGATGTAGTCCTGGGAAGTAAAGGTAGCCGGCGTGATGCTGACTAGATTATCCAACAAGTGCCGATTGGTCTATAAAAAATAGGTCTAGCCCTATATTCCCAGAATGTCTAAAGGCGTGGGAAAATGGACCTTTTTGATAGTTCACAATGACTGTTAAAAAATAGAACATCTTTTGGACGAATCGCTTAGCCACTTTGCCATAAAGTGCTATCTTCTTCTTCTTCTTCACTTCCTCTTTTACCGCTGTGGGTGTCGAGGAAGATATAAGGTCCGTATATATCTCATTTTGATTTCTGTAGCGGTAAAAAATCCATTGCCGGCTTGCTAGGCCTGTCGCAACTTCACCAGAGCCCCGTTGGCCAGGACGTTTCGGGGTGACCCAGGGTGGCCTTCATGGCTACCGTAGCGGTCCCGTGGCACGAAGCCACACCATACTTCGCCCACACCTAGCAATCCCCTACTTTGTCCTGTTACCACCTCTCACGACGAGGACGTGGGGTTGGCCTTTGAGAGGCCAAAGTATAAAGTGCTATACTTATTGTATACTGCTTCTCTATCGCTACCTCAGCAAGCAGTTAAGTGTAATTGGTGTTTGGACCTGAAGATGTGCAACCAGTAACATTGTGGAAGAAAGGGAAATATAGGCAGACTTGTACAGAGTGGGCTAATATAACAACATATGAATGAAGTAACTAAGGTTTGTATAGTGGGTTATTTAGTACAGAATTATTATTATCATTATCATCATTCTTCTTAATTTTCTTCCCTCCTTCTCCTCCGTTTCTTCTTATTTTTTTTTTTTTTTTTCTCATGTTCCTCCGCTTTTTCTCACCGAATTTTTTCGTCTTCTGTCTTTTCTTCTCCCTTCCTTTTCCTCTTTGTCCTTTTTTTTTCTCCTCCCCCTCTTCCTTCTTCTTCTCTTCCTCCAGGTAACTCATCGAATTGTTCTGAGAGAAACGGTGGGGTGTAGGTGGGAGAGATAGATGTAAGAATCTTTTGCGTGCTCTTTCTAGCGCGTTGCGTAAGTTCAGTCTTCAGTTTTTTTAAGACTGTTTTTAATACCGTCATTCCATTATTTGCGTGGCCTTCCCTTTGCTCTATGTTTATTATATTTCTTCAGTGTAGTGATCGTGGCAGCTGATACCAGGAAGTAAGGGTGTCTCCATGGCGAAGTGGTCAAACCGTTTGCCTCGCTCTCTAAAGGTCGTGGGCTCGTTTTTCGTTTCACAGCTGTGCTGTTTCAGTTCACAAGTGCAATTATCAAGGAGATCCCTAAGGATCGTCGCCGGAGCTACGAAGTTTATGCTCTATGAGGCGTTCTCGGCAGGCGGCTGGCCGTTCTGCAGGGATGGAGACTGGGCCATTTGGGATAAAACTCGGGGCAATGAAGTCGATTCTCTCGACCTCCACCTCTAACTTCACCCAGGGCGTTCTCCGCAGATGGCTAAACCCTTTAATAAACTGTGTGACTGGTGACTCCTGCAGCTTTTCTGAGACACCTGTCTCATCTATATTGTGATTGTGTGCTTACTTGTTGTAGTAGGGGTCCATGTTTGACATCGGTAACATAAAGTTTACCAAAATTAGTTCATATTAGATTGTTTTAATAAACAAAGATATCGGCTCTCCTTTCAACTTAGGCCGTTAGCTGGAAAGCTTCCGATCGCTTAGTGGGAGTTCTTTCCCTTGGCTACATTGCAAACACGGAGCGGAAAAGTTACGAATCAAATGACACACTTACCTATCATCATACGGTTGCGTGTACGGTTGCGTAGTCATCCTACGGTTGCGTAGGGTGTAGGGTTTGGGTTAGGGGTTAGCGGCGTTAGGGGTTGGGTTAGGGTTAGGGTTAGGGATATGGTTAGGGTTAGGGATACGTTTAGGGTTAGGGTTAGGATTAGGATTAGGGTTAGGGTTAGGATTAGGGTTAGGATTAGGGTTAGGGGTAGGGTTAGGATTAGGGTTAGGATTAAGGGTAGGGTTAGGGGTAGGGTTACATGTGAAAATTTTGACGTAGGAGTTCCAAATACTGGCCGGCAATCTGATGCTTGTGGGAGTGGCGCCACTGGAATTCTCCCAAATATGACGGCAATAGCGCGCGGCTGGTGCCCAATCGGTGACGAATTGTCCGTTTGAGTAGCATCCACAGTCCTTTGATTGTTTGGGTGTGTATGTGACTGTGCGCGATTATTCGGATCTCCTGCGTCAAAATTGTCACATCTAACCCTAACCCTAGCCCCAACACTAACCCTACTCCTAACCACGCAAATTTATCGGTCAGTGAGTCATACTGATCTGCAGGAGTCACATCCGTGGCAACTAATACCACGTTTATATAAGGATATATTTACTTTTAAAAAAAAAAACAGATTTTCCCGAAGAGTCAAATAAACACCCAGATCTGGGGGAAACACCCAAGCATTGGCAGCCCTGTTAAGCGATCGGCGGCTTTCCAGCTAACGGCCCAAGTTGAAAGGAGAGCCAAGATATCCTTCAATGTGTCAAAATGGGGCGTTAGTTGTCTCAGTACCTTGTGCACATCGTATGTTGATTTCTCTATCAATTCTTCTTCAGATGTGAACATTGACCATAGATATTTATATTTCATTGTTTACGTTATTTACTCTTGATAACATTTTTAGAAAATCAGTTACACAACTATCCACAGCGAATGAAAACTGCGGCGACAACGACCGCATCAAAGACAGACGATTCAGAATGGCTGCACAAAATATGTGTCCTTCCATTGAGACAAATTCCACCAGCTCTGTCGGATCTCTCGTGCGGTGTTCTTTAGAATGCTTGAGACTCTCAGACTGCAGGAGTTTCGCTTTCAGAACAAACAGCTCTACGGATAATTGCCAGTTATACGTTTTCGTGACCAAATCTGGGCTGCATGCGGAGGGTGGTTGCAATTATTACAGCGTGATCCATAACTAAGCCAAACCAAGATTATTATTTTTTTTTTTATCCTAGGGAGACGTTATATTTACAAAGTATCCATGCATTGCACTATATTGTATTTCGAAATGTGTGCAATCATATTTTAACATTAAATTGTCCATGTTTTAAGATTTTATAATTTACAATTGCACAGGCGCTGCTATTCTTTTAAAGCGACGAATTTCTTCGATCTTTGACTAATAATGTGTGTACCCTTTAAAACAGAACGTACTGTGATTGACACGTGCGTGGAGTTTGTTTAGAAATCAGTTCCAAGTGCAGCGATGTATGGTGACTTTTCTTTGTTAGCCTATCCGGATACAATGAAAAACCCTTAACTCACGGGAGACAACTGCTGGAGATGGCCACCTACGAAACGTGTGTAATTTGTTCCCGTTATTTAGTTAACTTCTGTGGCTCAGTCTATGCGAATGCTTCGTAATGCCGGGATGCCGGGTTCGATCCCACTTGGGGGCCATGCGCTTTGCGTTGGTTTCGACAGTGGTATCAAGAAAACCGACCGTCCAGAAAGCAATGGCAAACTACTGGACGTAAATTTGCCTAGAAAAACCATACAACAGCCAGGGACTGTTGGGGTTGGTTTTTTAACGTCCTGTAAAGGATACGCAACTAACCTTTTTTTTAGTTAACTTACTGTTTGCTTTGAACCGGTGTCTGTTTTATATATATATATATATATATATATATATATATATATATATATATATATATATATATATACAGCACATACGTAAAAAGTCAAGTAAAGGTCCCATTTATACGCTTTTAGGAGTATAGGGAATATAGGGCTGGAACTATATGTTACAGACCAATCGGCACAAGATGGATGATGTGGTCAGCATCACGCCGGCCGCCTTTACTTCCTGGGACTGCACCCGGTTCCCACTTAAGGCTAAGTCGACCAGGCAGTCAATGTTATTTTCACGGCAAATAAAGCGAAATGAAAACTATATATTTTTATTTTTTTAAACAAGTGTATGGGTATTAACAAACTGCACATACTATCGTTAAAGTTGTCCCCTTGTGGGATGCATTTTTTTTTTTTATTTGAAGCCCCATCATGGCTTTTGCCAGGCGCCCGGAATATAGCCGGGGCATAGATATGGCCTAACGGCTAAACGGGATTTCTGGGACCTCTCCACGGGTGATCTTCATCCGCATGGTGGCACTTTGTGTTACTGGGTGTTTATCGCTTGTGTGATGTCCTGGTGGGGCACAACTACCTACCTACCGTATGAATGCATTTGTTCTTTTCTTTACCCATGATATTCTTAGAACCCGTCTATAACATTTGTATTCTAAATCATTTATGCGCTGTTCAGTTTGTTCAGTAAGTGTCCAGGTTTCACAGGCCTGATCGAGCTGATTAGGAATTGCAAAACATACACTGCATCAGTTGCCAGTGCCGGCTGTTTGACTTTTCTTGAAGAAAACGATGACGTTCTGGTGGCTAGTTTGTTTGTAAAGGTTACGGCGTCAGTGACATTCCCGGTGTTCGTTTCAATATTGTCAAGGTTGCTAACGTATCTCTCCACTGGTCTTGTTCATGGGAAAGAAGGAGCGTCCTAGATCTTAGCTCTTTCAGTACCAAGTAGTAAAAGTTAAAAGTCGGGAGATGTGAACCAGCATCACTGCACACGGTTATAAACTATAAGTGCTCTGCCACCAGTACGGACAACTGATAAGAAACCGTCCATCTGTGACGCCGTCCGCACGCAACTCCGTAGCTACAGCGACGTTCTTCCATTTATCCCAGAGTGTTAACTCTGGTATCCATTACCTAGAAGCTGGGCGAACCCCGAGGACCGCCCTGTTTTTAACACCCGCCGTAGGCTGCAGCGAATCGCAGCTGGATTTGAAAGCGAGTCTCCTATCGACTGCGCTAACGCGGCTAACAACCACATGGTTGTCACTGTAACTCCTTAAATCCAAAAGAGTCGAGCTTCAAAATAATAAATACTTCATTCCGAAGAAGTTCAACAGACACACTAAAGTGGTTAAACTAATAATTCCGTAACAAAGGAGTAATGTAACACTCGCACATGGTGGCAAAACACAACAATAACATTACATTACTTTGGAAAGCGCAAGAAACGTATGGTGCGTTGTTTGGTATTGAAAGGGTTAAAACACTTGCAAATAAATGTTCTGTATTAAAAAAAAATGACATATGCCTTTAGTAGAAGACAGCAAGAGCATTATATAATCTTAGAAGTGATCAAGAAATGTATGTTCAGTTTACTGATACTGAAAGACCTGACTATTGAAAAACGTAATCGCTTATGTTGCATTCTGGTTTTAATTTAATGACCAGCTCTAGGCTGCATGCATAAGTCAGCGACAACTATTACAGGGTGACTGACGCCTTACTAAATCACCATCATTATGGAGGAGAGTTGATTATTCAACGTTTTAAATTACAACAGCTGTTCACTAATACATTGTATGTCGTTGTTGATACGCATTTTTCTCCGCCAAAGGAATAATTGCCGCCTGAAAAAACCTGGACACACACTTTAAAAAAAAACAAAGGAAATGATAAACAACGGAACGATATAATTAAAGCAAGCCGGATGTGCAAATTCCGATTCCGATTCCTTTTCAGAAAAATTAAAAACAAAAATAAAAGGTCTATCACGCTCAACCTGCTGCTAACCAGCCTTGGATGTGTGAAGCACTTTGGTGACCAGTGTTGCCACTTTTCTTTGACAAAAAATATCCAAAACAGTGTCAAAAAATATCTAAAAAGTTCTAAATCTGCGTGGAAAAGATCTAGAAAAAACATCCAAATTGAAAAAGTCAAAAATTACATAGCTTTTGTTATGACTTACCCTATATAATAATGTCCTCACCTTCACCGATGTCTGCCTCACAAGATCCACAGGATAAACTTAGCTTGAATAATGAAGTTGAAGCTTCAGATCCAAAATGACCCTGGTATGCTTTAGCTGTTCAAATTTCTTTATAGGAGGAAAAGTAGGCTTATTTCTCTAGTCTCACCAGGCCGAATTTTAATGGCACGATAGCATTTAAGAGGTCAAATTTCATCATGTTTTTAAGGTTAGATTTGATATAATTTCTAGCACTGAAAACTCTTTCTACGTCAGCATTTGAGTGCTTTTTTAGTCTCTGCGTGACTGTTTGAGTTTTGTATTTTCGCTTTCATTTCACACTTGCAGTACTTACAAGAAGCTTTGGTCATATCCCCAGTTTTTAATTTTGTCATCATGCAACCACTCTTTCCAAATTTTTTGCTCATACTTTACTTTTGGCATGTTGAAAGGTTTTTTTCAAAGTGAAAGACACATAAGAAGGTGAGCAATTATTTTTTTTAAATCACATGAAAAAAGAAACGCAAAGCCAGCACAGTGAGGATACGGTTGAAACAAAGTTAGTAGGATTTACGCGCGTTTTTATTAATCAGTACCGGGGCTGCAAGATATTTGTGCGTTGACCCCAGTGAGAGTTCAAAGTTCAAGTAATGGCAGTTGTTAAAATGTACGTGCCAGACCAAAACAAAAATATTGTAGTAAATATTTTACACAGTAATTATTAAATTGACAATGAAAGAAGAAAAATCTATAAAATATCTAACTCCATATGAAAAGTTTCTAGAAAAATATTTACGATCTAAATGTCAAAAACAGTATCTAAATGCAATGAAAAAGATCTAAATTTGGATATAAAAGATCCAAAGTGGCAACACTGTTGGTGACTATTTCTGTTTCTCTGTACTCCTCCTGGTTTGTTTCCTTAAAATAAATAACTGCATCCAAATTTATCTTACTGACTGCACTATTCTGAACTAGGCGAGGGATGAATTTCAGCGGAAACTTCAGAGTGGTCTTTGATCTTTCAGTGGTCTTTGTTCGGCTTTGGCGGTGGAAACAAAAAACTTTGAAGCCATTCCTCTTTTATCTGGCCACTGGATGATAATACTGAATTCTCTTACAGTGCTCTTCATATCAGCATCCGATACATCAGCGTGTCGTTGTATCGGATGCCCTCAATGCTAGGAGCAGTAATGCGCGATTTCTTGAGGCAAGTTCGTAAGGTCAAGTATACGTGGTGAACTCTGATCTACGCTTTCCCCCTTTTCCACTACCTACCAAACAAAATAAAAACATTACTAAATATTCTTTCACATAGCAGAAGATGAGAAGTACTTACATTTAGTGTCTCAAGTTGCAGTAAGAATAGGTAATGTAGACGACATGCCTGTGGTGGCAAACATGACACACACTTGATCCCTCGGACTTCCACTATGGGAAAGTCCTGGCTAAAAACGACCATGTCATTTAGCACAAGCTGATTCCATAGTATTACGAGTTATAGCTAACCCCGGTTCGTGAAAGACCGTTTTGAAATTATCTGACCAAAACAAACCTCAGTTTATAAATAAATATTAGGATATCTTTGTCTGCATTATATAAACAAAGTTACAAATTGCGTCAAATATTCTAGTTCACTGTCCATCGTTTTGTCCATTCTACAGAACAACGTTCCCATCATTGCCCACTAAAAAGACTCTTGTCCCATTCTTCTGCCTTGAGTATTTCGTGCTCAAGTTGTCTCCATTATGACGTGTCCAACTGTGTGCTAGTCGCGCCACATGCCTCTGACCTTTATCACCTCCTCCCGCAAACTGTCTTTCATTTCTGTTCCTTAGAGGGTCTCTATGGCGAAGTGGTCAAGTAATTTGCCTAGCGTTTTGAAGGTTGTGGGTTTGTATCACAGACTGCTACGTTCGGTTCTTGGGTACAATTTTTTTTCAGAGCTCACTGTTAACTGGCACACAGCTATGGAGTTCGTGTTATGTGCCACGCTCTCGGCCTGCGGCTAGCCGCTCTACGGAGAGAGCCCGGGCCGCATGGACTCAAGCTAGCAGCAAGAAGTCGATTCTTTTGACTTTTTATTTAAGGTTCTTTTTTAAATCAGTCGGATGTTTATTGCCAAATTATTTTAGTTTCCCGTATACTGTGCTGTTTAACCATGTGTGTTATACAGATAATTTCACTGTAAAAGTCACAAACACTTGCGCGTGTCCTTTTAAAAAAAAAACGATATTGGTAATGCTTGGGCAACTAAATCTTTGCCTCTTAAGTACATGTACTCCGACTTCGAAGGAAACTCCCAGTTAATCGACCTTAAGGACATGCTTTTGGTAGGCAGTGGATCTATTCTTGATTTCTTTCCACACCCCCCCCCCCTCCCACCCACCCCACAATGGGGCCCAAGAACCCACACAGGAAAATAGTCAAGTAAAGGACCTTAGTTATGCAAGTGACGCCTCGGTATATATTGCTAGATTCCTATTTTTGTAGGCCAATCGGCACTGGGTGGATGATGTGGTCAACATCAGCTGACCACCTTTACTTCCCATGATATTATCTGGCCTTATTTTTAGACTGGGTTGACCTAGCAGCTACGGTCAGTTTGGGCGGAAAATCCTACTAATACTGATTCGAACCATGATCTACTTTAGATATTGAAGACTGTCGTGTTCGAACCTAATACCTTTGGGTTAGCAGGCGAGCCTCTATCCCACATCGGCAGTAGGCAATCTAAAACATTTGTCCAAAGAGTCTTTTATTCCAGTACAAATTCGTAAAAATTCAATGACTGAAACCTAGGTCTAAAAAACCTATTATACCGCATGTCGTTCTGGAATGTCAATCTCCAGCTGGGGTCTTCGAACTCCCATAAGGAAACCAAACTTAACTATTCAAGTTTTTTTTTTTTTACTCCACTCGTTTATATAGAATCTTTTCAAACGAGGTCCATAAAGTCTACTACGGTAAATGTAATAGGCAATGTCATAAGAATGATTTGGCAATAAGCATCTGAATGATTTAAAAAAGAACAGTAAATAAAAAGTCAAAAATGTGTGCAGCCTTGATAAATTAAGGCGGGGAAAGGAGTGGGTCAGAGTGTCCGATCAGGTTTTAGACTTATGTAGGGTTCTAATCACTTTGGGACGTGAGTGCAGGGACTGGCCAGCTGGTGCTTCAGAATCAGAAGTTCAACAAATTATTCATGAAAATTACCGTCTAGGGGATGTGATTGTATATACAAATGGCTCTGTGTTGAGGGGCAGACGAAGTGCATGGGGGTTCATAACGAAGCCTCATATATCACAACGTCTAGTTTGAGAATGGAGGTGGAGGCAGTCACTGCTGCCTTCCGCTGGCTTGAGACTCAGCTGTACACACATGCCGTCATTGTAACTGACTCACAGAGCATGCTGAGAAAGGTGGAGACAGGCATGCTCCCTGCAGAGTGGCTAGCATCGTTTCAAAGGTCCCGGGTAGTTAGCATCCTTTGGATATTTTCTCTAGGCCATGCCAGTGTGTTGGGAAATGAGCAGGCAGATAGATTGTCCGGTTCTGCATCACTTGGTGGTGAACTGGTGTATGAAAAGCTGGATGTTGTGAGGGCCCTTTGGGATCGAGTGAGCAATGCCGAGGCACAGATAGATCATTACAGTCTAAAGAGAATGGCACTTGGTTGAGTTACAAGGGGATCTGGCTGACGCTCGACACTCAGGGGAAAGGTGGGACGGATATACAATCAGACAGTTACTGGTACCACCGATATTTTAATTCTTTGCTTGCTGCTGAAGATAGGGACTGGGCACTTATGGGAGTGTCCCAAATGCTGTGATATCGATTCTTAATTCAACATTCAACATTCTACTACAGTAAAACTCTAGGCCGGATGAAGTAACCCTAAATAAGCCAGTGATAGTGCACGTCCTCGTTTGAAGTAAGCACTAAATAAGCCAAGTGACATTTGGTCATTCCAAGATCTACATCAAATGATGGTCATTGTTTTCCCACAGTACTGCTGTCCGTAGGAATAACATCTCAAGGAAAAGAACCTTCTTCTTTTTCTTCTTAGTAGCGTTCACTGGCTGGAATTAGGGCAGGAAGTTCTGGTTGTTCGTCTACTTCTGGACTTTAGTCTTGTTCCAAAGCTTGATTTTTCGTACACATCCGTACTGCAGATCTGGCTTATTTGTATGCAAACTGTTCGTTCCTCAACTCTCAGGCAGATGTGCTACCACGTCGAAGGAAATGCCTTTAATTAGTAGCCTTTTACGATCTGCTTGTAATAGGGCAGTGGGTCTATTCTTTTCCTCCAGAAACTGGACCCTGGAATCCACACAGGGAGGATGAGAATCGAACAACAGCCAATCCCAGAAACCCTGCTAAACAGTTTAAAATCAGTTTTCTAAGGGCACGCTCGTAATCCAACGTACCGCGATCGAAACCCACTGCGGGCTGCGTGGATTTTTATCGTGGTCGACCCAGCATAAAATGGGTACCAGGATGGCTGTCCTGGGAAAGTAAAGACAGCCGGCCTAATGCTGACCACATTACCCACCGAGTGCCGTTGGTCTGTAAAAATGTGGGTGCTTTTCCCATTTGCCCGATGCGCCTAAGGGCGGGTAAAGGGATCTTAACTTTTTTTTCTACTCCTGCACCACTAGTTAATTCCGTCTCCATGTGGGACGCAATTTTTCGTTATTATAAGGCTCCACCGCGGCTGTAGTCGGGTGATCCTCATCCGAACGGTGGCACTTTGTGTCACCGGGTGTTGATCGCTCATTGTAGGTCCTGGTGTGGTTGAATCACACACACTTCTATGGTGACGAAGGAACCTGCAGTCTAATTGGGTTGGGGAAGGGGTGTGGATGGGAGGCAAGTCACTGCAGGAGTGCGATTTTTCCGAGGTAGGTAGGTGCTTTGCTAAAGAAAAAAAAAAATCGCCACACTCCACCAAGCATCCCCGAAATATGTTATAATTGAGACTAGGTTATGTGCGCATACACAATGCTTAGCATTGCACGCAACCAAGAGCCCTGGAAGGGACTTCTGCAATGTTGTAGCGATCAAGGGAGACAGACCCACGTACTGTCCCGACCGGCGACAAAGTCGTCTACCGGCAAACCAATGGGTGACCCGATCAAGATGCGCGATTTGCCCGAAAAGCACACTCTGGTTAAATAGCAAAGATAACGTACTCTCGAAATTGTCTTTATATTTTGTCATCCCTTTGTGGGATGCAATTTTTCATTATTTGAAGCCCTAATCTGGCTGAAGGCCAAAACCAGGATAAGAAAGGTACTTATCAGAGAGCTGCTGTTTGCAGATGACGCCTCAATAACCACACACTCAGAGGAGGAGCTGCAATGTTTACTATCTGCCTTTGCTGATGCATGCTGTGAATTTGGGCTAACAGTCAGCAAAAAGGAGACAAAGGTTATGGTGCAAGTTGTCAATGACAGACCTACAGTTTAAATTCTATGGTGAAGAGCTTGAGACAGTAGACCATTTTACCTATTTTGGTTCTACAGTGAAAAGTAAACTATCGCTGGACCAAGAAATCAACATCAGGATAGGTAAGGCAGCAACAACAATGAGCAGATTGACAAAGAGAGTTTGGGAGAACAGAAAGCTCACAATTAAAACAAAAACCCTTGTCTATCAGGCTTGTGTTCTCAGCACTCTGCTTTTCGGCAGTGAAACTTGGTCAACCTATCTACACCAGGAGAGACGGCTTAATAGCTTTCATTTTGCGATGCCTAAGAAGAATGCTTGGCATTAAGTGGCAGGGCAAAATCACAAACACTGAGGTACTGGAAAGAGCAGGTACTACAACAGTCTTTTTCATGCTCAGTCTACGAAGGTTCAGGTGGCTGGGTCACACCTGGAGAATGGAGAATAGTGTGCAAGCAGGACATGAATGATACAAGTATTGAGGTGGACTCATGGCACAAAATGCCATGGACCGTTTTGTGTGGAAAGGGCATATCAGGAAGGGAATAAGACTGAAGGAAGAAATGATTGCAGAAAGGATGAGAGCTGAGTGTCTGAAAAGAAACGGATTAAACACAAATGTTGACAAAAATGGTCCTGAAATCCCATGCAATCATTGTGGAAGACTTTTCTTGACACGAGCAGGTCTTGCTAGTCACACTCACCATCGCAATGGGCTGTGAGTCTCATTCCTCCTCATAGCGCAATATAACACTATCGCCTGGAAAGACGGAAAGGTGTCAACGTAATGTAAAATCTGGCTTTTGCTAGGGGCCGCAATATAGCCCGGCAATAAATATGGTCTACTGGCTGAACGCAGTTTCTGGGACTTCTCCACCGGTGATCCTCATCTACATGGTAGCACTTTGTGTCATCGTGTGCTTATCGCTTGTGTGATGTCCTGGTGGGGTAAGACAATAGGATAGAGATAGGTACTCTCAAAAGATTCAATCTGCTCTCAGTGTATGGATGCACAAGAATATACACAGCAAGACACTTTTAACTTCTTACACTAGAACATATCAGCCTAACAAACTGGGACATAAAACACACAAGCTGTATACAGTCAATGCAAATTAGGAAATGTTAAAATTGTCTAGTAAAACTACAAATAGTCATTAAATGCTAAGACTGATTTGTGAAGTCCTGATCAGAAAGCTATTTTAAAGTCAATGCTTGTTTTCCGGGAAAACTGAACATGATTTCCCCCCATACCCCTAATTTCCTGACTCCTGTGACTTCAAGAAAGTATTTGAGGATACAGAAAAAGGGTCTGATGGTACAATTACCACATAGAAAGAAATTAAAGCAGAAAGTTGAAGCGAATGTTTTATCCCATTCGTGAAAGACATCATTATCATCCTATTGTGTTATCAGACATTAATAAGAGCTCTTAGTCTAGTCCATGACTTTGTCAATTAACTCTTTGAGTCCCAAGGAACACATCATATTTTCATGGCTTCCTACCTAGAAGCCCAATGAACGTATGTTGCGCCCATTTTATGACTTTATTTACTACCCCCTGGGCCTGTGATGCTAAACCCCCTGGGACTCAAAGAGTTACTACAGTTAATAACCTAAAGAATAAGCATTCTCAATTGTTATCATTTCTAATTTAAAATTAATAAAACCAAACACCTGAATTTCACATCATGGGTTAGTTAATATTACCAATAATGTCATGTCTTTCAAGCAAAGTAACAAAAATAACACACAATTACAGATAAAATAATCTCTAAAACCATAAGTTGTTCAAACAGAAATCAGTACCCAAAAACAGAACAACAAAGAAAGCAAAGCTATTTTGTCACAGAAGTTTGGTATATGTAGGTTCTGGGGCCTTATGTTTTGTGGAGAAAGAATGTACCCACTGCCCCTTGACAACCATGTCATAAAATGCAACTAATTAGCAGTCTGCTGAAATTGGATGTGCTGGACCAAAAGGTACAGATATTGCAACCTAGCTGCAAACTACAACACAACATGCCAACAGTCCATTCAAGAGTGAACAATGAGGAAGAATTGGTCCGTGAACATTTTTGTTGTTGTTTGTCAGTGATTATAATTTATGTCAAGACCCCTGTTATAAACAGTTTCAACAAACTATAGTTCACAAACATAGTAAATACAAATATAGTAAATTACATATCATTGATTTAATATTTAAAGAACTGTCACTGTATGGGTTCCAGGGTTCCATTTTGGGGGGAAAGAAAGAACACACTGCCCACCTACAGGGCACCTTGTAAAAGGTGACTAATTATGGGAGTTTCTTTGAAGTCAGAGTGCATTCTAAGAGGCCATGGACTAACAGTCTGCATATAATAAAGTCAAATCTGTAAAAGTAGATGTGCATGCAATAACTTAAGACTGGTCATTGATGTGTTCTCTCTCTCTCTCTCTCTCTCTTATTAACATATGTAAAATGAAATCTAAAGCCTGCACAACTCAAGTTCTGGAAGAAACCTGAAGTTCAGAAGTGAATCAACAACCATAACTTTCCGTCTGAGTTATATCAAAAACGGCATGTGTTTAAAGTGATTGTAACAAAATAACTTAACAAAATGAAAGACATGATGTTCATGTATGATGAAATATCGTCCAGACCAATAATTTGTTCACACGTTAATATTAAACTTACAAAGGACAGAAAGCCATATTTTGTTTTTTTTCCTATGTGAATTCCGGGGTCCATTTTAATGGAGAACTGAACAGACCCACTGCTCCTTGAAGCAAATCGTAAAAGATGAATAATTAAGGATTTCCTCACATTTGATGCGTTGGGCAGAAATGCATGGATATCATAGCCTAGCTGTTAACCACAACACAATGTGCCAACTGCTTTTTCAACGGCAAATGTAAAAGAAGGAGATTGTTATTTCCAAGAGGTTGTCACAGAAAGCCAGTATTCCTGGCCAGTATCTTTCAACTCACATTTTGATTTACTTTGTCCTAGTTATCATGTTTTGATTTTCCCGTTACCATCATGTACAATATCACTATAATCCTTAAATTTAAAAAGTAAAGTAAAAGTAAATGACCCTGTTCCACACCTTTAGACGTATAGGGCATATAGGGCTAGACCTATATTTTTTAGGCCAATTGGCACAAGATGGGTGATGTGGTCAGCATCACGCCGGCCGCCTCTACTTCACGGGACTGCACCCGGTACCCACTCAAGGCTGGGTCGACCTGGGAATCCTTAAATATAGCAAACAGAAATATGTAAAATATAAGTTTACTAATATGCTAGTAAACATGATATGATTTCCAAGGGAATGCATAAAAAATAATTTATGCAGTAAAATTAAAAATTAAATCCTGTTCAAACCAACAAATTCGGCAAACACTAATATTAACTTATGAAAGACATGTAACAATGCTTGTTGACAACATTTCCAACAGTTTCTCACAAGAAGACAGTAAGCTTTCACATAATATTGCTCTGTTTTGTTCTAGTTATAAATTGTTAATACTTCTGCTGTCATAATGTACACCATCATTATAGTTCTCAAATATAGCACACAGAAACAAGTAAATATCAGATAATCACTACAGCTCTTAGATATAGATAAACATGTAAAAATCAGATCATCAGATAAAGTACCATCATTATAGTTTTGAAATATAGCACAGAGAACCATGTAAATATTAGATCGTCAATATCATACCAATCATGGCATGTCTTTAAAGTGAATTAACAGAATAACATAACAGATTTAAAGATGTAATGTTAATGCATGATGAGATATTGCCCAAACCAACAACAAATATTTTAACTCTACCAGACCGCTGTACCGCTTTTTCTGTAATTTCCTAATCTGCCACTAAACTGCTGTGCCTAATTTTCAGTACTTTGCGTACTATGTGATAAAAAACTAACTAAAAATAAACAACTAATTGTGATCAAACCTCATGGTTAGTCACTGCGAATGATTGCCCACATTTGTTTGGATTTACATTGGTTAAACATGAAAAAATTATGAAAATTCACAGTGAAACGAGCGGCTGATGAACCAACCAAGCACATCGACAGGAAAGTGAAGTAGGTCTAGGTTTTTCAGTCCAACAGGTGACCGATACTTTGGTTGATTCAGACTCTGAGGAGTCAGAATTTCATGAAGAATACGTTCCCAGTCATTGAAAGCTGGAGTGATGAGGAGAATCTTGAAAATTATAGATTTAAAACTAGATTGATAGTAAGAGAAGAGGGTGTGTCCCTTAACAGCAAAATCTGGTGCTCACTTTGTGAAACCAGGCTGATCCTGCTGGGTAGATAGGCACACACAGGTGGAATACTGGCCCTAGATGAAAGGTAAACCTATTTTCTACAATGTCTCAAAATTTTATTTTATTCGAACCACCTCAGGTCTGGTAGGGTTAAACACTAATGCTGGCACTTTTTCATCTTTCCAGACAATAGTAATCAATCAATCAGGTGCCATCTCCAGGTGTCCTGGTTGTACATTCTCTTTCCCACATCTTGCTCCCTTGTCCTTGATCTTTCCCTTCTGTCCAGTTTTTACAAGCATGTGGCCAAAGTATTTCAATTGTCTCTTTTTTTTCCTTTCAGTAATTCTCTTTTCATTTCTAGTCTTTCCAGAACCTCATTAGACTGTTATTTTCATGAAATATGACCTTTTCTTGTGTATACCCACATTTCCATAGACTCAATTTGATTGTCTAGTTGCTTGTTTATTGTCCAAGTTTCTGCAATAGTATTATATTGTGTGCTATAAACAGCAAAGTGACTCACAGCCCAAACTCTCAAATTAAATGTACAAAGGACATGCAGCCATATTTTCAACTATTTCCAAGAGTTTGAATTCCTGTTACTATCATGAACAATAACTTAATTATCAAATACTGCAAACTTAAATATGTAAATTTCAAATTATTGATATAATATGAAAGATGGTATGTCTTTCAAGTAAATGTAATATAACAAAATAAGATCAAAGATATGATGTTTATGAATGATTCAATATTTTCTGGAGAAAAAAACCCTAATTTTTTTCAAACATAAATATTATTTTGACAAGTACATGAAGTCATATTTAGGGTCCATACATCCAAGAATGTATTACAAAAGCACGTACTTATGACCAATAATTTTCAACTGTGAAGAATGTGAAAAAAAAGGATGCTGGCGTTGAAGAGGAGAAAAATATAAAGAGAATGTCTTTATAATGGAATCCACACAAGCATACAAGTAAAGGCAGATAAAAACATGGGGAAAAGAATAAAATCCCGTTTTCACAGGGAAAATATAGCTTAAGGTTAAAAATTTAAAAAAACATTTCAATTGAGGCAACTGGGTATTTTTCCCTTTTAGTATCGGCACGACGGTCTGGGCCTACCTAAAAAAAAACATAATATTGTCCTGGTGAAAACGAAATGATATGTTCACCCTAAGAAAGAAACTGGAAAGTGAAGTGACAAAGGTGGGGGAGGACATGAGCTACATGCAACAACAAGGGATAGGACATGAGTTGGTTGAGGACCTATGCTATGATACTCCAAGGGACATGTTGGCTGCAGAGCCCATGATCTCTAACAATCCTACAGTAGCTAGGAAGTCACCTGGCTAAACGGATGCTTCAACCTCCAAGAAACCTACATATTATAGGCAGACACCTGTACATGAAGAGGTTCCATCCAAAGCAAACAATAGCAAGTAGGTCAGTCAAGACTAGAATCAAGATTTGTCAGATTAATGAAGGAGAAGTTAGATTCTTGGAGCTCTCAAGGTCCAAAATTAGCGACTATCTCAAATCTTCACCAGGGAAAATGAGCATAGCAAGAATCAGAAAGACATAAGAGGGAGCTATTGCTAAGCACAATATGACAGACCAAACATCCAGACTGATTTGAGACATCACTACCAAATCCACAATAGAGCAACAGTTACCTGAAAAGATAATGATAAATAGCAGTGGAGATGTTCCAAGACATAAGAAGGTGGGTGGTCAAGTGGACATTAAATAGTCTAATCAGGAAACTGTAGAACCCTAAGTAAAGAAAACCCTCAGATAAAGATAATCAAGGCAGAAACAAACTGTATCTAAAGCTATGAATTCAACAGTGGCCGTGATGACGACAGAAGGTGGGTAATTCCAGAAACTGTCAAGCTCGAAAAGAAAACACAGAAGCTGAATGCTGAATTAAGAATCGACATCATAGCACCCAGGACACTCACATAATTGCATTGCTGAAGAAAAGATCCAAAGTATGCTCACTACCCGTGACCTTCCCAGTGAAGCTAGCCACTCTGCTCAAAGCATCCCTGTCTTCACCCTTCTCAGTATGCTTTGTCTGTTACAATTACGACATGTGTATGCATCTTGTTCTCTAGCCACCAGAGAGCTGACGTTACAGCCTCCACCTCCAATCTCATGCTAGATGTAGTGGTGTTATATGCTAGGCTATCTTGCACTAAAGTTTTTCAATTGGCTTTCGCTACGAACCCCCAAGCACTCCTCTTTCCTCTCAACATCGAACCATCTGTACAGATAATCAGATCATCTGGGAATGAATTGTCATGAATCAACTGTTGGACTTCCACCTCCATTGAACCCGCTGGCCACTCTCTCCACTCCTGGCCCAATGAAATCATAACCATACACAGGTCAGACTTTTCTGCTGGTACTCTGACCCACTCCTCTCCAAGCGCAATGTTCTCCAGCATGCATACTTGTCGTGTTGTGTTCCTCTTGAGCCATTCAGGATTTTCTCCTTGTCAGCCTCTGACCCTTGCCTGCAGCCAAAGCTTCATACTGAGGGTGTTCTTTGTCTGCAGCTACTCTGAGGTTTGACTTAGCCTGCAGCACCTTTAGCCTATCAGCAATAGTCGGCAATTCAAGGATATATACACACAGTTGGCAATAAAGCAAAACCCCACACTAAAAAAGAACTGCAAATACATACCTGCTTGAAAATCAATGCCAAACAAGAATTCAAAAGACACTAAAAAAAAAACCACCATCAGTTAAATGTCTCTGACCACAAAATCTAATGGAACCACAAGAAACAAAATTAGAACAAGTACTGCACAATAAAGATTGAAATTATAAGATCCTAGAAACTTACCTGCTTGAATGCGATCAAATTATTATTTTGGTTTTTCAGAAAACAAGAAAAGACATAAAACTGTTCAAGTGTTACAATTTATTGAGCACAATATCCACTCTCTTCTGTAGCAGCAACATTACTGTTCAAAAGATGATGGATATTTATGCATGGGGAGAAGGTATAATATAATCGCCATAAGACAAACCATAAAACTGTTAAAGTGTTACAATTTATTGAGCACAATATCCACTCTTTTCTGTAGCAGTAACATTACTGTTCAAAAGATGATGGATATTTATGCATGGGGAGAAGGTATAATATAATCGCCATAAGACAAACCATAAAACTGTTAAAGTGTTACAATTTATTGAGCACAATATCCACTCTCTTCTACAGCAGCAACATTACTGTTCAGAAGATGATGGATATTTGCGCATGAATGCTGGAGGCTCTAGTTCTGGCTCAGACATCACTTCATAGTATTCCAAACAGCCATACCACTTAATCACACCCTCCTTGTTGATAAAACAGTGAATTTTCAACTCATCAGTGGGGTCTTGGAAAGTTTCAATGGCCAGGGAGTCACCCCAAACACTGGGAGAAAAATGTATGGCTGAGATTCTCATGGTATAATAGTCGTGAATTTTGGTCAAGTTTGAGTAGAAATTTTGGCTGGCTGCAATGCTGACGTTATCTATGAAAAATCTGATATACGATGCATGCTGTGTTTTACCATTTGTGTCAGTGTCTCTCAGTGTAACAACAACATGGTAAGAGAATGTTTTTCCTACCGAATCTGGTGGTTGCACTGGCCGGTAATTATCTGGCACTTCAGGTAACAGCCGAAGAAACTTGAGTGCCCACCATTCTGGAATGTGTTCAGATAACCCAGATTCTCTGTGAACTAGCGAGTTGCAAGATTTCAACATAATCGATGCTCGCTGACGACCGCCAAATGTTGCACTGCTGCAAACGGTAAACATTGTGCCCATCATGCCTGTTAACTTTAGGGATATCTGAAAACAAACAGCAATCCTTTCAATACCACTGCAGTTGTGTACAATAGCATGCTTTCTTATTCTCTCTTTCCACAGAATGTTTTGTGCACACTCAAGTGTGTGTAATCTATCTTCAGTTACCACTGAAGGTTTGTATGCACATTAACATATGTGTAATTTATCTTCATTTCTGAAAGTATGTGTGCACTCTAACAGCATGTGTAATTTATCTTCTGTTACCACTTAAGGTATGTTTGCACCCTAATAATGTGTGTAATTTACCTTCTATTAACACTTTTAAGCAAACTAATAAAGTGTATAATTTATCTTCTGGTAACATTTAAGGTATGTATGCAAACTAATAATCTGTGAAATTTATCTTGAATTAACAGTGAAGGTATGAATGAATGCAAATTTCAACAAAAAATAATCATCATCATGATCAGATGCCTTGCTGACTGGCATGGGCGATCATGCCTCTCCACAATCTGTGATCTCCTGCAGCATATCAGTTCGTGTCCTGACACACCTCCAAGAAGACTGTCAAGAATCTTCTCTCAATGTCTTTCTCTATTCCTCCTTCAACAGGTCTTACCAGTGGTCACAACATGTTCTATTTTCCCTCTTCTCATCACATGGATGAAAAAGGATGACTTTCTCCTTCTGATGTCTGTGATAAGTTGTCTTCGGGCGCCTGCATCTTTCAAAATCTCTTAGTTTCTCTTTTTGACCATCCAAGGTATTTTAAATATTCTTCTGTAAAACCACATCTCTGAGAAATAATAGTCTACTTAAAACCATGCTAGAGGAAAAGAAGGAAATTAACATTTCTGGACTGGGAGTTCAAAGGTTCTTTTGACCAGCTACTGAGTGAGTATTTGGTTTGACACTTTGAGCAGTAGATTTCAGGTGACCCTATGTTTTCTTTTGTGACTGTGACGGGTTTGTGTTGTGAACTGCGCTAGTGAACAACCATTTAAAAAATGGCAGGTTGCTGATTACATTAGGAATAGCATGTTCTTTCTATATTCTATATATGATGCCAGCTTTCAGGGTTGACTGTTTGCATCAACAGTGGGCTACAGTACTGGTGTGGGACTGTAAGTGTTGGCATATCTTACAGCTACTTTATGCATCTACTTTGTGTGTGCAAGCTTCAAAATTTTGCTAGAATTACCATGATTTTCAATAGTATTCAAAGGGCACAGTGAGTGTGTGTGTGATTTCCACAGGTACAGAAATGCAGCAGTTATGGGGCAAACTATCTGCAATGATGAAAAGCAGCTGCTGGGAGACTCTACCAGGCCATAGACCAAGGTTTCTTAGCAAAAGAGAAATTGGCAAGAAGACGAAAATGGCTGTTTACCGCTCTACCTGTGTACCAGTCCTGACCTATGGGTGTGAGTCATAGGCAATGACAACAGCTTATAGAAGCCAGCTTCAGAACTCAGAAATGAGATATTTGAGAAAGGTGGTCCAAGTGACAAGAAGGGACAAAGTCTGCAATCAGACAATATGTCAAGATCTTGATACCCAGCCCTGACAAACCCGAGTGGATCAGTCACAGTTACGATGGTTTGGACATGTATGCAGAATGGAAGAAAATCAGCCACCATGGCAGGCATGGAAGATAGGGAACCAGACCTCCAGGGCGACCCAGGGTCCGCTGGGAAGACAACATTCACCAGTCTTTAAATGACAGAGGACTGGAATGGAACAAAGCAAGAAAGAAAACTGCTGATATAGAGGTATGGCGATCTCTCTTGCAAACCTCTACACCCCAAGGTAGAAGAGCAGCAACTAAGTAAGTACCATCTGCAATGAAGCTGGATGCTCGACTAGCCACAAAGAAAACTGCTGATAGAGAGGTATGGCGATCTCTCTGGCAAACCTCTACACCCCAAGAGCAGCAACTAAGTAAGTACCATCTGCAATAAAGCTGGAAGCTCGACTAACAAATGTGTGTGAAACTTTACTGCAGAAATAATGTAAAGTTTTAAAATATCTATTTCAACCATCAAGAGCCTTGCCAACATTGGTCATCATGTTGCAGGTCCTTTGCAGAACGTAGCTTTCATCACAGTCTGCCTGTAAGAAACTCGGTCTCTTGCCAGTTCCCCCGCCTCATGAACTTTCACACTCAAGGAGTCACTTATATCCTGTGCCCATCTTCGTGTCGGTCGGCCTCTGCCCCTCCTTCCTGGTGCCATGCCTTCTGCTATAATTTTTTCTAATCCGTCGTGGCGCTTGATATGACAAAAATATTTCAGCTTTCGAGAAAGGATGCTGTTTATTAGCCAATCTTCCTTGATGTTCACATCTTTTAAGATGTCAATATTTCTCATCTTCTTTGTCCAAGATATTCTGAGAATCTTTCTATAGCATTTCAGCTCAAAAGCCCCTGAGGACATGGTCTAAAGCCATGTGGATGTGGAAAGCAATGGGAAACTACCACATTACTATCCCAAGAAACTCATCATGGAAGCCAACATTGGTATTGCATGTAATTCTCCAAAAGTGTACATCAGGAGCGGACGTGATATAGCACCTAGATGCTCGCATGCCGGCCCGAAGGTAGTTTGCTAAAATCTGCAATGAGCAAGATTTTTTTTTTTGTGACTTCACCTCCCAGTTTTAGACAGGTACCAGATAAAGTCCTGGGAAGTAAAGGCAGTCGGCATGATGCTGACCACATCACACACCAAACGCCGACTGAGCTAAAAACTATATATATATATATCCAATAGGCTTTCAGGCACAGAAAAAGGTCCTTTACTTAACAACAGCATATATCAGTTCATGTACTGACACCCTTGGTCAGGACAAAAGGATGTCAAGAAACTTCCTGTTGTTCTTTATCTCACTGTAAATTTTTCCAGCTGTCGCAGCATGTACCAGTTTTTCTCTTTTCATAATGTAGCCAAAAAAGTATGACTACCTCTTTCTGATATTTGTAATACATTTTCTTTGGGTTATAGCCTTTCAAAACCTCTATATTATTCATTTTGACTGTCCAAGGACTGTTAAGCATTTTTCTCTAAAATATCATTTCTGAGAACATTACCATAGTAAAGTAGTAAAGAAACCACCAGTAGCGCTCTAGTCATATGATGCTTATCTCATATTTTATAGACCAATCAGTACTTGATGGTTAATGTGACCAACATCACACAGCCTTCTTTACTTCCCAGGATACTGCCTGGTACCCATTTTAAGCTGGGTCAAAATGAATGGTATGGTAATTTTTTTTTTTTTCAAATCCACCCAGTGGAAAGTCAAGCCTAATATTTTCAATAGGAGATTCTAGCCACCATTTTACAATGGCTTCCAATAAATTACCATATAAAGTAAAAATTATTAATGAAAAAGACAAACTCATCAAAGATATTCAACCGAAAAAATTAATATTCATTGGCCATGTCAATGGAGAAGATTTAACAACTCTTATACGCAATGAAGATCGAGTAATGAAAGTATCAGTTATGTTATCATATAAATGCCAGACATCACACATACAAAAACCTCACCTGAATAGGTGACTTTGGAGTAGTTATTTCGTAAAAATGTCTGCGTATCTCCATAACTATGCCCTTGTTGTAGCTGCCAATTCCACGTTTACTTAAGTTATGATAGTCCAGAAATGACAATGTGTGGTCATAAAGAGCTGCATGTTCCACTCTATCTATAATGTTCATTAGCCTATGAAGATCTGGCTGACCTGAAAAGCATTGACTGTTTAAATTGAACTAGTTGCAATAAGTGAAATTACTCAAATTTCACACAAGGTTACCTTAGGGTTGGGGGACAAAAAGGCAGAAGAAGACATTAGGGTCCCACCAATCAAGTGACACATTTTTGTGCATCTTAATGGCATTATTTTTTTAGGTGTACGGCCTTTCCCGTTAGTATGATGTGTGGCCTTTTCTTGCGTGGATCAGTGACTGGCATCTCCTGGGTGTGGATGCGGTCTGATGTTTTCCTGTGGGATGGCTGCCCACTCTTCCTGGAGTGCCTGGAACACATCCAACCACTGCCTGGAGCAACGTCCCCGGAACAAACATGTCTTTGCAGCTCATTCCACTGATGCTCAATCGGACTGCAGACAGGGATGGCAGGAATGGGTTTGAATGTTATTGGCAGCTGGAACTGCGTGGTTAACCATGCAGAAGAGGGTCTGGCGTTATCCTGCTGAAAAAGATATATGTTGGCATTCCAAAATAGAAGGACATGTGGTCGAATAATTTCACTGACATATCGTTGTGAACTCAAGCTTTATACACGTCTGAATGCACATCAATGTGCACCAATCGACTCCTTTCATTGTAACTGATCATTCCCCACACCATTACACCTCCAGCACTGTGCAGCAGAGCTTCATCAACAAAATTTTGGGCTAAACCTTCATTTTACCTACAGCCATCTATCATAAAGCTGCAACAAAAAAGAAAGATTTGTCTCTGAACCATACAAGTCTCCGTTGAGAGTCACCTGCCCAGGGATGATGCTGGTTGATTTTAGCGGTAGCGACGCAGAAAAGACAGGCCCATGGTGTGGTCCTTGTGCATAAAGTCCAAGGTCATCCAGTTTGTTCAGAACAGTTTGATCAGACACATGACATTCTGTGCAGTTGAGGTAGCTGCTGTTAACCTGTCTCTGAGGTGACAAAGCTGAATAAAGCAATTATTTGCTGCTGTTGTCACTCTGCTTTGTCCACTGAGATGTCGGTCTTCAACTGAACTAGTGGTTTAAAACCAGTACCAAAGTCGACCGATGGTACTCGCTGCACGTTTTAATGCCTGGCAACCTTACTTTGACTTTCTCCTGCCTGCAGTCGGCCATTAGCAATATTCCTTAAATGTATCAATAGAGGCGCCATTCGTTACTCCTTGAAAATGAATTGAATGTTTTGGTGTAGCGTTATCCTTTCATAGGATTTCAAATGTGTAGGCAATGAATAGTGTTCACCCCAAATTGTTCTGCTTTCTCATGTGCACATCCTGAGCTATGCTCACACATATGGTCTTAAACACAAGTGACCACTGGGTTGTAACAATTACAAAAAACCTATGTAATTTACACCCACATGTCTAATGAACAGAGTAAACAAAATTCTGAATCTGCTTTTCACATACCCGAGCACATTTTATTTAACAATATGCTTACATCATGGGTGCTAATTTTCTGCAGTGGTTGGGGCAAATGGAGAAAATGGCAGAATGCAAAGAGACAAACCTGTGTGTACAAAAGAATTTATTTGGAGTAGACTATGAGGCAGAGAACGCAGATAGTGGAGAGATAAAATAGAGGTTGAGTTACAAACACTTGGAGTCAAAAAGCGGAGAGAGAAGGTCAATAAGGGAGATGAATGGAGGCAGGTAATAACTCTAGCAATGAACTCAAGGAGTCGGAAAACCGCAGAAGATGATTTTGATAAATGTAATGAATGCCCTGTGTGTCTTGGCATATATCGGCTACCCTCAAGCCAGTGACATCATACATTAGTGTCGTAACAATCAAGTTTATTAAAAAAATTGCTGCTTAATCCAGATCTGTACTTCAAGACTATTAAAAATTTTTTTATAGAATTATAGTTGTAATTACCTGTATAGTTGATGTCATCATATCGAAGCCCAGGTAACAACGCCAAAGCTTTATGTTGATCCTTGTGAACTTCAATTCTCAGGTTAAGTGAGGGGTAGGCTCTTAAAAAAATTAACACAAAATGAAACTTCACAAACAATTTAAACAAAATGCTCAACATAATAAAGAACAAGATCATTTAATGAACTGCTTCATATGTACTTATAAAGAAAGTAAGTAAAGGACACAACACACAGGCAATATCCACTACTATAAGGGGATAGTCAGGCAGTCTTGGCCAGTTTCCTTCTCTTTTATTTCTTGCTTCCTGAGCTCTTTTTCTCACCTCACCGTCTCTGTCTTAACGTATTTTTAACTGTAGAGACATATAATAGTTGTATGTGTCATGAAAATGAATTTCCTAAAGTTTATGAATGTTCACATTAATATCAACATGTAAGCATTCCTTGGATGTCAATGACTTATTTAGTTTTAGAATATTATCTTCCAGTAGGGTTTTTGTTTATATAAGGTGCCTGTTAGCAGGAACTGGTCTACTGTGTTCTCCTGGAAGCAGTCTAGGCATAAGGGTGCTGTAAATTTGGCTTTCCAGTATCCAAATCTTAACCTCCATGATTTGTTATTTGCTGTAATTTTTTAGATTGTCTGATTCTTGTGATGTCAAGGTGAGTTTTCTCGGCTCTCCTGTCAAATCCGGACGAAGAATAAAAAGCCTTGGACGACTTAGTCAGAGTTCTCTCCCTTGGCCGCACTGCAAACAGTGATCGGAAAAGCCAACGAAACAAACGACACACTTACCTATCATCATACGGTTGCGTGTAGGGCTGCGTACGGTTGCGTGAGCCACCGTGAAGGGATGCGTAGTCATCATACGGTTGCGTGCAGGGTGCGTGAGGCATAGTGAAGGGATGCGTAGTCATCATACGGTTGGGTGTAGGGATGCGTAGTGTTTGAGTTAGGGGTAGGGTTAGAGTTAGGGGTAGGGTTAGGGTTTAGAGTTAGGGGTAGGGTTAGGGTTAGGGGTAGGGTTGGGGTTAGGGTTGGGGTTAGGGTTAGGGGTAGGGTTAGATGTGAAAATTTTGACGTAGGATTTCGAAATACTGGCCGACAATCTGATGTTTGTGGGAGTGGCGCCACTGAAACTCTGCCAAATATGACGCCAACAGCGTGCGGCTGGTGCACCCAATCGTTGGCGAAATGTGCGTTTGACCAGCATCCAGAGGCCCTCGATTGTTTGTGTGTGTATGGGACTGTGCGCGATTATAGGGAACTCCTGCGTCAAAATTGTCAAATCTAACGCTAAACCTAACCCTACCGCTAACCCTAATCCTACTCCCTAGCCCTAACCCTTACCCCTAACCATGCAAATTTATCGATCATTAAAGCATACAAATCGGCAAAAACCAACAAACAAAACACACCCAAAAAAAACCAGAATTGTCCTGCAGCGTCGAAAAAAAACCCAGATCTGGGGGAAACAACCAAGCATTGGCAGCCCTGATGTCGACGTGACTGTCTTCTTTGTTTCCTTGACTTTTCCGATCACTGTTTGCAGTGCGGCCAAGGGAGAGAACTCTGACTAAGTCGTCCAAGGCTTTTTTTAGTCTTCGTCCGGATTTGACAGGAGTACCGTTTTCTCAAATTTTTGCAAGCTTTTTTGCCTCATTTCCCACTGTCTCTTCCACGTTCCTGATATCTCTTTTTGCAAACATGTCCACCATTTTATTAATCACAATGTCTTTATGCGCTGGAACCCATTCTATGGTGATCTGGCATCCGTTCCTGCGTTATGTGTTTAGTGTTAACATACCCTGCCTAGGTGAAAACTGGCTGATACAGTAAGCCTGGAAATTGGGTCTGGGACACATACTTGTGATGAAGAGTTAATAACAGGTGAATAACAGACTAAGGAGGGGCGTAAATAGGCCAACTTAAAACCAAACTTCAGACTTATTGTCACGAAAGGTGACAATGGTTTGACTGACTGACTGACTTTTTACCCCACCAGGACATCACACAAGCGATAAAGTGCCACCATGCGGATGAGGATCACCCGTTGAGAGGTCCCAGAAACCCCTTTCAGCCGTTAGGCCATATCTAGACTATGGCTAGGCCATATATTTATGCCCCGGCTATATTCAGGGCTCCTGGCAGAAGCCAGGGTTGGGCTTCAAAAAACGAAAAATTGCATCCCACATGGGGACGACAGTAACATAAACTGACGTTGCCGCCTGCGAGCAAGGAACAACTGACCGGCTACTGCTAGTATTAACAGTATTATTTATTATTTAGTAAATATTAGTAAAACTACTAAAAGTTTAAGCAGTGGCGTAGGAAGGGGGTGCGGGCTGCACCGGGTGATGCGGGGAGTCACACAAACAATTACAACAAATATGTTTTTAAATTATACAAAACACGGGGTAAAGGACAGGTCCTTTTCCTCACCGGGTGCCACCCGACCTTCCTTGCCCTGCTACTGGTTGTACGTCTTATCTTCTCTATATTATTTTTATTCTAAGCCTCGTTTATTTTAAGATTCATTTCCTGTTTCATCATCTCCTTCTCGCATGCATAATAATGCAAACAAAAACTAGTTTACCGTAACAAATGGTTGATTCGGCTGCGGTACATCCTGCCTGCTACATGTCCCAGCCAGCCACTGTTCTGATAGACAGATGTAAACACTGAAGGTACATACCAAGGAACTGTTACTCCTGCCTCCAATATCTTAGCCGCTAGGTGGTTCATTTTAACTCATGCATTACCGTTACCAAGCATATGGATGTGAATCCTGGACAATCGGTAGGTAGGCCAAACACATCAGAGATGTGGTTTTACAGAAGAATGCTTAGAATACCCTGGACAGCCAAAAAGAGCAACCAAGAGGTTTTGAACGAGGAGGGAGCCCGAAGACAACTTATCACAGACATCAGAAGGAGACGGTTATCATTTTTCGGCCATGTTATGAGAAGAGGGAAAATAGAACATGTTGTGACCACTGGAAAGATCTGTGGAAAAAGGGATAGAGGAAGACAACGAGAGAAGATGCTTGACAGTCTTGTTGCATGGCATGGAGGTGTGTCGGCACCCGACCTGATACATGCTGCTGGAGATTTGCAGATTATGGAGAGGCATGATCGCCCACGCCAGTCGACAAGGCACCTGATGATGATGATGATGATGATTACCAAGCAGCATAGCTATGCGCTTGCTTAGTAATGTCAAGGATCCTTGTGGTGCCTTCGGCCAGGGCTTTTTGCCTACGTTTATACAGGGACCAAAATGTTGAAAACGGGGATCGTCACAGGCCAACTGGCCAAGTCCCAACATAGATGAGGGGCTGAATTGAGTTAAGTCAAGAATTGATATCACAGCACTCGAGGCATTCCCATGCATACTCCATCCTCATCTTCAGCAGCCAGCGCAGAGTTCCAGTACTGATGGTACCGGTCGCAATCTGGTTAAATGTCCGTCTTGCCTTTCCTCTGAGTGTATTGAGCCGGTCTGACACTGTTTACACCCAGCTGCAGTCCCAGCATAGAAACTACTTGCTAAGTCTCCTCCGGTCGGATTCTTCCCATGGACCGCCAGTTGAACGATTTGATTTGATTCAAGAACCGACATCACAGCACTAGGGGCATTTCCATAAGCGCTTCATCCCCATCTTCAGCAGCCAGCGAAGAGTTCCGATACTAATGGTGCCAGTAGCATTCTGACTAAACGTTCGTCTTGCCTTTCCTCTGAGCCTCGAGCATCTGCCAGAACCTCTTCCCCTCCCCCCCCCCCCTTTTTGTTAATCAATCTCACCAGACTGTGGTGATCCATCTGCTCCTTCGTACTGTACACGCTCTCCCACAAGGTACTAACCACGTCTACCTTATCATGCATCAGTATTCCACCAATTTGTGCAGAGCCAGCCAATCTGTCCGCCTGTCCATTTCCCAACACACCGGCGTATTCCGGTGAGAAAAAAAAATCCAGACAATACTCCTCACCCGTGTCTTCCGCAGCAAAGCATGGCACTCTGCACGAAGCATGCCTGTCCTGAACTTCCTCGGCATGCTTTCTGCGTCATTTACAATCACGGTGTGTGTGTGTGTGTGTGTTCTCTAGCTAGCGGAAAGCTGCAGTGACCGCCTCCACCTCCATTCATAAGCTGGATGTTGCGGTATCATATGATAGGCTCTCCTGACCCAAACGTCGACCATTACTTTTTGCCAAGAAACCCTAAGCACTTCTTTTGCCTCTTGACACTGAATCGTCTGTGTAAATTATCAAATCTTCTGAGCGAGCATTATCTTGAATTAACTGCTAAATTTCCACCTCCGTTGCACCTACTAACCATTCTCTGCGTTCCCGGCTCATTGTGATTATTATCCTACACAAGCCTCACTGTCTCTTTGAGACGGTAAGCAGTCCCCGGCCATAATCAACCACTGACAGGATCAGGTGCTGATAAAATGTAAAAAGCATTCTCTGCTCTGTCAATTGCAGCCATAGTTTTAAGTGCACTAAGTCCTTTTTGGCATTTTGTCACAACACTCTCCACATGGTCCTTAAAGGATAGGCTCCTATCAAATATAATTCTCAGATACTTCAGTTTGCTCTCTCTCTGTTGACGTTTCTACCATTTATCGTTAGACTTAGGACATAAGCTTTAACGATCCTGTTGTCTTGAAAACATCACAAAACAGACCCCTTTTCCAGATGGATGACAGCCCTAATTTCTGTACACCACTCAGTCACTTTGTCTACTGTCGCTTGTAGCTCCCGGGCTGCTTGTTCCCTCTCTTCCCCTGCCTTTATGCAAGTATATCATCAGCAAAAGTCAGCATACTTCAAACTCCTGGTACTTCAAGGCTTGCAATCTTAGTCGTAAACATGTTAAAGAGCACAGGCGAGATAGCGGATCCCTGTGGCAGTCCTAGGGCCAAACTGGATGGTTCTGAGGTCCAGCATCCTCGGAATCCAGTGCTACTGCCATAGTTTCCTGTCTGTTCTGGAACCCTTCATAGACGTTAAAAGCAAAGGTGGCCGCATTTGCCCATGTGTCCTTTCCTGGCGTGTAGCTTCCCAGACCTCTTGGGAGAAGCTTCCACCTTTGCAAAAATTCTTGCAGAATTCTCGCGTGATGCCACATCTCCCATCTTGTGCAGTTCAGTCTACTAAAAATATAGGTCTAGCCCTATATGCCCTATACGCCTAAAGGGTCCTTTACTTACTTAACTATCTGGGACTTTGCCTTGTTGGTCTACCATCCGAATTGAGATCTGTATGTCAAACTTGCAGACGGGAAGAGGTGGACGCACATATGGGTAAGGACTTCAGCCCTTCCCCTAAACAAATAAGGGCGGGTGGGTGGGGATGCCCAAGGTGCCTGAGCTCTGAAAAGTCCTAGAGCCCCTGCTCGTGGTATAGATTCTAAATAGTGGGCATAGTGGTCTTGAAACATGGCGTCGGCCTCGAGTGCTGAAGGTCCCAGGTTCAAGCCCCGGTGAAGGCTGGGATTTGTTCACGTTGGCTTCTAGTAATTTCATCTTGTCTCTGTATAGTAAGATATTGTTGCGCAAAAAAAAAAAAAAAGTCAATTGGCAGTTAGAAATCTAAAAGAGTAACATAGTAGCACTGCCCAGACAAAATTTGAAGTAAAAAATCTACCTAAAAGTAGTTCAGTGTCCTCGCTGGTGCTAGGCAGTTCGTTCACCACGCTGAGATTCTCCGGACTCAGGCTTGAGTTAGAAGTAGAACGGAACACTTATGGGTTACTACTCTTGTGCCATGATGTTGATCCGTTGTTCAAACCAGAGATTCTGGTGGTAGCATGAGATTACGAAATGTAACCGCTGCTGCTTAAATGAAAAGACGATGATGATGTTATTGATGATGATAATGATGATCAGTGCTTTCTCTCTCTCTCTCTCTCTCTCTCTCTCTCTCTCTCTCTCTCTCTCTCTCTCTCTCTCTCTCTCTGTGTGTGTGTGTGTGTAAAACGAAAAAGATGCAGGTAGTCCCCACAGTGTGTCTAATAAAAGGGTGTAGGTAATCTTCATAAATTGTTGGTTACAGCATAGCAGGGAGAAATATGACAATGGTATAGTCTGAATATAGTATGGGACGTTTTAAAAGTAATTTAATTCAAGATTAAACATTTCATACCTTTCGATTTTTTTTTTGGGGGGGGGGGGGGGGGGCATTTTCAAACTTATTTGGTACTATTACCAAAATAATTTCGGCAGCCCTGCTGGAAGGACGTCACTTTGCTAGCAGACGACAACCATTGCCCAAACATGAACATGAGATTAAAGTCTCCTACACTTTGTTTTATTTTTCAAACTTCTACCAAGTGAAGATGAATTTCAGACTTGAAACACCGAATAACTTTTATCAACCCGTGTCTTTCGAAATGTTCAAGTTTAATTAGCTGTTTCAACAGAACAAAAGCAATGTCGTTTTAGTTGGTTTAAAACTATCTGCTTTGAGTTGCCTAGATGTACTGTCGCCGTTTGATTTGTGATTTCACGAGGAAGTAAAAAGAAATAAGTTACTATTGACAGCTGTGATTTCCAAGAGTTCATATTTCCTACAGATATGGCATTACATATAAATAATCACAAAAGTAATTATAGGTTGCTGTTATTTTTATGAAAGTTTTGATGACACAATTTTTCTAAGCGGTATTTTTCAGTACCAGGTAGTTTGGCACCAGAAGACTATAAGCGTGCCGTGTGAATGTCATTGTCAGATTTCTTTAGTGCAACATATTAATTCATTTAATAATACTACAATTAATTTATACTATAATCAACTGACCATGCGTCGCATTGCAATGCAGATTATACCCCTAGGATTATACAGTCCGCAAGATTAACAAGGATGAAAAAACCTCATGCAGAAATCAGCTATAATTGCGACTTAGGTTATTTGTGCCAATAAAATGGTAGAACATTGCTCGCCCTGAAAATGACTCTTAATCGTCTACTGGCCAGCAGGTAAGCCCAGTTCAACCGTAAGGTTATATATACTTGGCGCACCTGATGGTTATGAAATAACTTGAAGCTCGTACCATGCAGGGACTGGTGGTTTTTTTTTTTTGTTGTTGCTTCTCCGTGTATTATAAGTTTTTTCTTCACTTTTTGTAAACTATCTCATTCTTAAATTCGCATACCTTATCCTAATTGTTACTAACCCTGTAAATACAATAGGGTTATATTTTAGACATGTTTAATTACATATTTGTTTAGCACAAATGTTCCAGACAGAATGAGTTGAAATAACAGTTGCTTGGGGCTAAAAGAATTAAAACAGACAAGGAACCAAGGCTTTTTTTCCACTAGCATTATTTCAGCACTTTGGTAATAGACACTTTGGCTATCCTCCTAATAACAGGCACATATTATGGCGGCCGCAAAAACCCCCTAACAGGGCCTCAGTCACGTGTCAATTTTGCACTTCCGGCAACCTAATTTTGGGTTTTCCGGTGACTACCGCCACCACTGAGAGTATCCCCCACGCCGCTCACGCGGTGTGAATTGGGGCTAAACTAGAAGGCTGGGACTCACGAGCAGCAGCTTCCGCATCTCCTGCAGCTTTGCTCATGAGTCCCAGCCATTTCTTAATACACGGGCATATCATGGGGAAAATATCCAAAGGATGCTAACTACCCTGGACCTCCAAAGCCATGCTTGCCACTCTTCATGGAGTATACTGGTCTTGACCTTTCTGAACATGCTATGTGAGTTGATTACATTTACAATGTGTATAAAGCTGATTTGCAAGCCAGTGAAAAGCTGCAGTGACTGCCTCCAGCTTTATTCCCAAACTAGATGTTGTTGTGTCACATGCCAGGCCTTGTTGCACTAAGTGATGTCCAGTCACTTTTGCTAAGAACCCCAATTAGCTTCATCTGCCTCTCAACACAGAGCTATCTGTTGAGATTATCACATCACCTGGGCAAGAATTGTCATGAATAATGTGTCGAACTTCTGATTCTGGAGCGCCTGCTGGCAAGTCTCAGCACTCATGGCCTTGAGAGGGTAAAGTGCATAATGATGTGGTATGAAAGGATTTAGTGTACAATGATGGGGTATGAGAGGATTTAGTGTACAATGATGGGGTGTGAGAGGATTTAGTGTACAATGATGGGGTGTGAGAGGATTTAGTGTACAATGATGGAGTGTGAGAGGATTTAGTGTACAATGATGGGGTGTGAGAGGATTTAGTGTACAATGATGGAGTGTGAGAGGATTTAGTGTACAATGATGGGGTGTGAGAGGATTTAGTGTACAATGATGGGGGTATGAGAAGATTTAGTGTACAATGATGGGGGTATGAGAGTATTTAGTGTTCAGTGATATGATATGAGAGTGTATGGTGTATGAGATGGTATAGTGCCTGATGATGGGGTATGAGAGGATATAATGTATAATGGTGGGGTATTAAAGGGTATAGTGTATAATGATGGGGTATGAGAGGGTATAGTGTATAATGATTTGGTATGAGAGGTTATAGTTTATAATGAAGGAGTATGGGAGCGTATTGTGTATTATGATGAGGTATGAGATAGTATAGTCTATAATGATTGGGTATGGGAGGGTTCAGTGGATAATGATAAGGTATGAGATAGTATAGTGTATAATGATGGGGTATGTGAGAGTGTAGTGCATAATGATGGGAAATGAGAGAGCAAATTGCATAGTGATGAATTGGTGTTATACTAGAGAGTAAATTGCCGATAGATGGGATATAAGAGGGTAGAGTGCATATTGGTGTGATACGAGGGAGTAAATTGCAAAATGATAGGAGATGAGAGGGTATAGTGTATAATAATGGTGTATGAGAAGGCATAGTGCATAATGATTGGGTATGAGAGTCAAGATTGAATAATAATATTGTGTGTGACTTCAGCTCTTGTTTAAGAGTGTTGGTTGCATAACGCTGTGGTGTGTGGAGGTGGCTAATGTGGTTTGCGTAATCATGTAGAATGAAAGGATGGTTGTATTGTATATTGCAACGTTGTAGCTTGTATGGTTTGAAGGTTGTAGGTGGGACAGTAGTATTCAAAGACAGGCAAGTATTAAGGTTTGTTTAAAAGTAATTTTTAAATTTGTTATATCCGGTTATTCATTATAAGTAATGGCAAACTACTGAACGTAAATTTTGCCTAGAAAAACCACAATAGTTCAAAAAAATGCTAGGGTTGGTTCTGCAACCTCCTGTAAAGGATACATAACAAACTTATTTTTATTCGTTATAAGCAGTGATATTCTTGCAAATTGGTTGCATATTTATAAGGGATGTTAGAAGTTTTTTTTAAATTTCTCAACACATTTGGTTTAGTGGAAAGAAATCATGGTTCTAAACATGTGACTCACAGAATATAAGATTTTAAGATGCTCTCTCTCTCTCTCTCTCTCTCTCTCTTTCTCTCTCTCTCTCTCTCTCTCTCTCTCTCTCTCTCTCTCTCTCTCTCTCTCTCTCTTTCTCTTACTTATTCTCTCACTCATCCTAAAATGTGTATCTGTAGTTTATATTTGAAATAACATCCTGCCATACTTATGACTTTTGTCACGTGCAGTATTTTTCTGTATTGCTAAGAACCCCCATTAGCTTCATCTGCCTTGTCAAGAAACACCAACATACTCATGTAACTTTTTAATTGGCTCTACAACGACTACAATTATCTGTTTCCTGCACATCACCAAGTGCTTGCCATCCATATCCTCATCTGTGAGCTTGGCCTTATTGAGAAAAGACCATGTGTCAAGTGTGTGGTTGAATGCATATCCCTTTAGTGGTGTTATCCAACTTACAGACATGTTTGTGTGTGGCAATTTGCAGAATATGGTTAATTATCTTGTTTATATTTCTATATATATTATGAGATATACTTTTATGTACTAATCACACCGTCCTACTCCCTATTATAAGCTAGGAACTTTTTAGAATAAAGAGAAATAATGCTGTTTCATACTTTTAGTAGTGGATTCATTAACAGTACATAGTAAGCAGCTTGGGTAGAGTTGAATTGTTAAAAAAAAACACATTGTTCCTCACCAAGAACTAAGAAACACAAGGGTGTAAAGCTTATGCAGATTTGAAAATTTTTAGGCAAGTAAGTCAATACAACTATCTTCAGTCATTACATCTGTTGCAATATACCTTGCAGATATTACATCAAAAATCGCCATGGCAAAAATGGTCTTTAACAAGAATAACAAATACGTCTGTTGCAATCAGTAAAAGATTGTTACAGTGCTATATAGAACTTGTGTTGTTATATCTATGTGAGACGCCGACAACAAGCAGGCAAGTTGAAAAATGCCTATTGCCAGCTGAGATGGGCTTTTGAAAAAATTCAAAGAATGTTATAGAATTATATAAAAACCACAGAATTGAGGCACCTTTCTCGAGACAGATGCAGATTGAAACTAATTAGAGAAATTAGTTAGTTGCGTATCCTTTACAGGACCTTCCAGAACCATTCCCAGCATTTTTTTAGCTGTTGTGGTTTTACTTGGCAAATTTTACGGTGAGTAGTTTGCCATTGCTCTGAACTGTCAGCTCTCAGTAACACAGTCAAAACCAGCGCAAGACAAACCATCTGCAGTAGGGATTGAATCCGGCACCCTGGCATTACGAATTGTGTTTGAAGCTCCTCGCCCACAGATGCCAACAGAGACATTAGACATAGTCATAATTTTGTTTTAAACATGTTATATATAAGAAGAACTAGACTAAAGAAATTGGTAATGACCAACAATATTGATCAAGAAAAGAAAAAAGGAGAGGGCAAAAAGTTAAATACCTGGATTGCTTGGCCACATGGATGGGGTGAGACAATAACACTGACCTGATCCGTGATTTATTGATCATGGGTCATGATGGAACATGACTGTTTACGCTTATCGACAGGGCACATGTTGATGATGATTTCTAAATAAAACAGAATATATAGTTTAAGACATGGGCTCTACGCTAGGTGGCATATTAAGTATATATATATATATATATATATATATATATATATATATATATATATATATATATATATATATATACACACACACAAACACACGCACACGTATATATATATATATATACTTATATATGTAAATACTCGCAAGTGAGGTGTGGTCAAGTTTAGCCTGTCCCAAAGGATTAATTACAAACACCTGAAAGGTCTATAAACAAGTGTGGCAGAATTTTTAAAAAGTAGTTGTTTGGAAGGATCTCATAATTTTTCAATAAGACCAGATCCCTGCAACTTCCACATAATTTCTCACCGGTTTGCCGACTGTCCATGATTTTCTTCCACACATCAGGATTGTCCGTGTACTTTACTCAGACATCTCATGTTAAATATGTCATGATCCAGACATATTGTCATTACTAGTTTATATTATCAGGTCAAGATCAGGTGATCATGAGCAGACACAGTTTAGCTGACACAACTCAGACACCCTAGCATATGAAGCTCTCTGCTCACCACGGCAGTCATGGAATACCAGTACATATCATATCGGACTAAAACTGGACGGCCAGAAGCCCTTCGAAAAGAATACACACAGAACTACACACAGAACTACACACAGAACTACACAGGTGGATATAGGACAGAGATGCCAGCTGCCAAAGATGTTTTAGACAGCCCTGTTTGTGTAAGTTCATTTTGTTACTTCCTTGTACATTTTCATGAATAGGGAGTGTCCAGAGAGTATTGGAACAAACAAAAAGATTGGTGGGTGGAGTTATAGAAGACAAGACATTCACAAATGCACCCATTATCACACTGGCCTTCTTTACTTCCAAAGACTTTACCTGGTACCCATTTTGGGCTAAGTCAACCTGGGAGATGGGTTCAATTTTGAAAAGAATACACTCAGTGTGGAATTGAATCCTAGACCATTAGGCAGGCAGATGTCTAGCTGCTATGCTACTGGTCCCATAGATCATTGAGGGAATATACGGTTTCCTTTACCACATGATGAGAATATATTTCCTTACTGTATTTAGTGTTATTAGTATAGAACCCTCGGCTCTGTAGCTTAGTCGATGCAAACACTTCGTAATGCCAGGATGCCGGGTTCGATCCCAGCTGCGGGCCATGCGCCTTGCGTTGGTTTCGACAGTGGTATCTAAAAAGCTGACCGTCCAGAAACCAATGGCAAACTACTGGACGTAAATTTGCCTAGAAAAAAACACACAACAGCCAGGGGCTGTTGGGGTTGGTTCTGCAACATCCTGTAAAGGATACACACCTAACCTAGTATAGAACCACAGAGGAGCAGTTACCGGTGTTCTGGGAAGTAAAGGCAGGTGATGCAATATTGATCACATCCCCTCTGTAGTGCCAACAGCTCTTATAATATTAGACTGACATCATATACCTCAAACATCTCAAGTTATGGGGAAAAAAATACTTTATTTTTGTTTAGACATATAATTTTGTACTCTTATGTTCTTGATATCTTCTTCTTCTTCTTCTTCATCTGTGTTCACCCTTCAAAGGGCAGTTGACACGTATTGTAGCTGTGATATCTCCACTTTTTGGCATCTATTTTCAGTAAATCCTTAATTAATTAGTTGACCATGCATAAGGTAGCTTTGGTGATATTCTTTTTTTTTTCCTCCTCTTTTCTCCCCACCCAAAAGTAGGGCTCTGGAACCCACTTATGGAATGTTCTAAGTATAATTTACTGTATTTCCCTAATTATAATATGCACTTGTTTTCCAATAATATAGGATCTAAAAAACAGTGTGCATCTTATACAATAGTAGTAGATTTTTATCAACTGATTTGTTTGAAAATACAGGGTCTAATTTGGGAATGCCATTTCAGGGGCAAATACAGTAGGAAACAAATTTATTAAATTAAAAGTTATTTCCTGCTGAATTAGCTTTTTGTGCTTCTCTCCGCGCTGATCGTTTCATACTTGTTACATTAAGAATACCTGTGTCCAGTAAGATTCAACCACTTGATGTCAGCATTAATAAATCCTTGAAAGTTGCCTTGAGAGACAAATGGAACCAGTGGATGAAGTCTTCTGGGGACATTTGCAGGTTATGTTCTTGTGTATAGACAGGAGAGCAATAGATAACAGACAGCATAAGAGCTACAGAAAACTGTAGACAAAGTGACTGACTGGTGTGCAGAAATTGGTGTTGTCATCCACCCAGAAAAGGCGGCTGTTCTGTGGTGCTGCCTGGACAATAGAGTTGTAAAAGCTGATGTTCCAAGTCTCACAGTTAATGATAGAAACATTAAAAGGGAAAGCAAACTGGGGTATCCAAGTATCACTTTCCGTAGAAGCCTGTCTCTCAGGGATCATGTGGAGGCAGTTGCAGCGAAATGAAAAAAAATACTCAATTCACTCAAGATTATGGCAGCAATGGACATGGAACAAAGAATGCTGTTCGCAATGTTCCAGCATTCGATCCTGTCGGTGATAGATTATGGACTTGGAATGTTTACCATATCAAAAAGTCAGCTGATAAAACATGAACACATGAAGCCATCAAGATATTTCTGAGATATACAAGGGATACCCTGGAGTATATACATGCACTGCCAACTTTTACAGATAGGCTCAAAGTGCCACAAGCAAAGACATATTACAGAGTAGTCACAGACAAGAAACACCTCCTGCATGAAGCCCTGGGTAGAGCTTAGGGTCACAGAGTGAAAAGAGGAAGATCTTGGAGGGCGCATGCTTATGATACAATTAGACATGTGTGCAGGCTTGATAATATTTGGTGAGGAGAGGAGAGGGTCAGAGTGTCAGAGCTAAAATTAGATTTCTGTTCTAACCACACTGGGCCACAAGTGCAAGGACTGACCGGCTGGTGCTGCAGAATCACAAGTTCAACAAATGATTCATGACGATTCCCACCCAGGTGATGTGATTGTCGATACAGATGGCTCTGTATTGAGAGGCAGAATGAATTCATGTGTGTTCTTAGCAAAAGCTAATGGACGTTGCTTAGTGCAACAAAGCCTGGCTTATGAGACCACAACATCTAGTTTGAGAATGGAGGTGGAAAAGGTCATTGCAGCCTTCTGCTGGCTTGAGAGTCAGATGTACACACATGTTGTAATTGTAACCAACTCACAGAGTATGTTGAGAAAGGTAGAGACATGTATGCTCCTTGTAGACTGGCGAGCATCGCCTCAGAGGTCCCAGTTAGCTAGCGTCATTTGCATATTTATTCCAAGGAATGCCGGTGTTTTGGGAAATGAACAGCCAGTAGACTGGCTGGTTCTGCACAACTTGTGGGTGAATTGGTGCATGACAAGGTAGATGTTGTAAGGAGTGAGTGAACAGTGCAGAGGCACAGATGGTGCTGTGAGGAGTGACAAGGAGTTCTGGTTGATGATCAACACTCTGGGAAGAGGTGAGATGGATATACAATAGGACTGTTGCTGGCACTATCAGTATTGTAACTTTACACTTGCTGCTGAAGTTGAGGATGAAGTGCTTATGGGAATTTTATTAGTGCTGCAATGTTGATTCTTAAATAAACATTCAACATTTCTGGGGACAGTTTAACACCAGCAGGTAATGTAAAGAAACCAACCATAAGAGAAGTTTGACCTGGGTAAAAAGTACCTGGGATGATGTGAAGATGGAGATCATTGGCAAGTCGTTCAAGAACTGTGGCATTTCAGATGCCACAGACGGAACTGAGAATGAGACAGTAGATAAAGATGGTGATTTGTCATCGGACACAGACAAGGACAAGCTAAATAACTATCATATGGATGAGAGTTTTGACAGCGATGATGAATTTTATGGATTCTATGATGAAGAAAACATAACTTTATGTAATCATATTATTTTTAACTCTTTGAGTCCCAGAGGATTTCGCATCACAGGCCCAAGGGGTAGTCACAAGAAACGTAAAATCGGCGCATCATGCGTTCATTGGACTTCTAGGCAGTAACCTATAAACGTATGATGCGTTCTTTGGGACTCAAAGAGTTAATCACTTTGCGTTTTGTACATAGCTTATAATATGGTTTGATTTTATAGATGTGTTTTAACAGAAAACTTTTCTTAAAAAACAATATTTGTTGAAGTCTCCAGAAAAAGCCGTAGCATATCTAGAAGCAGGAGTTGTTGTCACAGTATTCACACCGAAACTGAAGCCGGAGATCTTGACCTTGTGTCTGTGTCCAGAGCAAAATGAATTAGTGTGTGTACGATGCCAAGGATCGAAACCTCTTCTGGCAAGTATGTCGCCAACCACTGACTGATTTCACTGGTGTTTACATTTGCCTTAAATATTGATGGGCATGGGTGCTGCAGTAGTACAAACGAATGAATGAACCAAATTTTTTTTCAATGGGTTACAAAATGGCTTGCAGGCCCGTCTTACATTCGGCCCCTCCAGACACCCATCTTTCACACAGCAGTTGTATTTTATCAATAAATCATGTTATGTTGATATAATATTATGCATATTATGGAGATCAAGAACAAACATGAAAGCGTAGGTGGTAAAATTAATGCACACACTCGAGCACTCGCACACACACCCACATACACACGTAAACCCAGTCATTCACACACACATATACACACCCACATACATTCATACAGACACATCCACATGCATAGACACACACACGGATACACACAGACTCACATGCAAACACACCCACAGACACACACACAAACAGTAGTGATGTGTGTCACCTACTTTCTTTGTAGTTATCTGTTTGAATCCTTCTGTAGAGTGGGGATTTTAAAAACCTGACCTGGACTGCCAAGGAATTCCTTCACTCAAATGGGTACAGGAAAATGATCTGGAAAGTGTTTCAGTGTTGGCCCATAAAAGAGCGGTTAGCACCTTTGTTGTGGTTTACATCTAAGTTGCAGAATCTGCATATTTTGGCCCAAGACATCCAGTTTCAGCAAACCCTTAAGTAGCTACCTATTATGACATGCTTGTTAAGAGACAGTGGGTCTGTTCTGGTTTTCTCACAAAAATTACCCCAGAAAAGGCAGGAGGTACTGATCTCTACTTGCTTATTTAGTCGCTCCTCTTCTACCTTGGGGTGTAGAGGTTTGCCAGAGAGATTGCCAGATGTCTCTATCAGCAGTTTTCTTTCTGGTTTTGTTCCATTCCAGTCCTCTGTCAGTTAGCGACTGTCAGATGTTGTCTTCCCAGCGGACCCTGGGTCAAAATGGAGGTCTGGTTCCCTGGTTTTTAGCCTCCCATGGTGGCCAGTTTTCTCCCATTCTGCATACATGTCCAAACCATTGTAACTGTGACTGATCCACTTGGGTTTGTAGGGACTTGATATCAAGATCTTGACGTATTGTCTGATTGCAGACTTTGTCCCTTCATTCACAATTTTCAACTTTATAATTAGGAAATTAATAATATTGCTATAACAAAGCAATAATTCAAAGATAAGAATCAGTGGTCCAGACCAGCTCGTCACACTGATGGTTATTCCTCTCCTCTCAAGCTCTTCCTTTCAGACAAGTTAGTTGGACTGAAGGTGTGCCTCTGATTTAGCAATCAGGGTCACATCGTCTGCAAATGCCAGCTCTGATATAAAGATTGGTCTCATCTTCCAGTACCCTACAGAGTACTTCTTTGTCTTCTCCTTACAGGTCTTGATGACATCGTCCATCATAAGAATGAAGAGGTAAGGTGACAGAATATCACCTTGTCAAACATCGCTGGTGGTCTTATATTCATCTGACTTTTGGTTTCCTGTTCTTACATAATTTTTGCAGCTTTTGTAGAAACTCTGTATCTCACTGATCAGGGGTGCTGGAATGTTTTTCCCTGCCAAGCAGTCCCAGAGCTTGCTCCAGGGTACCTTATTAAATGCTTTTTCTAGATTAAAAAAACATAGGTGCATCTCACTCTTACATTCAAGGGCTTTTTCACTCATCTGTCTGAGTGTGAAGATAAGGTCTTGAGTAATTCGGTTTGCTCTGAAGCCGCATTGAGCCTGATCTCCAGCTGTGGGTTTACCAGACTTCTAAGTCTGCTCAAGAATTCTAGAGTAACCTTTATCAGGCACCCTGAGAAGGGATATGCCTCTGTGGTTTTCACATTGTCTGTTATCACCCTTTTTAAATATAGGTATAATAACGGCAATCTCCCAATCTTCTGGTATAGTTTTGCTACACCAGGCTGCCTGGAGAACCTTCAATAAAAGGCGCTCACCTGTGACGCCCATATATTTGATCATCTCTGGTGTTTTACCATCATGTCCTGCTGCTTTCTCCAGCTTAATCTTTCCCATAGCTGCCTTCAATTCTTCCATCATGATGTTATTATCCCCAAGGATGATTTCCTTCTCTGTAGTGAGGACTGTTATTTCTGGGTCATGACTTTCCTTAACACTAATGAGCTCTGAGAAGTATTCTTTCCACCTGTCCGTGTTATCAATTTTAGTAGGAGCAGAGCCCTTTTCTTGTCTTTTATGAATTTTGGCGGGCACTCTTTCTCCTTCCTCATGTTTTTGATGGTCTTGTAGAACAGTTTTTGATTTTTTCTCACATTCTTTTCATACTTTTTTCCTAATTCTTCTCATGATTTCTGTTTTGCCTTAAGCACTATATTTTTGGCCTCTGTTCAGAGTACCACGTATTGTTTATGTTTCTCTATTTCTTCAGCTATGTTCCTGGCTGCCTGGTATTGCTTCCATGCCTTTTTTTTCTCCTACTTTTAATTTGACTTCTTCTGTCCACCAAGGTGGGCTTGGGACCGGTCTTAGCAGAGTTGGTACTGATCTCACTGATATTTATATTTGTCTTATATATGCTTCTTTTTAGCGTCACCGGCTGTAAACTCCAGTGGAAAGTTCTGGTTGTTTGCCAACTTCTGGACTCCGGTCTTGTTCCAGAACTTTAGTTTTGTGTGCACATCAGTTCTTCAGATCTGGCTCATTTGTGTACACATTGTTATTTCCTCGTCTCTCAGCCAGATGCACTTAAACTTCAAAGGAAACACTCCTAATTAGACACTTTTTATGACATACATGTTGGGAGCTAGAATATGTGATTCCTAACACTTTACACGCTGATGTATTTACTATGCAGTTGTTCCCAATAAGCTAAATTATGTAGACCCCTCTGTCTTTTGTTTTGTTTCCCTTGAAGATCTGCCAAGAACTCCCTACTCTTTAACAGTCATACTGTGTTGAGTTGAGTTGATTCAGCAACCGACATCACAGCACTAGGAACATTGCCATAAGCAGTCTGTCATCATCTTCAGCAGGCAGTGCAGAGTTCCAATACCAGTGGTGCCAGTAGCAGTCTGATTGTATCTTCCCTCTGAGTGTCATGTATTAGCCAGATCCCCTTCTCACTCTTCGCTGAATCACTCTCTGAATCACTATGATGAGCCATTTGCTCCTTCAAATTGTACAAACGCTCCCATAGTTTCTTGACCACATCTGCTTTATTTGCATCAGTATTCCACGAAGTTGTGCAGAGCCAGCCAGTCTGTCCACCTGCTCATTTCCAAACACATCGGCATCACACAGTGAAAAACTCATTAATATCAGAATGATAAAAGTGAGTGCATTCTCAAGTTCAGGGCTTTTTGTAAATGATATCACAGACCTCTTAAATTTGTCCTGCAGACCCCCGAGGTCAACAGTTGACCAAAAGGAAATTACTGTGCAATGGGACTACCTTTATCTCCATTTTTTTCAACAGTTGACCTGTGCCAGATTAAAGAAGTTGTAGCAGATTCACGTGGAAGACTTGCCAGAAGCAGTGAGGATGTTCTCAAGGAGAAAACGGAGCCCTTTATTACACTGTTCTATGGTGCCACATTTATGCTGCAGTTTGTAACTTTCATAGGTTAGTTTTAGGTTAAGTATTGCATGTAAAGGTTGTCACATCTAAAGATTATTTCCTAGCTGCTACAAATTTCTGACCTTTTTCTGTACAAAAGTTCTCTGTGCTGTTTTTGTTTTTAAACAGGTCTTCAGTTCTTTCTTTCTTTCCTTTCTTAGCTTTTTTTTTTTAGACCTATATTTTATAGGTTGGCACTTGGTGTGTGATAAGGTAGCATCATGTCAGCTGCCTTTAATTCCCAGGACTGCACCTGGTACCCACTTGAGACTGGGTCGACCTGGGAGCCAAGGTCATTTTCCTTGCTTTCTTTCTTTTCGTCGTCCTCCTCACTGATCTCTGATTTTGTTTTAACAAATAGCATTCTCAGTCTGTCCTTTTATTCTTTTTTTTTTTTTTCTTCTTTCATTTTTCTTCCTTCTTTCTTTTTCTTTTTCTTCTTTCTCTCTGGTTCTTTCCCTCCTCCTCCTCCTCTTTTTGTTTCTCTGTTTTCTATCTTCTTCCGGAGCATCAAATACTTATGTCTTAAGACCTTCTGCTGTAAAAAAAAAAAAATAGGTGAGAGTCATACACTAGGCTACTCATTCAAAGTAGTAGTAAACATCTGACAGGGAAATTAAGATCAGTTGACTACAGTCACATTATTCAGTTGACTGATAATAACAAAGAGACAACTAAGAAGTGTGGTTTAATAAGGTTTGAACAACGGATCAACATCATGGCACATGGGTAATAACCTATAAGTGCTCCGTTCTTCTTGTTCAAATCGAAAAGAGTAGTCTAACGGTGCTGCCCAGGAAAAATTTTGAGTTAAAAATCTACCTAAAGTATTTCAGGATCCTCACCGGTGCTACAGAACCTGTGCACTGTGCTGAGCTTTTTCGGACTTAGACTTGAGTTAGAAGAAGAACGGAGCACTTATAGGAGGAGTTAGGTTTAGTTTGCCAAGGGATTTTTTACGTGCACAACAATGCACACAGGCCTCCGATCTCTTGCCAGAGAGACCAAGAGGAATTACTAGAAGTCCAAGTTCACGTGAATTACTAGAAGTCCAAGTTCACGTGAAAAAATCCCAGCCCTTACCAGGAATTGAACCCGTAACCTCTAGCACTTAAGGCGGACACCATGCCTTGAGACCACGCAGCTTCCCTAACAGGTTTTTTAAAAAAAACACTTAAAAATTGAAGGGAACTCTGTCAGTACATTGTTTCTATGATACTACTCTCGTAGTTTTATTTGTTACTTTTTTTTTTTTTAAATCTAGTAATGCTGTACAAGTCAAGATTAATTTTCTTTAGTCACATAGTTCAGCTAATTGATAAGAACACAGACAGGCAAAGAAGAGATTTCATGAAACAACACTTAGAATTCAGAACTCTGTCAGTTCAATGTTTCTCAACTAGCAAGACAGCAGACTTAACCTAACTCCCGTCTACGGTGCTTTACACATAATAAATAGGACACAAGAAGAAGAATGTTTCTTCTAATACTATTTCTGGCTTGTCAAAAATGCATTTTCTGAAACAGGATCTACACTGATAAAAAGAATTTTCCCTGATAAACAGTGCTAGAAATCTCAAACTGGAACTAAGTAGTGTAACACATTGCCTTTCATGCACCAGTTGCTGTAAATCCCAGTTTAAAAAAAACAGTTTGATGCATCACAAACTATGACAAGGAAGCTTAATGAAGAGAATAAAAGCTCAAATGGAGATTCCTAATCATAATGTATGTTGTGCTAAGTTACCTAATATCAGCTTGACTGCAGTGACCCTTATTTTGGACAGGAAATAAGTGTCTGTAAAACATAGAAATGCCTGAGTGTTACCATGGCCTGTGAGGCGTAGAAACCAGAACATGACAGCTCATACTCCTTGAGCCACATAATTGAATTTTTTGTTTCTCTATTTAGGAGACCTCAGCCCCCACCCCTTTAAATTTGTAAGGGTAGATGTTGTTTATGGTGAGAAGGATGTAAAAGAAGATAAGTGGCAAAAGTTATGTGCATAATTATAAAGTCTTTGGCAAAGTCCTATTGAGAAACACTTGCTTAAATTGCATATATTAGTGTTAGTTGTATTAAATCTTCCCGTCTCACTTGGGTTTTGAAATTTGCAGCCAAAGAGAAAGACTACAAATGCATTTTACAAGCTCTGGAAACTTGTATTGAAAAACTAGGATTTGATAATCCCTACACTATAAAACAAAGGCAAGAAATGCATGTTGAGTTGTTTTTCTATTTAACTTCTCATTAGTTTTCAACTTAGTGTGTTTATTGGTAATATTTTGGGTAATACATACATGGTTCAGCCGCAGCTGTGTACTTTCTAGACGCTCGCTTGCTGACCCAAAGGTAAAAAAGTAAAGGTAAAGTCGGGAGAGGTGAACAAGTGTCATTGCACATGGTCAAACACCATAAGTGCTCTGCCACCAGTACGAACAGCTGATAACAAAGGTCTTGGATTCAAATCTGCTTTAGGCCAAAATTTTTTCAAAATTTACTCTGGCTTCCAGATCGATCCAGCCGATAGGTAGGAGGCAATGTCTTGGGAAATGAAGGCTTACACTCCATTGGTTTGGTACCAAACAGCCCACTGGGCACCATCTCCACATCTAAAATTCACCTATCACCTTACTGGCACTATAACCTTAACCCACTGATTACAAAGCCCATTAACCCTTGCATGTTCCAGAATATCACATATTTTAGTGTGACCTAAGAATTCCATAGCTTCACCACTGTTTAACATTAACTCATATTTAGTATTTTTGCACCAAATTGATCAGAGAAGGCATTTCAAGAACAAAAACTGTGTAATCTTGTCCATCATCAACGTGGGGCTGTAAATTGGTGCAACAAAAAAAAAAGGCAACCAGCTAATCTTTTTATTTTGGTTTTTTTCTGACAGCAATATAGACTAACAAAAATCCTATAGCTTCACAACTGTTTAACATAAACTCATAACATTCTGCATGTTTGCATCCATTTGAATGGATAGCAGATTTCAAGAATAACAGGTTGTGTACCTTGTAGTACATCGTGTGGCTGGCCATGGTGCAAAAAAAAGGCAACTAAAAATTCTTCTATGTGACACAATATAACGTGTGTGTGCGTGTGTGAGTACCCACACGCATGCCTGCATGCATGCTGGAATAATCCTGGATGAGAGCTCTGCCTAAGTGCAAAATAAAATTCTTCACATTCAGTGGTTGTTTGCCATTTTTACTGAGTACTTCTGTCAAATTCAGAAAGCCACAAAAACTGACTTTTCCAAAAACCTGCATTGTGTAAACATCGAGGATTGCATTGTAAAATGATTTTCACAAAACTCTAAGCCATAGAGCCATAATTTAACAGATGCAGCTAACAGTACACACCTGAAGCACATACATGAAATTGTTTACACAAACTATTGTAACATAGCACACTTAACTCTGACTGCCACGCCATGGTGTAAGCCAGATGTCATCTTTCAGTTTTGATGATGTTTTTGATGGCAGTTGGTAAGAATTATCAAAGTCCAAAGTTACCATCACAGGGGTGCGATCATACTAGCCGGGCGTAACTATCAGCTGATCTCATATCGTGTGATTATGGTGGTCAGTACGTTAACTTATACAATGATGGTTTTTTTTTTTAAAAGACTTCAGTAAATAGAGGATATTAGAACATTCCAAGTACCAGTTTTGCTCTGTTCTGTGAGTAAACATACAATTTTAAAGATAAATTGATCTTTCTTACCTTTTCCAGATGGTTGAGGAGAGAGTTCAGCAAGATCCAGTTGATGAACTGTGGGTTTGTAACTCATCAGAAGGATTATAAGTAAGTATTAGCCCATATGGAAACTTCTTGTGAATGTCTATTTGGTTTTGTTTCTCAAACTGTTTCCAGCAGATGTGCTGCTTTGTCTGTTAACAGTGGTTGCCATTGGCACCAATTTGATGATCATTATGAAAATAGACCTGTATGATAGGAGAAGTAAAGAATTATAATAATGCAACCTTCCAGGCTTATCATAAAATACTTCTTTCTTTTTCATCTTCTGCCTTGTATCCTTCAATAGAATATAGTCCTTCAACTAACTCACCACAAGTTGTCCTGTCCTTTTTCTCCCCCATTTTCTCTCTAGTTCCTTTCTCTTTGTTTTGCTGTTGTTTGTTTTTGGGCTGTCTTTTATTTTTTTGATCCAGTAGGTTCAAGTGCAAAGTCATTCTGGTTATTTTCATGTTTCCTCATTGTGGCTGGCCGAACAGTTAGAACACTGGGCTCTCAAGCGGAAGACCTGGGTTTGAATCCTTGGTAAGGCTGGGGATTTTTTCAAAATAAAATCCTCACCTGCACAGTTGTGGCGACAGCCGTAAATCCTCAGGCTCAAAGACCCCCCTGCCTACACCGCAAAAGTAGTATAATAAAGATAGTAATTGGCAGTTTCCTCACAAATGTCCTGTCCAAAACTAATGTCTTTTTTTTTTCAGCTCTTGATCCATATTTAGTTCCCAAAGCTTCACATTTCTGATTCTGTCATACTGTTTAATTCCTTCTGTTCTGCACAGGCACCAGTTAATGAATGTTTTAAAGTGAATAATAAAAATAATAGTAATATGTGTTGCTCTCATGTTTCAGCTCCACACAGCAGTACTGACTTACTAAAATAGGACTAAATATTTTAAGTTTGGAACTAGTTTTAATTTCCTCTGACTTCCACATATTTCCTTGTACTATAAAACTCCTGTATTTTTTATTCATATTTTAATATCACTATTGGTTCCCTCATCTGTATCAACATTACTGTCTAAATGTATGACTCCACATATTGGAGTGGGATATGAACACGAGAAACTGAATTGTTGTTTGTCTGGTTTATTCTCACTATCCTTGTTTTTTCCCATGGATTTTTAGACTTATTTGTTGTGATCTCTCACCACTTTTGTTTAATTACCTTCCATATGATTCATGACTGTGATAGAAGGAAAATGTCAGACCAGATCATCATGCTGTTCTATTTTGGTCCATTGAATCTTATTCTGATAGTGACTGTAGTTGCTTTCATAATCCAGTCTTTAGCCAGTAAAAATAATAGACGTCAGATGACTAAGTATAATGAATTCAAGTAGTCTTTTGTTAAATCCTTGGGTTTTTGTTGTTGTTGTTGCTGAAACAACATCATAGATGGTAGAGAGTCAGTAAGCAATAGGTCTGCATAAGATTATGGTTCCATACAGTTAGTAAAAGTTTCACTGAAATATTATATCATTGTTGTTTACGATGGATTGATTCAGTAGGCCAGGATTCTGGTATACTTCATTAGGCTGTATTTTGAACTGATGTGCATGAGCTCATTCTGTATCTTCCTAACAGGGTCTCACTGAAGAAGATACAGACTTGGTTTAGTCAGATGACAGAAAATATCACTCGAGCTTACCTAACATTGAATAGTGTGGTAAGTGCATATATAAGCATAGTATAAAAAACTGCTGGCAAAAATGGCCAATAGCCAGCTGACCGCTGAGATTTTGAAAAGTTATTTGTTTCCAGCTAGGTTTGCTGATGTTAATTCCCCATTTCTAGAACGGTAATTCAACAGTTCTGTTGCTATTGGGGTGAGTGCCTGATGCAACACTGTGAGTTGTGGAGTTGTTTTTTTTCCTTTTTCGTCCGTGCCATTTTGCTGACTGCACACAAATGATGAGTGGTCAGTTACATTCAGAATCATATGTAATTTTATGGGTGTAATGCCAGCTTTCATCACTGATTGTTTGCACCAATAGTGAGCTGAAATTATGGTGGGGGACTGTTAGTTTTGGTACATCTAACAGCTTCCTTACGCATTTTTACTATGTGTTTGCAAGCAATTTTTGTTTTTTTGTTTTTTTTTAAACTGGTTCCCAAAATGGAACATTGAGGGACTTTTGTGTTATTTCCACTGGCACAGAAATGGAGCGATGTTGGAGTTATTTTGTATTAACTATTATTATCTGGGTAATAAACTTACAACCATTTGTTTGTTTTTTTCACGAGGAAACACTGTTTTGTTTTTGTTAATGTTCAGACACCTCAGAAACTCACACACATAACATCAACATTTGTGAGATGAGCTGCTTCAGGAAATTAATTAATTCAGCCGTCTAAGACTGAGTGAGAAATGATACTGTCAGACAGATTGTGGGAGCAACACCCATCTACCTTACACCCTCAGCTGGTTTCTAGACTTGGAGAAGGACAAGAAAGCTCTGTAGCGCACGGCTCATGAAGAGGTGGTATAAGTGTATAAGTTAGACCGATTCCAGAGAAAGACAAAAATAATTTGGCCTCAGCTCAGGGTTAAACCTAGACTTCTATTTCGGCAGCAGCACACTAACCACTATGCCTTAGTAGTGTTTCCCCTTAAAATATGACTGGGTCTTATATAAATGTGTCAGCATCTGTGGCTTAGACATAGCAAATGAGCTTCATAATGCCTGGGTGCCAGGTTTGATCCCAGCTTTTTGTCTCGTGTTGCTTTTGACAGTGGAACCGAGAGCTGACCGTTTAGTAAGCAGTGGCAGACTACTGAACATAAAATTTGCCTATAAAAACCAGAACAGCCAAAAATGCTGGGGTTGGTTCTGTAACATCCTGTAAAGGATAAGCAACTAACTTTTTTTTATATTAATGTGTGCTTAACAAATGCATGAGGGCTTAATTTGGGAGCATGAAATTTTGTTGAACAAATTTTTTTTTTAAATCTAGTTTTTTATCTTTTTTTTTTCCTTTGTCCATATTCTGCTTAGTACTGCTACGCGTTGCAGGTTAACAGATGATCTGTATCCAAGTCATGACACACTTGGTCGCCCATTATGCTTTGATGTCATGGAGTCTGAAGGTATCAGTGACTCCTTCAATCCAACTTCTTGGTTGTCCCCTCATCATCATGCAGCAGGTCCTTTGCAGAATGTCGCTCTCATCATGATCTGCCTGAAAGAAACTTGATCTTTCGCCAGCTCTCCCACCTCATGTACTTTCATACTCAAGCAGTCACTTATATCCTGTGCTCATCTTCGTGTTGGTCGGCCCCTGCCCCTCCTTCCTGGTACCATGCCTTCTGCTATAATTTTTTCCAATCCGTTAGTTGTCCCCTACCTCGTGGTATTTCTATTTTCATGTTGAACTCTGTCATTTCTGTTGTTTTCTGTCTTTTTTTTTTTTTTTTTATGAATGTAAGTATAGTTGTTGTTCCATAGTTATTACAGTTTCTTCATTTCTCACATGTTCTCTTTTAGTTTTGCTCATGGCCTTTCTCAGACATCTCATTTCACAGGTTTTCCTTTATGTTCTTTAGTAAATATCAAGTCGGATAAGGTTGGTATGAAGATTGTATTTATAATTTGTCTTTTTGTCTCTACTGAGATAGCCGAGTGTTTCAAAATTGGGTCATTTAGTACGTGACATTGGCTTGTTGGATTCTTGTTTCAACCTCTCTGTCTATTCTGGCATCAGTTGTAAAGAATACATTTATTTGTGTACAAAATTCAATATTTATTCAAAAACAGTCATGTCCTCTTCTTTTGAAATATGGTCATAGCTCTTTTCTTGTTGCAGAAATCTTGCCTCTGTGTCAAAGTAAGGTATTATTCCCTTAAATCAGGTGTTAATTGAACTTAAGAGATAGGTGTGGTAACAGAAATTAGGAGACTTAAGAGCGATGGCATATGCAAAAGCAACTACGAGAAATTGCTGGTGCCAAAATTGTTCTTCTTCATTTCACCTGAATTATGAACCACATCCATTTATTATCAGATGCGCACCATTGGTGTATTTACCCCAACTGGCCATTTGGCAACAAGTCTCTCATTCTAGCAGAGGAACTTAACTAGGGCTTAATTTTGGGGTAGAGCTTATTGTTAAAAGCCTCCTGAAAATCACGCTAGGCCTTATTTTTGAGGTAGGTCTTAACAACCTAGTTGTTAAACTGATAAAATGTGTTTTAACTGTTACGTCTATCTGTACTATTACATAGTCATAGTGTTCTGTTGAGTTTAGTTGAAGTAAGAACTGACATCCCCTTACTTAGGACATTCCCATTAGTACTATGTCCCCATCTTCAGCAGCCAGAAAGAAGTTTCAATACTGATGTACCTGAAGCAGTTTGGATCAATGTCTGCCTTGCCTCTCCTCTGAATGTAGAGTGCCAGCCAGATTCCCTGGTCACTTCCGCTCTGCACGATTCTCTTAACACAATAAGTATCGCATCACACTCCTGCACCATTCACTTGCTCCCAAAGGGCCTGGGTCATATCTAGCTTGTGTTGCATCCATTCACCATCCAGTGGGACATTACCAGCTTATTTGTCTGCTTGATTGTTTCTCATATAGTGTTATGTTAATTTCTTCAGTGTTACTTTATAGTAACATATGCAAGAACATAATAAAATAAAACAGTCTGAAAAAGACTTCTTTTAGTATTTGGGTTTCCATTGATAGTAATCATGTGCTAATAGACTGCAGTGGGTGGGGCATATAGAGAGAATGCCAGATAATAGACAGACACAAACTGCAAGCACAAAAGAGTTTACCAGGAGTAGACCAAGAGGCAGACCAAAAAGATAGTTGAGAGATAATTTACAAGCAGACCTACAAATACTTCACGTATCACTAACTACCAAGAGAAAGCCAGTCACAGAGATTGGAGATGAATGAAAACTGAAGCAGTGAACCTAAAGGGCTCAGAATACTGAAGATGCTGAAGAAGAAAATTTGTAATAATAACTGCATGTTTCTTTTTAAGATTTTGAAATACTGTTAATAATATCTCAGTTGGTGTAAACAAACAAATATTTAAAATTATTCTAAATTTTAGTTTTGAACTTTCAGAAATTAAAACTCCCTGAGAAGCTGGATTTCAATCATTTTTACTGTTTAATTGATGAAATAATGAAACCTAATCCAATTGTAAGTATATTTGAACATGTTGGTTATTGTAAACTTTTGTTTTCAATGTGAGAGTATATGTGTGTATATTTTTGTAAAGGTAAAACTATTTTTGTATGCTTAAATTTGGTAATTTTCAACTATAATAAATAAACAGTTGAACATCTGTAATTTACATTTGTCTCTAGAAAATAATTTAGTTATAATACAGACATTAATACTGGGGCACTACAAAACAATTACAAAGTTATCTGTGGTAAATGTGGATGAACAAAGTAATCTGTGGTCTGATGTGGGTGAATCAAGTAATCTGTGGTCCGGTGTGGGTGAACGAAGTAATCTGTAGCCTGATGTGGGTGAACAAAGTAATATGTGGTCTGATGTGGGTGAATGAAGTAATCTGTGGTCCAATGTGGGTGAACGAAATAATCTACGGTCTGATGTGGATGGATGAAGTAATCTGTGGTCCAATGTGGGTGAATGAAGTAATCTGTGGTCCGATGTGGGTGAGCGAAGTAATCTGTGGTCTGATGTGGGTGAATGAAGTAATTTGTGGTTCAATGTGAATGAACGAAGTAATCTGTGGTCTGATGTGGGTGAACGAAGTAATCGGTGGCTAGATGTACGTGAGCGAAGAAATCTGTTGTTTGATGTGGGTGAACGAAGTAATCTGTGGTCCAGTGTGAATGAACGAAGTAATCTGTAGTCTGATGTGGGTGAGTGAAGTAATCTGTGGTCTGATGTGGGTGAACAAAGTAATCAGTGGTCGATGTGGGTGAACAAAGTAATCTGTGGTCTGATGTGGGTGAATCAAGTAATCTGTGGTCCTGTGTGGGTGAACGAAGTAATCTGTAGCCTGGTGTGGGTGAACAAAGTAATATGTGGTCCAATGTGGGTAAATGAAGTAATCTGTGGTCCGATGTGGGTGAACGAAGTAATCTGTTGTTTGATGTGGGTGAACGAAGTAATCTGTGGTCCAGTGTGAATGAACGAAGTAATCTGTAGTCTGATGTGGGTGAGTGAAGTAATCTGTGGTCTGATGTGGGTGAACAAAGTAATCAGTGGTCGATGTGGGTGAACAAAGTAATCTGTGGTCTGATGTGGGTGAACGAAGTAATCTGTGGTCCAGTGTGAATGAACGAAGTAATCTGTGGTCTGATGTGGGTGAATTAAGTAATCTGTGGTCTGATGTGAGTGAATGAAGTAATCTGTGGTCTGATATGGGTGAACGAAGTAATCAGTATTCTGATGTGGGTGAGTGAAGTAATCTGTGGTCTGATGTGGGTGAACAAAGTAATCTGTGGTCCGGTGTGGGTGAGTGAAGTAATCTATGGTCCGGTGTGGGTGAGTGAAGTAATATGTAACCCGATGTGGGTGAGTCTGATGTGATGGCCAGAATATCCCGAGCCCCAAATTTTTTATAGACAATCAGCGGTCAGTATCATTCCAGTCTCCATTGCTACTCAAGGTGTTTTCCTGGCACAAATTTTAGGTTGTGTTGATCTGGCCAGAGGTCAGCCTTAAATCAAACCATGTGAGCTGTGATGGCTGGGCTTCAAGTATATAATACAGTTGTACACGGCTTTTCTTGTATTCTTTGTTTGGAACATTTTCAAAGTGTATTAGACTGTCCATGTAAAAGCCTGGTCTGTTTATTCATAGTTGAATCAATTAATTTCAGTCATTGTTGGCTGTTTTTCCTCCCGGTCTATTTCCACACTGTTTCATTATTTCTAGCCTGTGTTCTGAACACTGTATGTGTACATATATCTTTTCTTCTTAGCGTTCACCAATTGTAAACTCCAGTGGAAAATTCTGGTTGTTTGTCCACTTCTGGACTCTGGTTCTGCCCCCCACCCCCACCACCCCAGAGACCAGACAGGGATTGTGCACATATCATATGCCATCTATTGCATAATTTGATGCGGCAGGCCATGTCACATGTGAAGGAGGGGTCAAGGGAAAATACGGATAAAGGGGAAATGATCGCAGAAAAGTTGAGAGCTGAGCATCTGATAGGAACCATGTTTAATACATGTGAAGGCAAAAATTTTTTGAAATCCTATACTCTAATTGTGGAAGAGATTTCTGAATGTAAGCAGATCTTGCTAATAACACTTGCCATCATCTTGGGTGGTGATTGTCAGCCTCCCTAACAGCACAGTAATAACAATGTTATCAGGAATTTGTACAAGTGCCAACCTTCTTCTGTTTTCAGTGAATAAACCAGGTCTTTCCTATAAATGTATAACCAGTTGCAGAGCTGTCCATTATTTCTTGTTCTTCTCATTCCAGTTGATTACAGTGAATTTCAGTGTACCTCTTTTCACTGTCTCAAAGAGTCAGCTAGAGAAATGGAAGAGCATACAGAATAAAGCTATGCAGCTGATCCTGGGATGTACAAGAGACACTGCGATTGTGTGCGTGCGATACATACTTGCATTGTCAACTATTGCAGATGGGCTAAAGGTGCTGCAGGCTAAGTCATATCTCAGAGTAGCCAGATTGGCTGGATCTGCACCACTGGGTGGTTAATTGATACATGACAAGGCAGATGTGATCAAGGCCCTTTGGGAACAAGCAACAGAATCAGTAGAGATAGATTAATATTATGGCCTGGAGAGAAGGAGGCATCTGGGTGTAACCACAGGGTCTGGCTGGCTCACTACACTCAGAGGAAAGGCAAGAGGGACATATAACCAGATTTTGACTGGTACCATCAGTATTGAGGCTCTGCGTTGGCTGCTGAAGATAAAGACGGAGCATGCATGCGAATGCCCCGAGTGTTGTGATGTCAATTCTTGACTCAACTCAACTCAACTCAGTGTGTATTTTAGCTAGAAGTATAAAAGAAAATTTTGAATGAATCAACATATATAAGATTTTTTTATAGGTAAGTTACCTCTGCTCTCTGATTTTTCAGACCGATCGTTTGATGAAAGAGTTTGGTCAGCCTCTGCCAGATGCAAAAAGGTATGTCTGTAATTATGGTTATGGCTTAGTACCATACTAGGTGATTTAAAAATCAAGTTTCCAGATAATTCCAGTTTGCTGCATAGCAACATTCGTGCCCCATAGGATCTGTGCACCAGATGATTCTACACTGTCGGTAGACTATAGATGCAACTATGCCTAACATGGAGACAACAACCCATAGGACATTAATCTCTGAAAAGAGCTTAAATTTAATCTGGAGGGAGGGAGGGGGAGCCGTACAAATAACCCTGACAGATATGAAAAGATTCAGAGAGAAATTCATGGCAGAATCACATGGCTGGAGAAAAATGTCAGAGAAATTGAAAGACAAAAAACACATACATTACAATATACTAATGAACAACAAATTAATGTGTCCACTAAAAAAATAATACCTTATCATTGAGTTGTCATGACATCCAAAGATCAGATCTTAGTTGCTTAATCAGAATATGTGAAAGACCTTTACTCATGAGAGGAACAGTTTGACAATTACAGTTAACCTTTTCGCCCTGGAACCCTTTGGAAAACAAGCCACAAACCCAGGAATTCCACAGAAAAAAGTTAAATAATTTTACAAAAATTAAATGACTACAGTTAAAAGGCGTAACAAAATAATTCATATTTCAACTCATACAGAGACCTGCTAATCCCAGTTATTATATGTTAAGTTAAAAGACAAATATAACATCACCATGGCTAGAAAGGCATTATTTTCACAGTAAGATGCTATTTGAAAAAAATAGTAAATATACAACGATTGTTTGAAGAAAGCTAATGAAAGTAGATCTCTAATATCTATATACTGTAAGAAAGAGACAGACACTGTGCTTTGGCATTATAATGAGAAGAGAGACATTGGAAAACATCATGACAACTGGAAAGATCAGTGGAAAAAGGGGTAGAGGCAGACCAAGAGAGTTGAAGCTGGATGGGCTGAAATGATGGCATGGAGAGATATCATCAAAACAGCTGTTCTAGGAACCATGGATCGTGATCTGTGAAGTCGCATAAGCGCCGACGCCAGTTGGCAGGGCACATGATAATGATGAAATATACACATGCCACGGTTCTAAACGCTGTGAAGACACAAACAGGACTAATGCCGTTAACTGGGCTTCTGTGGGACTCACCAGTGCAGCAATGCTAGCTCAGCAGCTTCTGAGGGACTAGCAGTGGACGGAAATGTCAGGTTTGCTGCATTTTGAGGCCAGTGAATAAGCTCTTTTTCACCCCAGAAACCTTTTGGAGAAAAAAGTATGATCCCAGAAATTCCCAGAACAATGTTTATAAAAAGAACCACAATTCACTATTCAGTTTTTCAAAAACTTTTATATAGATTTTAAAAAAAAAATCATGTAAACATGATGGGTAGTAATCAATAAACACAAACCCAGGGGAGAACTGCATGACCACGGTGTCTTGGGCCTAAGTTCATAAGGGACTCATACTATAACCTTGTGAACCTGATTACTAAAGGTTAAGAAAGGAATAAGACACCATCATGGCTAAATAAAGCCATTGTCACCCCTTTTTCCCCCCACAGTAGAAATTCTATTGTTATTAAATATAGTTCTTCTTTTCTTCTTCAGTCCCTATAAACACTGCGCAGATTAAAACAGAACCAATGCCATTAACTATGCTTCTCAGGAACTCACCAATATCAGAATGTCAGTTAAGTGGCTTCTCAGGGTTTAGTAGTTGGTGGAAATGCAGGGTTTGCTGGTGTCTCAGGCCCGAGCATTAAGGACAGTTTAGGCATGAAAATGTGTGAAGCTGATGAATAGGCAAAGGGTCAAATGGCTTTCTTGCAGGTCATGATGAGTATAACATTCTGCAAGCAACCAACTTCACAATTTCCCTCCAGGACCACAGTCTGTAGGATTTAACATCTTTTGGATTAGAAACAGGAGCAAACCCTAGAAAACCTTGTTTAACACTGTAGGGGCACCCCATGGTTATAAAATGACTAGCTGTTCAATGTGGGTGGATGTGTTCAATTGTCTGATGATGATTCTGCACAGAGTTGTCACGGAACCAATACTGAACTTTATAGGTAGACCACAAATCAAATGGTTTGGCCATGTAACAAGAGTGGCAACAGATAGGGGCACACCAGAGAGCATTGTTATTCGCATGCAACAGTAACAGAACCAGAGATAAACCATACAGAAGATAGCCCGCAGAAGTACCAGAGACACTAAAAGTACTGAATTGAACAAAAAGAGCCTATTCCAGAGATCTCTTCCTGTCCGGACACTGCAAGGCATTCCAGGAGTAGAGAAAAAGAAGAAGAAGATGATTAGGGATGTTTCTTTCAAAGTCGGAGTGCATCTGCCTGGGGCGAGGAACCAAAAATTTGCATAAAAATAAGCCAGATCTGTAAAACGGATCAGCACACCAAACTCAGGTTCTAGAACTAAAGTCCAGATTGGGGTAACTACCAGAACTTTCCGCCAGAGTTTACAGCCAAGAAGAAGATGATGATATTCACAGTCGGTTTACTGAAAACCATCTTCTTCTTCTTCTTCTTCACTTCCTCTTTTACGGCTGTGGGTGTCAAGAGAGATATAAGGTTCTGTTTCTAGCTCTTCTGGCTGCCTCGACCATAGGCACATCGTGCTGTTGTAGAGTTTCTCTGATGTTATCCTTCCATCTTGTTCTTGGTCTACCCCGTGCTCTACGTCCTTCTTCTCTTTCCATGTATGCTTTGTATGGTATGGTGTCACAAGGCATTCTCTCTAAGTGGGCAAACCATTTCACTTGCTGTCTTTGTATGTAATCCAGAATTGGTTCTGTGCCGACTTGTTCTCTTATGATCTCATTCCTGATCTTATCTCTTATGGTCACTCCTACAGCCCTTCTCAGACATCTCATTTCCATGGTTACTAATTTTCTTTTATGGTTTGTTGTGACTGATCATGTCTGGCACTGGTAGCACAGAGTTGGAATAAATATGCTTTGAATAAGATGTCTCTTTGTGCTGATTGGGATTGTCTCATGCTGTAAGAGGGGGGCTAGCTGTCCCAATACTTGGTTTGCTTTACTGCATCTAATGTTAATTTCTTTATCCAATTTCCCATCTTTGGTAAATGTAGTTCCCAGATATTTAAACTCAGATGCCTGTTTAATGCCTTTGTATTCTATTGCTATGTTTAGATCTGTCTTCTTTTTTCCTATTGACATTACTTCTGTCTTTTCAGTGTTGATTCTCATATTATTTGTTTTACATTCTTTATTCATGGATGTTAGATGTTGTTGCAATTTCATGGCTGCATCTGCTATCAAGGCCTGGTCATCTGCAAAGAGTAATTCATTGATCTTACTAAGATCTTCATTCATGGGCTTGGCATTCTTGCATATACTGTCGATGTAGGTGATAAACAGCAGTGGTGATAAGACACACCCCTGTCTTACTCCAGATGTCACTCTGAAAGGATGAGATGTTCCCTGATTTATTCTAACTACACTTCTACAATTCCTGTATAAACTTTTGCACACTTCGATGAGGTGTTCGCTAACTCCATATCTTGCCATTACTTTCCATAATAATTGTCTGTCGACTCTGTCAAATGCCTTCTCCTGGACTACGAATGCCACAAATAAGTTCTTATTGTATTCAATGTTCTTTTCTATTAACTGTTTTAGTGTGAATATTGCATCTGTGCGGCTTCTATTTTTCCTAAATCCCATCTGTTCTTCTGTCAGCTGTGGTTCTATCACTGGTCTCAGTCTTGTTTCTATTATCTTGGCATACATTTTGCCAACATGGCTTAAAAGAGAGATGCCTCGATATTGACCGCATTCTCGTTTGCTTCCTTTGTTCTTCCACCATTGTATAACTATTGCATGTTGCCAATCAATAGGGGCCGTTTGTTGTACCCATGCTGCATTGAATATTCTGTGAAGCCATCTGATGCTGCTTTCACCTGCTGCTTGAATTATTTCTGTTGGTAATCTATCAGCTCCTGGTGCTTTATATTTGAAGACTGTTTAATGACTTTTTCTATTTCATCCATTAGTATGTGTGGTTCTAACACTGTTGCTCTGTGCTCTTTAGTTGTTCTTTCCTGATGATCTCCTAGAGGATTAAAGAGCTCATTGAAGTATTTCCTCCATCTTTCTGCTATCTCGGGTGGATCTTTCAATGGCCTTCCTGTCTTATCATTAATTATTTCAGTGGGGTTGTAGCTCTCATCTCTTTTCCGCATATTTTTAACTACTTTGAAAAATTTTCTGCTGGCTGTTTTCTCATTTTCTGCTAGTGACTCACCGAAACGTTCCCAGGATGCTTGTTTTGCTTTCTTGACACTCCTGTTGGTTTCTCTCCTTTGCAGTCTATAGTTTATATAATCTTCTTCTTTCTTTGATTTTATCCACTGTTTATATGTCTTTTTTCTTTTTAATTGCTTCTTTTACTTCTTCGCACCACCAAGGTGAATATTTGTTATTTCCCCGTACTTAAAACAATACTGGGTTTAAATGTTCATGAAAATATTTATTGTTGTTGTTTTTAGCCTTAGAAAGTGAGGATAAAAAGTAAAAATGGTGTTTCGACTTCACGAACACTGATTTTTTTTTTTTTACCTTTAGATTACTGACACTCTCTGGCTTTGAGAACTTCTTGCACACAGAGCAGAATGTAAGTTACAACATGAACATATTATGATGCTCTCTGTCTCCTCTGTATGTCTATTCATATACAGACAACCTACAGAGAGAAAGAGAGAGAGAGAGAGAGAGAGAACATAAACATATATATTATCTTTTTTTTTTCTTTTTTCTTGTGTCTGTATTGTGAGGTGTCTGTGTGTGTAAACTTACAAATATTTTAAGTTCATTAGCTTGTGAGGTGTCTGTGTGTGTAAACTTACAAATATTTTAAGTTCATTAGCTTGTGAGGTGTCTGTGTGTGTAAACTAACAAATATTTTAAGTTCATTAGCAACAAGTGAAATGTTTTTTCTGTTATAGGTATACTTCTTTGTTAAATATTAGAAACAGAACATTGGACTGCTTTGGGCAGTCCAAACTTTTGATATTTCTTTGTTAAAACTGGCATATGTTTCTTTCTTTGTCATCTTTTCATTGAATGTGGGTTTGTCTTGTGGCACTCTTGGATTAGACATCAAAGCATCATTAATCATTCTGTGTGTGTTTTATGTGTGTAAAACTTGTGCATGGACATGTATGCATTCATGTGTGCGTGAGTGTGTATGAAATGTGTTGTTAATATTTTTTTGAAAATAGATGCATAATTGCTGCCTTATGTCTTCCAGGAAATGGACAAGTCTGCAGCTGTTATTGAGAAGATGCTTTCTTGTCTGCCAGTGGCCCTAAGAACTGAAAATCCCAGTTTTTATGCCAGAGCTGTAAGTTTCTTTAGGGTAAAACAGTGTAACATCAAGAAGGTCAGCTTCATTGCTCAGGATTTTTTTTACATATTACTGTTTCTGTCACTTCCCCCCCCCCCCCTCTCTCTCTCTCTCTCTCTCTGTCTCATCCACTCCCCCCACCCCCTTCAGATGGTTATATGTCTGCCCAGCTCCTCAGCTCCAGGACGATCAATAGAGATCTCAATAAAAAAATTGTGCACAGCCTGTGAAGTGAACCCATGACTTTCAGTGCATGAGGTAAAAGGCTTAACCACTTAGACGTGAAATCTCACAAGAGGAGAGTGTCTATTGATAATGGAAATATAATTGATCTGTTCTAATACGGCAAAGATAGTGTGGTTAAAAATGGCAAGGATAGTGTGCAAACTTATTTTAGATGTTTTTTTCTGCTGTATACACATATATAAAGAACCATAATACATGCTAAAAAAGGGTTTTGGCATGTATACATAATATGCTAATTATTTCACAATTGCAATATCTGGCAACAGATGTAATTGATCATTTTTGCCAAAACTCAAACAGTGGCATATGATGTTGAAAAAACATGAAAATAAGAACAGTAACATTCAGGGTTTTCCCTCCTAGAAAAAAAAAAAGTGATAGTACCTACCACAAAGTGTCTTTTACAGCCCTTGTACCAGCCCTGGGACCATCTGATATTGTTGTTAAACAGTGTGCTTTGAAGGTTTCAAAAGTAATTTAAATGACAAAATTGCAGTTTCAGTTACATGAAACATATTTCTCTAAACAAATAACAATGAAACTGACATCAGAAAAAAAAAGAAAAATAAATTTAACTCTTGATTATTAGGAACTGCCATGGTGTAGTGGCTAGATGCTTGTTTGCAGATCCGAAGGTCGTGGGTTTAGGTACCGAACAGAAAATAGATTTGAAAGACAAAATACTCAATTTTGCTTAAAAACAAAATAAAGAAAATAAGTGAAAGCAAAAGAGCTAAAGAGTGTAAAATATGGAAATGAACAGATAATATGAACATTTAGTCAGGTTATTTCCTGGCAGTAATAAAATAACTACTAATAAACTATAAACATTCATTAAACAGTGCCTGCACAGAATAGAGAGAATTAATGGTCTCACAGAATCACTAATACAGAGTTTGGGGAGAGAACTAAACACATTCCAGTAAATCAAGAGGTGAGGAAAATATGATGGCATCAGACAGGACACACATTGAAAACATAGTAACTTTGTAACTAAATGTCCTCACGCTGAAACACATAGGGTCAAAGGAATACAGGCAGAAGGGAAAAAAAACACTCAGAAGAGAATTCGAGAACGAGGTGAAAAAGATGGGAAGGACATGGAGTGTATTGTATTTGATATCAAAGAACAAGACAACTTGGCATGACCTGGTTGAGGGGTCTGTGCTCCATTCAGGGATTAAGGACAGAGGCAGAAGAAAACATGGCAGTCTTCAACCACTGATGAAGACTCAGACTATCACTGATTTGCCAATGCTAACTATTACTAAAGAATGTTGAAGAATTAAGAATCAACATTACAGCACTCGGGACGCTACCATAAGTGCTCAGTCCTCATCTTCAGCAGCAAGCAAAGAGTTCAAATTTTGATGGTACCAGTAACCGTCTGATTGTATATCCATCTCATCCTTCCCTGAGTGTCAGCGTCAGCCAGATCCTCTGGTAACTCCTCGCAGCACCATTCTCCTTAGACCGTAATGATCTAGCTGCACCTCCACGCTGCTCACTCGCTCCCAATAGGCCAAGTGGTGCAGAGCCAGCCAATATATCTGCCTGCTCATTTCCCAACACACCGGCATACCCTGGAGAAACTATCTTATTTATTATTTATCTTATATATTACTGAAGAAATAGAGCAGAATCATAGAGGCTTTCAGTTGCCACTTGCTCATAAAAGTACACAAAGAAAGTTTAAACAAAGAAAGCATTTTACATCCAGTAAAGAATACTTTCAAAGATAAATGATGTTCTCTTTTTTATTAATCGTAGGTGGGTTTTTCTTTTTCAGTTTGAAGATTATCTGTTCTCCTCTATCAACTCAATTTTGAACCCAGTTGAATTTACAGTACATCAAAACATGGATCTACCTCTATGTAACTACTGGATTGCTTCCTCTCATAATACGTGAGTAAACATTCATTGTACCTGTGTGTTACCTAGACCCTGAGGTGTAATACTGTATAGCCTGTCAAGTGTGTCATAAGATGTGACCAAGGAGGGTTGGTCTTGGGTTGGTTACCCCATTCCATTTAAAGTACCAGCCCCAAAAAGCCAGCAAACCACGAATAAACATTAAAAGGAAACAAGAGTACAACAGCCAGACAAGATGAGATGATGCTGCTCTGAAATAAGTTCTATGAAGTGATGAAGAGAAAGGTGAAAAGAGATGGAGGCTAAGTTAAATGTCTACTTTCTTTCAACAAGGAAAATCTCCAGAACTGAAATTAGAGGCAGAAATGAATGTTGTGGGGTCATGGAGTAAGCAGCAGGAGTTTTCTTTGTGTGAGTTATTTCACACATTGTGTTATTATAAACAGTGCATTGTTATAGCCATGCTGTATGTCCTTTTGTCTATTTACCATGTTCTCACCATAGATACTTTCAAAGCCACTACATAGACCTTCTCACAACTTTGCATTATTCCATGTCTAGGACAGTAAATCCACTTGGTGGTGAACTGATGTATGACAAGCTGGATGTTGTTAGGGCTCTTTGGGAGCCAGTGAACAGTGCCGAGGAAGAGACAGATCAATACGGTCTGAGGAGAATGGCACTGTGAGGAGTTAAAAGGGATCTGGCCAACGCTCGACACTCAGAGGAGGGGTGAGATGGATATACAATCAGACAGTTACTGGTACCATTGGAATTTTAACTCTTTGCTTGCTGCTGAAGATGGGGATGGAGCTCTTATAGGGGTGTCTCAAGTGCTGTGATGTCGATTCTTAATTCAACATTCAACATCCATTAAAGATTGTCCACATCTGAGGAAATTGTATGCTCACCAAAATTGACATGTAAATATTGGGGATTTCAGGTACAGATCATATTACCATCTTCATCATTTCTGTTTATATATCACACTGGGTTCACAGTCAATCCTCCCTTCTGTTCTGTCAGTTCTGTCATACTGGGTTCACAGTCAATCCTCCCTTCTGTTCTGTCAGTTCTGTCACACTAGGTTCACAGTCAATCCTCCCTTCTGTTCTGTCAGTTCTGTCACACTGGGTTCACAGTCAATCCTCCCTTCTGTTCTGTCGATTCTGTCACACTAGGTTCACAGTCAGTCCTCCCTTCTGTTCTGTCAGTTCTGTCCCACTGGGTTCACAGTCAATCCTCTCTTCTGTTCTGTCACTTCTGTCACTCTGGGTTCACAGTCAATTCCTTCCTTCTGATCTGTCAGTTCTGCCACACTGGGTTCACAGTCAATCCTCCCTTCTGTTCTGTCAGTTCTGTCACACTGGGTTCACAGTCAATCCTCCCTTCTGTTCTGTCAGTTCTGTCACACTGGGTTCACAGTCAATCCTCCCTTCTGTTCTGTCAATTCTGTCACACTGGGTTCACAGTCAATCCTCTCTTCTGTTATGTCAATTCTGTCACACTGGGTTCACAGTCAATCCTCCCTTCTGTTCTGTCACTTCTGTCACTCTGGGTTCACAGTCAATTCCTTCCTTCTGTTCTGTCACTTCTGTCACACTGGGTTGACAGTCAATCCTCCCTTCTGTTCTGTCAATTCTGTCACAATGGGTTCACAGTCAGTCCTCTCTTCTGTTCTGTCAGTTCTGTCACACTGGGTTCACAGTCAATCCTCCCTTCTGTTCTGTCACTTCTGTCACACTGGGTTCACAGTCAATTCCTCCCTTCTGTTCTGTCACTTCTGTCACACTGGGTTGACCGTCAATTCCTCCCTTCTGTTCTGTCAGTTCTGTCACACTGGGTTCACAGTCAATCCTCTCTTCTGTTCTGTCAATTCTGTCACACTGGGTTCCCAGTCAATTCCTCCCTTCTGTTCTGTCAATTCTGTCACACTGGGTTCACAGTCAATTCCTCCCCTCTGTTCTGTCAATTCTGTCACAATGGGTTCACAGTCAATTCCTCCCTTCTGTTCTGTCAATTCTGTCACACTGGGTTCACAGTCAATCCTCCCTTCTGTTCTGTCACTTCTGTCACACTGGGTTCACAGTCAATTCCTTCCTTCTGTTCTGTCAATTCTGTCACACTAAGTTCACAGTCAATCCTCTCTTCTGTTCTGTCAGTTCTGTCACACTGGGTCACAGTCAATCCTCCCTTCTGTTTTGTCAATTCTGTCACACTGGGTTCACAGTCAGTCCTCCCTTCAGCAAGGCAGTGAAGTGTGATGAGGGGATCTGGCCGATTCTCGGCGCTCAGAGGAAAGGCAAGACGGACAAATAATCAGACTACTACTGGCACCATTGGTATTGGAACTCTGCGCTGGCTGTTGAAGATGGGGACGGAGTGCTTATGTGAATGCCCTGAGTGCTGTTTTAACCGTTTTTTGATTCAACTCAAGTCAGCTCATACTCTCAGATACCGTATCTTCTAATTGAATTATTTGGTTGCATCTTGCAGGTATCTGACAGGTGACCAATGGAAGGGTGAATCACATGTGGAAACATATACTAGATGTCTGCAGATGGGTTGCCGCTGTGTTGAATGTTAGTTAACCATTTAGATAGTCTTAAAATTGTCACTAACATAGCTAGAATATTTATTTCATGTGGTGCTGTTCATACTGCCAGTCTTTATGTAGTTGGACAGTAAATTAGAAGTAAAGTATAACTCATCCAAATCTTTTTTTTTTTAATTTTTTGTTATACAGAGAAAATTACCTTTTCTACTAATAGCGGGATTTATCATTTTTACTTTCCCTTTCCCAGTCACTATATTGTTTAGACTGTCCTTACTACAGCAATTTTAGGGTGAGGCAGAATTTGAAAACAAAATCTTCAGGATGTGACAACATACCAGCAGAGTTGATTGATACATGCCGGGAGAGAGAAGCCAGTGTCAATATATATATATATCATGCTTTTTGTGTGAAAACTGGAACATTGCTGACTGGCCCAAAGCATGGAAAAGAATAATATACATTTCTCTGCCGAAGAAAAGAAATCTAAAATGATGTACCGACTATTGCAATGTAGCTCTGATCAGCCATGCCAGCAAAATTCTTCTGCAGGTTATCTTGAAGAGGATTGAAAAAGAAACTAGAATGTGAAGTAGAGGTAGCACAAGCAGGTTTCAGATATGGCAGAGGTACAAGGGATCATATTTTTTCAACATGAGAATCATCCTCGAGAAATGCAGAGTATAAGATAGATAGATCTCCATACACCCTTCAGAGATTACAGCAAGGCTTTTGACTGTGTTCGCCACCAAAAACCGCGGCATATACTGAGATGCATGAGATTCCTTAACACATTTGGTACATCTGATGGAGTTTCTTTAAAGAAATTTTCTTAGAATACTGTGGTCCAAGAAGAAGAAAAAATGGACATCCTGCATGACCTGAGCATTAAGGAGAACTGGCTCGTAAACAGCATCCTCTCCTGAAAGCCTTAGTTATGAGTTAGATTATCTTCACAGCACTCTGGGCACATCCATGGGTGCTCAGATTCCCCTCTCAACATATTCATCAGCGTCGTGTGATTAATAGTGCCAGTTCTATGTTGGTTAACAAGACTTTGTGTCCGGTGTACTTCTCATGCTTGGCTGTGCCGATCTTTACTCCCAAATCGCGTATTCTTAGCAGTGATGTGGACACGTTGCTTCCAAAATCCTCAGAACATCCTATATGTCTAAGGGCAATGACATTGTCTGTGTGATCCATGGGCCGGCTATCTTGAATTAATGCAGCACCTGCCAGTCTAACAGCTCTTTCATTACCAATAACACCTGCATTCCCCGGGACGAATATGCAGGTAACTGCACACACAGGAGAGTTTTGCAATGACTTATACCATTGTCTGCGTAACAAGCCTGCCTCAACCCGTGGGATCATGCTCAAAGAGTCACTCAGCACACACACGCAGGAATAGTCCATTGATTCTAGCCACATGAAAGCTTGTGTCACCGCCATCACCTCCATCGTCATGCTGCTGGTAGTCATAGAGAAGGCACTGCTGGCTTTTTGAACTGTTCTGCCTAAGTATCCTGGACATATCAAGCGCAATGGTGGTCTGGAGAGAGAACGGTGATGGAGGTTCCAGTTTCCAGGAAAAGAAGCAGAGGCTGACGTCAGTGAAGGTGGATACAGGAAATTAAAGATGCATTGACAGTGAAAAAAAATTGGCTAGAGAAAGAACGACATTCAGGTCTACCGTGAAGAGAGCAATGTTCTGTGAAGAACCTACTGACTGATGGTGGAAGGGGGAAGGTTACTTTAAGCTTTAGGATTTAGAAACATGACTAGGGTTGTCACCACAAACTTTGCAGGTTACAAATTTTGTTTTCGCTTTATTAAGTAATTTATTTTTATGTATTATTCCTAATTCTGTTAATGCAATGGAAACAGGTATTACCAATAGTGTGTTGCTGGTCATTGGTCAAGGTAAATATAAGACTTTAAAAAATAATCATCTCTCAACTCTTTCATTCCCCGAAGCTTAAAACAGCATACACCAAATTGAGAAATACTGATTTTGAAGAAGAAAAAAATTAGTATATTAGATTGAAAAGGGCTCAGTACTAAACAGTGGTTACTAATGACACTAGATTTCCTAATCAACTTTGTACAAAAGCTAGAGAACAGATTACACGGGCTTTAATAGTTAATCATATGAACAATTATGTGATGTAATTGGTTTTTTAAATTTTTAGTATAATTATAACAGTGGATGTTTTTGATTTTTTAAAGTTTGTAGTTTGTATGATTTGAAGAATTTTGATCTTTGATAAATTAGTTCTGTCCCTGTAAAAAGGAGACTAACTCATTCCCAACATACTCATGAGTCATACAAGCTGATTGCCTACCACACTGTGCAGAGTTTGTGACAGATAAACACACAGTTTGTAGATTGCCTACCACACTGTGCACAGTTTGTGACAGATAAACACACAGTTTGTAGATTGCCTACCATACTGTGCAGAGTTTTTGACAGATAGACACACAGTTTGTAGATTGCCTACCACACTGTGCAGAGTTTGTGACAGATAGACACACAGTTTGTAGATTGCCTACCACACTGTGCAGAGTTTGTGACAGATAAACACACAGTTTGTAGATTGCCTACTACACTGTGCAGAGTTTGTGACAGATAAACACACAGTTTGTAGATTGCCTACTACACTGTGCAGAGTTTGTGACAGATAAACACACAGTTTGTAGATTGCCTACTACACTGTGCAGAGTTTGTGACAGATAAACACACAGTTTGTAGATTGCCTACTACACTGTGCAGAGTTTGTGACAGATAAACACACAGTTTGTAGATTGCCTACTACACTGTGCAGAGTTTTTGACAGATAAATACAGTTTGTAGATTGCCTGCCACACTGTGCAGAGTTTGTGACAGATAAACACACAGTTCGTAGATTGCCTACCACACTGTGCAGAGTTTGTGACAGATAGACACACAGTTTGTAGATTGCCTACCACACTGTGGAGAGTTTGTGACAGATAGACACACAGTTTGTAGATTGCCTACCACACTACACTGTGCAGAGTTTGTGACAGATAAACACACAGTTTGTAGATTGCCTACCACACTACACTGTGCAGAGTTTGTGACAGATAAACACACAGTTTGTAGATTGCCTACCACACTACACTGTGCAGAGTTTGTGACAGATAAACACACAGTTTGTAGATTGCCTACCACACTGTGCAGAGTTTGTGACAGATAGACACACAGTTTGTAGATTGCCTACCACACTGTGCAGAGTTTGTGACAGATAGACACACAGTTTGTAGATTGCCTACCACACTGTGCAGAGTTTGTGACAGATAGACACACAGTTTGTAGATTGCCTACCACACTACACTGTGCATAGTTTTTGACAGATAAACACACAGTTTGTAGATTGCCTACCACACTATACTGTGCAGAGTTTGTGACAGATAGACACACAGTTTGTAGATTGCCTACCACACTACACTGTGCAGAGTTTGTGACAGATAAACACACAGTTTGTAGATTGCCTACCACACTGTGCAGAGTTTGTGACAGATAGACACACAGTTTGTAGATTGCCTACCACACTGTGTAGAGTTTGTGACAGATAGACACACAGTTTGTAGATTGCCTACCACACTGTGCAGAGTTTGTGACAGATAAACACACAGTTTGTAGATTGCCTACCACACTGTGTAGAGTTTGTGACCAATAGACACACAGTTTGCAGATTGCCTACCACACTGTGCAGAGTTTGTGACAGACAGACACACAGTTTGTTGATTGCCTACCACACTGTGCAGAGTTTGTGACAAACAGACACACAGTTTGTAGATTGCCTACCACACTGTGCAGAGTTTGTGACAGATAGACACACAGTTTGTAGATTGCCTACCACACTACACTGTGCAGAGTTTGTGACAGATAAACACACAGTTTGTAGATTGCCTACCACACTGTGCAGAGTTTGTGACAGACAAACACACAGTTTGTTGATTGCCTACCACACTGTGCAGAGTTTGTGACAGACAGACACACAGTTTGTAGATTGCCTACCACACTGTGCAGAGTTTGTGACAGATAGACACACAGTTTGTAGATTGCCTACCACACTACACTGTGCAGAGTTTGTGACAGATAGACACACAGTTTGTAGATTGCCTACCATATTGTGCAGAGTTTGTGACAGAGAGACACATAGTTTGTAGATTGCCTACCACACTGTGCAGAGTTTGTGACAGATAGACACACAGTTTGTAGATTGCCTACCACATTGTGCAGAGTTTGTGACAGAGAGACACACAGTTTGTAGATTGCCTACCACACTATGCAGAGTTTGTGACAGAGAGACACACAGTTTGTAGATTGCCTACCACACTGTGCAGAGTTTGTGACAGACAGACACACAGTTTGTAGATTGCCTACCACACTATGCAGAGTTTATGACAGACAGACACACAGTTTGTAGATTGCCTACCACACTACACTGTGCAGAGTTTATGACAGATAGACACACAGTTTGTAGATTGCCTACCACACTATGCAGAGTTTGTGACAGAGAGACACACAGTTTGTAGATTGCCTACCACACTGTGCAGAGTTTGTGACAGAGAGACACACAGTTTGTAGATTGCCTACCACACTATGCAGAGTTTATGACAGACAGACACACAGTTTGTAGATTGCCTACCACACTATGCAGAGTTTGTGACAGAGAGACACACAGTTTGTAGATTGCCTACCACACTATGCAGAGTTTGTGACAGAGAGACACACAGTTTGTAGATTGCCTACCACACTATGCAGAGTTTATGACAGGTAAACACACAGTTTGTAGATTGCCTACCACACTATGCAGAGTTTATGACAGGTAAACACACAGTTTGTAGATTGCCTACCACACTATGCAGAGTTTATGACAGGTAAACACACAGTTTTGTAGATTGCCTACCACACTATGCAGAGTTTATGACAGGTAAACACACAGTTTGTAGATTGCCTACCACACTATGCAGAGTTTATGACAGGTAAACACACAGTTTGTAGATTGCCTACCACACTATGCAGAGTTTGTGACAGATAAACACACAGTTTGTAGATTGCCTACCACACTATGCAGAGTTTATGACAGGTAAACACACAGTTTGTAGATTGCCTACCACACTATGCAGAGTTTATGACAGGTAAACACACAGTTTGTAGATTGCCTACCACACTATGCAGAGTTTATGACAGGTAAACACACAGTTTGTAGATTGCCTACCACACTATGCAGAGTTTGTGACAGACAGACACATAGTTTGTAGATTGCCTACCACACTATGCAGAGTTTGTGACAGGTAAACACACAGTTTGTAGATTGCCTACCACACTATGCAGAGTTTGTGACAGAGAGACACACAGTTTGTAGATTGCCTACCACACTATGCAGAGTTTGTGACAGAGAGACACACAGTTTGTAGATTGCCTACCACACTATGCAGAGTTTATGACAGGTAAACACACAGTTTGTAGATTGCCTACCACACTATGCAGAGTTTATGACAGGTAAACACACAGTTTGTAGATTGCCTACCACACTATGCAGAGTTTATGACAGGTAAACACACAGTTTGTAGATTGCCTACCACACTATGCAGAGTTTTATGACAGGTAAACACACAGTTTGTAGATTGCCTACCACACTATGCAGAGTTTATGACAGGTAAACACACAGTTTGTAGATTGCCTACCACACTATGCAGAGTTTGTGACAGATAAACACACAGTTTGTAGATTGCCTACCACACTATGCAGAGTTTATGACAGGTAAACACACAGTTTGTAGATTGCCTACCACACTATGCAGAGTTTATGACAGGTAAACACACAGTTTGTAGATTGCCTACCACACTATGCAGAGTTTATGACAGGTAAACACACAGTTTGTAGATTGCCTACCACACTATGCAGAGTTTGTGACAGACAGACACATAGTTTGTAGATTGCCTACCACACTGTGCAGAGTTTGTGACAGACAGACACACAGTTTGTAATCTTTAACAGGCTTCATTTCTGAGGATACCAAAGTGAGAACACCTTTGATAGCCAGTATCTGCTCAGGAATTTTTGTATGATTTTAGCATAATATTTCTGTAAAGATACCATTGTAAATATTCAACAATTACTCTAGTGGACTGCTGGGATGGTCCAGATGGAAGACCAATGATTACACATGGGAAGTCCTTGACATCAAGGATTAAAGCATCAGATGTCTTACAGACAATAAAAGAACATGCATGGGATGTGTCAGAGTAAGTGTATTAATTTCTGTTTGTTTCCAGTAACGTTTTGATTATATTTGCATCCTATATTTCTTCTAACATGTGCTTCTGAAAAACATATTTAAAGGACGTATCACCAGTTTAGTGGCGAATAAATGTATCCCTAATGGACAAATCACCAGTTTATTGGCGTATGACAGAGACACTAATTTTGTTCCATTTGTGAGGAAACCAAACTTTTATGAACAAGTTTTTGAACAGTTAGGACTAACAACAGCAAGTCCTTGTGTTTGCCAAGTTCATTGTGGTCGGTGCATTATTTTCCGATTTTTTTTAAATTTATTTACATGGTTTACAATTTTTACATTATGTTTCTATACTAAATGATAAGGAAAAAGGTCTAGAACTGGTCATGCTGCTCTGTCGTTGGTGAATCTTTTCCAGATGGTGACAGGTCTTGATATTATGATTGATATCTAAGTGACAAACCTACTGGCGATAATTTAGTTTAGAATGTGAAAATTGAACCAAAATATTTCAATCGGATCAATGTTTCAAATAGCTGTTTTCCTGATTTTGGATTGTTGTGAAAAGTGACATTTCATACAAAAATGATCATAACATCCAAAATATTTAAATTAATTGTTTCAAATAAAGAATAGCTGATACATCATTGAACAGAGAAGTCGTGTATTGTTGAGCAAGTAAAAAAGGTAAAGTAAGCACACAATTTTTTGTCAGTAATCTTCATTTGTGTCTAACATCCTTGAATGTTGTGTGATTTTAATAATATTTTGTTGTAATACTGACATTTAAATAGTTAAGATTTATTCTGCACTCATTTATCTTTAATTTGATATATTATATGTTCCGATACAGCCAATACTTTTTTCGTCAAGAAGGTTTTAGCTTTGGGGTGTTGCAGTTTAAAAAAATTCCGATCAAAATTAATGCTGTCCAAACACCAGAAAAAATGTGGTCATGAAGGAGTTAAAACTTGCAGTTTTCAATACCTGATAACAGTTTCTGGCACTCACCAGTCCACTCTCAGCAGCATGATGAAATTATTTCTGCAGAATGTGTCTCCTGCTATATTTAAAATCTATTCAAAGCTCAAGTATCTGCTTTCACACCTCCTTCTTCCTTCATTTTCTTCCTCCTTCTTCTTCCTTCTTCTTCCTTCTTCTTCTTCTTCCTTCTTTTTCTTCCTCTTCCTTCTTCTTCTTCCTCTTCCTTCTTCCTCCTCTTCCTTCTTCTTCTTCCTCCTCTTCCTTCTTCTTCTTTCTTCTTCTTCCTCTTTCTTTTTCTTCCTTCTTCTTCTTTGTCTTCCTTCTTCTTCTTCTTCTTCTTCTTCTTCTTCTTCTTCTTCTTCTTCTTCTTCTTCTTCTTTCTCCTTCTTCATTCTTCTTTCTTCTTTTTCATTCTTCTTTCTTCTTCCTCCTTCTTCCTTCTTCTTCCTTTTTCTTCCTCCTTCTTCTTATTCTTCTTTTTATTTATGACTGTCTGTGTGTATGAGTGTTTATGCTTGTGAGTGTATGTTTGAGGGTGTCTAGGGTTTGCATGAGTGTGTGTGTGTGTATGTGTTTGTATGCATGATTGTAGAACCATTGAGGTTTAATGTAGCGGATATCACCCGCCTCCATTTATCTTTCCATTTGCCTGTATAATTTCTCTCTACTGCCTTCTTGGCCTGTCTTATGGTTTAGTCTAATTCAGTTCTTTTATGTATGCAGTTTTTGTCTCTCTGAAATCTACCACTGTCTCTGTGTGCCCCAGCCATTTCAGTCCATTAGCCCTTGTGATGCCAGTAATTAGTAGTGTTTTAAACAGATGATGAATTTCATTATTGCTTCTCACTCTTAACTCACCACTGTTTGCATCTTTTATAGGTCCAAAATTAGTCTTGAGACTTTGTTTTCAAAACAAGCTTCCTATAATGTATATTTCTTGTTAAATCCAGCTACCCTCTGGTCCTGTCCCTTGAAAATCACCTCAGCCTGCCTCAGCAGAGACTGTTTGCTAACATGCTGAAGGAGACATTCCAAGGTAGGTCGATATTTGTCTCTTGCGATTTTAAATCACACCATCCACATGTGATATAATGTTATATAAAGATTTACATTTTAAGTTTAGCATTTGAGATTTGTATTCTTGATGAATATTAGACACATATGCTCCTTTACAGAAGGGTATTTTGTGTCCAAGCTGTTAGAAACTGGAGCCTTAGTGAAAAGATACAGCCAGAATTAAACCCCTGTAAGCTACAGATTTCTGTTTTTTTTAGCGATACAACCAATACCTGTCAAAAGCATGTCACTCTTATGTTTCAGCTTTGGTTATGGTTCCACTAGAAACAAGCAGTGGTGTTGTTGTTTTTTTAAACCTGCCTAAATGCAGCTAGGGTAATTTTTCTGATAATAAAACCATAGGCGAAACTTTTGCACTTGTCTGAATTTGCTTGAGTCTCAAATGTAGGAAGGTACCTATTGTTACATGGCAAATATTGTCACTGGAGGCTACAATGTTACAAATTTTCACATAGGAGATCTAAGATAATACTAGTATAATCTTGATTAGCGTAATAATGAAATCTTATTCTTTCTCTGCCTTGTATTCTTCACTGTTGTGTAGGCCACAACCATTTTGTGCAATTAAATTGTGTGTTTCTTGTAGTTATTTCAGTATCATTCCCATATGTATGGCTCTAACCCTGCTCTCAATATTGTGGCTGGTCTCTTTATGTTTCTTTTACTTTATGAATTTAAAAGAGATTTATGTCTTGTTTTCACAGTGTGTATCCTATCCATTGCCATGTCTTTTCTTTACAACATGATTCACAGGAAATATACTTAGGTGGCAATTAATTGTACTTTTGTGATTCTATTATATCATTAAGTCCTTTGGTCTTCAAAGCCCTCCTAACTCATTCAGAACCGGAAGTTTTCACAGGAGATACTGAAGTGTGGAAATAAATGTATGCAAAATTAATGCTTTACTTTCAGAGTGGTAATATACATAGTTAAAGGTAAAGGTAAATATGCATAGTTGTAATGACCAATGAGGGGAACCAGATTTCTCTAAATATGTTCTGACCAGAAGGTTAAGTTAAGGGAGTGCATTGTGCTATAGAAAGGAATCAAGGGAAGGTGTAAATTCAGTCACACACTGGTCATTGCTTGGGACCGAAAGAGCTAATGAATTTTTTTATTTTAGCTATTGTTTTTATGATTCTTCATGTTCCTGATACATATAGCAGTTCCATAGAGCTGAATATTTTGAATTTAGCACTGGTTTTAAATTCTTCAAGTATTTTAAATTCTGTGAAAACTCATCATGCCTCTAAGAAGCATGAGTGTGGAGAATGAAATCAGATGTATCGGGCCCAAAGATGGCAGATGTCACAGCCTGGCTGTAAACCACAACACAGTGTGGTGCAACTGCCCTTAAAGGATTAATTTACATTGTGTGTGCACTGCGCTGAGATTCTTCTTCAGACTCAGGCTTGAGTTAGAAGTAGAACGGAGCACTTATAGGTTACACCTGTGTGCCGTGATGTTGATCCGTCGAATAAACATAAACATAAACAATAGTTATAAGACACCGTATATTTCTGTTTTGGTCACATACTGAGGAGAAGCAAACAGAGAATCACTGAACAAGCTCTTAGATGGGAAAGCATTGAACTGAGGAAATGAAGACGTCCAAAAGAAACCCTAATACGAACATTGATAAGATCGGTCAAAGTTGGTGAACTGGATTGAATCCATGATATTAAAACAATTGCACAGGATGAAATAAATTGGAAAAATAAACTGTGAGCCCAGTGTGATGTATAGCGGCACAACATGATGATGATATTGAAAGTAAATAAATGATGGACTAAATGATGTTGAGGTAATAACTACTTATTTTGGTGTGGGTTCTAGTGCATGTCATGAGTCAAATAATTGGACGCTTTCTTTGAAGTCGGAGTGCATCTGCCTGAGAGGCAAGGAACCAACAATCTGCATACACTTAAGTCAGATCTGTTAAACATGCAAATATGCATGCAAGACTCACGGTTCTGGAAACAGATTTAAGTCCAGAGGTAGACAAACAACCAGAACTTTCTGCCAGAGTTAACAGCCAGTGAATGCGAAGAAGAAGAAGAAGATAACTACTTAACATTAAACTTTATTTGGGTTTAAAATTAGTCAAAAATAAGTCATGACTGACGTTAAAATCACATACTTCTGACTGAAAATATCCAGAGGAGCTTCTTACTGAACAAGTTGACCCAGATGAAACATTTCTCCCATCCCCAAATCAGCTGAAAAGAAAGATCATTATTAAGGTATGTGGAATGTGTGTGTTACTTACAGCAACTAGGAACACCTGTCAACACAAATGAAAACACAAAGTACATATGAAAATCATTCTTACATACACATATTGTTAAATTTTCAAATACAATGTGGGAGGAAGCAAACAGTATACCTCTGGTAATGGTGGATAAAGAACATACCTGAGGTTTAAAAGTAAAGTATGTTATAATGAATAAATGGATATTAGTAAGCGCAAAAAAATCAAATAGGTAATTTAGAAAATGTAACATAGGCATTAAAACAAAAGTAATAGTCATATCTGATGTATCTTTAACAAGATTGAGTCTTCTTCTTCTTCTTTATGTCCTCTTTTACTGCTTGAGGTGTTGAGGGAGATATAAGATCATGTTTCATGCTCTTCTGGCTACTTCGACCATAGACACATTGTGGTGCTATAGGGTTTCTCTGATATTATCTTCCAATGTTGTTCTTGGTCTATCTCTAGCTGTACATCCCTCTCCTCTTGTGATATGTGCCTTGTAGGGCATAGCATCAGCAAACGTTCTCTTCGGGTGGGCAAGAATGTATTTTATGTCATGAAAAATTGAGTATTTGGCACTTGCCAATCCTAATACCCATTATTCCCATTTTTAGACTGGTTTAAATCTGCTTTGATGGGGATTCAAACACATTCTCACCAGACTGGTAAACAGGCATGATACCAACTGTGACTCACAAACCTACATTACTTTGCTTATAACAACACTACAGTATGTTTTATGTTTCTTTATTAAGTGAGGGACACACATCTTCCACATATCTGTGTATCTGCTTATGTTATTCAGTTTTCCCCAATACTGTCCCAGTTGACTGTGTATTCAACACTTCATTGCATTCAACACTTCATTGCATTCAACACTTCATTGCATTCAACACTTCAATGCATCCAACACTTCATTGCATTCAACACTTCAATGCATTCAACACTTCATTGCATTCAACACTTCATTGCATTCAACACTTCATTGCATTCAACACTTCATTGCATTCAACACTTCATTGCATTCAACACTTCATTGCATTCAACACTTCATTGCATTCAACACTTCATTGCATTCAACACTTCATTGCATTCAACACTTCATGTTAACTAATGATAAGAAAATGAGAGGCTTATTTTCAGTTTAAAAAAAAAATCTTATTAAATAGGCTGTTATTTTCTATAAAATAATTGTACCCTTTTGGGCTCCCTCTGGGTATTACTGAGTTAAGTGCATGGTGGGAGACTGTGAGCTGCAGATTTGATTTGAAATGCTTTTTAACTGTGCTCTAAATAGTTTGCATTATGAACTGCATTTCGAGTGTCAGACTGTTAGTGTTGGCACTTCTGACTGCCACCTTATGCATTTAATGTGTGCATATGATCTTGGATTTGCTGAGTGCGCAGTCTATGTTACTTTTTTGTTTTCCTTTCCTAACAAGGGACAGTGGTGGACAATCTGTGTGGTTTTCATTGGCACAGGAATAGAACAACAATAGGATGACATGTTTGCTATGAAATTGTAACTGCGGTTACCTGATTACTTGGCTATTCAGTTTGCATCTATTGAAAGTGAAATACCCACAGTCTGTGGGAGAAAACTTGACTAACCTAGGCTTAATTTCAGAGAGACTTTATTTTCTATGCTGGATTGAGACCATATTACATTCTTCTTCTGCCTTTTCCCTTGAAAGGATTGTTGGCATGTTGTGCTGTTGTTTACAACTAAGTTGTTGGGATGTTGTGCTGTTGTTTACAGCTAAGTTGCAATAAATGTGCCTTTCAGACCAACATATTTATTTCAGCACAGTACATCTAATTTCAGAAAATCCTCAAATTAGCCACCTCTTGTGTCTAATATGTCTCCACAAATGTGAGAGTTTCCAGTAGTTGGCTTGCTGGTTCAAAGCTTTAACACAAGGGGAAAAAAAGGCTCTAACTGACAATCACAATGAGCAAGTTAGTTGATACTGGCTCAGAGAAAAGTCTTTACAACATCAACCTCACTCGTATAGATGTAAGTCAATTTCCTGGCTAAGATGCTCTCAGTGCTAGTAATCCGGCTTAAGATTTAAAGCTCAGTGTCCTAGAAGAGTTAACAACCAACTCAGGAAACCTTGTGTGTTCAACTTGCTAAGAAGTTATTATTTAATTGTCTTTTTAATTGCAGTCTTGTGGTAACTTACTCATTTCATACATCTATCACAATTTTATTTTCCACGATCTCAAAATCAACATGAATGAAAAGAACAAGAAACTACAAAGAGACTGGAAATATTATGAGGCAAAACAATATGTGGATATTGGTAAGTGGCATTTAAAGTTTTTGAAAACACATTTACTTTATACAGTCGAGTCCACTTAAGTCGAACTCAGATAAGTCGAATTTCGGTTAAGTGGACATGACCAGCTTAGTCCTGGCAATTTTCTCTGTTGTGTGTACTGTCTGGATAAGTAGAAATCCTGATAAGTGGAAGCATTTTCTTAGGTCCCTGCGACTTCTACTTATCCAGACTCGACTGTATTTGTAAAGAAGCTGAATTTTCTTGTGGCTCTGTGGTGGAGCAATGGCCTGCATGCCAACTAAAGTGAAAGACCTTAATTTAATTCCTGTGATGGGTGGCTATATGTCTGTATATCAGAGCAGTGTGTGTTTTTTATATCTTCTTCTTCACATTCACCGGCTATAAACTGAAGCGAAAAGTTCTGTTTGTTAATTTACTTCTGAACTTTAGTCTTGTTCCAGAAGCTAAGTTTCATGTGCACATCCTCCTCGTGTGGGTCCTGGGACCCCATTGTGGGGGAAAACAAGAATAAGCCCACTGCCTCCCCCAACAAGCATGTCATAGGAGTTGACTAATTGGGAGCTCTTCCTTCGAAGTCGGAGTGCATCTGCCTGATTTTCAAGGAACAACCAGCTGCACACAAATAAGCCTGTAAAACGGATGTACACCCAAAACTTAGAGCCTGGCACAAACTCAAAGTCCATATGGATGAACAACTAGGACTTTCCACCAGAGCTTACAGCCAGTGAAAAAAGAAGAAGAAGAGCAAGATATGTGCACATCCATTTTACAGATTTGGGTTTTTTTTTGGTATGCAGATTGTTGGTTCCTCACCTTTCAAGCAGATGTGTTCCGACTTCAGAGGAAACATCTCTAATTAGTTCCAGTCTTACAACATGCTTGTTAGAGGGCAGTGAGTCTATACTTGTCTTGTTCCTCACAATGGGGCCAAAGAACCCCCACAGGCTGAATTGAAATCTTTAGAACAGATTGGAGGGACAACACCTTGTAATAGATTCACTGACAAACAGCACATCAAGTGGTTTGGCCGTCTCATTGGAATGCAGCAAGATAAAATACTATCACAAGCGCTACATCCAGATGCATTGGATTGAAAATTATTCCTCCTCACGACACTTAACGGCAGAAGTGGTTTATGATGATAAGAAATAAAACAAAAAGCAAAACATTTCTCTTCAACCCCCCCCCCCCCCCTCCCCCCCCCCCTTTTTTTTTTCTCTATTAATGGCTCCTTGAAAAACACATTTTGTTGCATAGTAAGTAAAGTAATAATAAATTACCCTTTCCAGGTGTATAGAGCATATAGTAATCTTTCTATGTTTGATAGGCCAGTTGATAAGTAATGTGTCAGTGCCACTTTTACTTCCCATAATATTTTCTGGCACTGATTGTAAGGTGTGAACAGTCTAGTAACTGTCAGTTTTAAAAGTCTGCCCCAGTATGGATTTAAATCTATGATTTTTTTTCTGGCAGGTGGCAAGCATGCAAGCCACTGGGCTGCACCTAGTATACACTATTTCACTGTCATCTGAGTATCATCAGTGTGATGTAATTTGCCATCATTTGTATACGTACAGTTTGATTTCAATTATAAAATGTCTGAGTGGTGTCTGTAGGTCACTTGAAACTGAAGTACATGTTGTCAGCTTGTTAACCTATACTGTCTTGTACCCACAGCTGACCTCTCAGGTGAGAAGAAGCAAGGAACCCTGCACATGAAGTATGCCACTGAGAAGGTGAAATCATCATGTCTTGTCTGTTTTCATACTGTATTAATTCACTGCATAACAAGCAATACACTATATGTTCAATTTTACTTAACAGTCTCATATATTAACATTTCGTGTGCTACTAAGCTGCAATAATCCCTGTATCGATTAGTAGTAATTAATATTACTATTAGGGGTAAAAACAGGATCATTAACTACAGTATAGGGTAGGAGTAGTTGGCTGCATGGAAAATGGTTAGTAATATAACATAAGAAGAACACGAAGGGCGCATGCACAGCAGAAGTCTACCAATCATCAGTAGGTGTTCTCCTTTCAACAATTGTTTTAGCATGTTTACCCTTGACCTTAATGATCTGTTTGTGCCTCTGCACTGTCCACTCGCTCCAAAAGGGATCTAACAACATCTAGCTTGTCATACATCAGTTCACCACCAAGTGGTGCAGAACCAGCCAGTCTATCTGCCTGCTCATTTCCCAACACACTGACATAATCTGGAGAAAGTATCCAATGGACGCTAATTACCCAGGACTTCTGAAGTGATGTTTGCCACTCTACACGGAGCTTTCCTGTCACCACCTTTCTCAACATGCTCTGTGAGTCAGTTAAAATACAACATGTGTGTACAGCTGATTCTGAAGCCAGTGGAAGGCAGCAGTGACTGCCTCCATTTCCATTCTCAAACTAGACTTTGTGATATGATATGCCAGGCTTTGCTGCACTAAGTGACATCCATTCGCTTTTGCTATGAACCCCCAATCACTTTATCTGCCTCTTAACACAGAGCCATCTGTATAGATAATCACATCACCTAAGCAGAATTGTTGTGAATCACTTGTTGAAGTTCTGATTCTGCAGCTCCAGCTAGCCAGTCCCTGCACTAATGACCTAAAGTGATTAGAACCCTACACAAATTTGATTCATGCTCAGACACTTTGACCCACCTCTTGACCCAAATGTATCAAACCTGCACACATGACTAATTGTGTCTTCAGCTTGTGCCATTCAAGATCTTCCTCTTTTCAACCTGTAACCCTGATGCCAACAACAAATAAAATATTAGGTGTTGCTGACCAGTCACTAAGCATGACATCCCCCGCAACATAGGACATGCCCTGTGACACAACGAGGCATGAATGGCAAGGGAAGACTTTCTTTCTGGACCAGAAAACGTTACTATGACCATAGTGAAAAATACATATCAGATCATACTATATATTGCAACTTTTCTGAATTTCTTTGTGCTGGAAAATCCAGAATGTTTAGTTTGCTCATAGACTGTTGAAATTGAAATGATACATTCACTATCAGATCTCTAGGTTGATTCACATATTTATTTTCACATCTTATGTTCACATTTTCAGACCTGGAAGGAGTACAGATTTATCCTGACTGATACATACTTTTGCTTTACTCCTTTCATCCCAGACACAGAGGAAGAAGAGGAAATCCCTGACAACAATTATGAAGATTTTTTTGAAGTATGTTATTTTGTTCAGTTTTCTCCTCACAGGGTGTTACTATTTTTTTAGCCTGCATGTACTCAAAGAAGAGAAAAAATACTGACACTTAAAAAGATTTGAACATCAAGAAAGAATGGCTTATAAACAGTATCCTTTCCTGGAAACTGAAATATTTGGGTCACATTTTGGAAACTCTGCTTCCGCCATTCTGTGTAATCTGTGCAATGAATGTGTGTGTCACTTCCCATCTTTTGCCATTCTGTGTAATCTGTGCAATGAATGTGTGTGTCACTTCCCATCTTCCGCCATTCTGTTTAATCTGTGCAATTAATGTGTGTGTCACTTCCCATCTTCTGCCATTCTGTGTAATCTGTGCAATGAATGTATGTGTCACTTCCCATCTTCCGCCATTCTGTGTAATCTGTGCAATGAATGTTTGTGTCACTTCCCATCTTTTGCCATTCTGTGTAATCTGTGCAATGAATGTGTGTGTCACTTCCCATCTTTTGCCATTCTGTGTAATCTGTGCAATTAATGTATGTGTCACTTCCCATCTTCTGCCATTCTGTGTAATCTGTGCAATGAATATGTGTGTCACTTCCCATCTTCCGCCATTCTGTGTAATCTGTGCAATGAATATATGTGTCACTTCCCATCTTCCGCCATTCTGTGTAATCTGTGCAATAAATGTTTGTGTCACTTCCCATCTTTTGCCATTCTGTGTAATCTGTGCAATGAATGTGTGTGTCACTTCCCATCTTCCGCCATTCTATGTAATCTGTGCAATGAATGTGTGTGTCACTTCCCATCTTCCGCTGTTCTGTGTAATCTGTGCAATGAATGTGTGTGTCACTTCCCATCTTTTGCCATTCTGTGTAAACTGTGCAATGAATGTGTGTGTCACTTCCCATCTTTTGCCATTCTGTGTAATCTGTGCAATGAATGTGTGTGTCACTTCCCATCTTCCGCCATTCTGTGTAATCTGTGCAATGAATGTGTGTGTCACTTCCCATCTTCCGCCATTCTGTGTAATCTGTGCAATGAATGTGTGTGTCACTTCCCATCTTCCGCCATTCTGTGTAATCTCTGCAATGAATGTGTGTGTCACTTCCCATCTTTTGCCATTCTGTGTAATCTGTGCAATGAATGTGTGTGTCACTTCCCATCTTCCGCCATTCTGTGTAATCTGTGCAATGAATGTGTGTGTCACTTCCCATCTTTTGCCATTCTGTGTAATCTGTGCAATGAATGTGTGTGTCACTTCCCATCTTCCGCTGTTCTGTGTAATCTGTGCAATGAAGGTGTGTGTCACTTCCAATCTTCCGCTGTTCTGTGTAATCTGTGCAATGAATGTGTGTGTCACTTCTAATCTTCCGCCATTCTGTGTAATCTGTTCAATGAATGTGTGTGTCACTTCCCATCTTCCGCCATTCCGTATAATCTGTGCAATGAATATGTGTGTCACTTCCCATCTTTCGCCATTCTGTATAATCTGTGCAATGAATGTGTGTGTCACTTCCCATCTTCCGCCATTCTGTGTAATCTGTGCAATGAATGTGTGTGTGTCACTTTCCATCTTCCACCATTCTGTGTAATCTGCAATGAATGTGTGTGTCACTTCCCATCTTCCGCCATTCTGTGTAATCTGTGCAATGAATGTGTGTGTCACTTCCCATCTCCCGCCAGTCTGTGTAATCTGTGCAATGAATGTGTGTGTCTGTCGTGGTCGTTCCAAAGTGGATAGATGCTTTTGTGATGAGTAGGAGTTTACCTCTCAACACTTCACCTCCACCAGAGAAACTAGACTATTATCCGAGCTATGTTGATCTCAGACAAAGTCCTGGATATCTAAGAAAACAGCCATATTTGGCTCGTCATGTAAATACACAACAGCTGCACTTAGTACCCACAGGAGTAGGAGAAGAGATAGATAGATATTAAGACTTTATAATGTTACCAAGTCTTCATAAAATGTATAGTAATTCATGCTTCTAAAACAGTTTTTTTTTACAGGGGCAAAACATTATCATAACAGAAAACGAACATAAGATTTTTTTTTTTAAATACATAAAGTTAAACTAAAATGAATATGACACATAAATACATTCTTCTTCTTTGTGTTCACCAGCAGTATACTCTGGCGGAAAGTTCTGGTTGTTCATCCACTTCTGGACTGCAGTTCTGTTCTAGAACCTGAGTGTTGCGTGTGCATCCATTTTACAGATCTGACTCATTTGTATGTAGACTGCTGGTTCCTTGCCTCTCAGGCAGATGCACTCTGAATTCGAAGGAAGCTCCCAGTTAGTCAACTCTTACGACATGCTTTTGGATAGGATGTGGGTCTATTCTTGTTTTCCTTATGATAGGGCCCCGGAACCCACACAAGGAATAAATATATTAATAAAGCGAGTAAAAAAAAAAGACATTAAAAGCTACTACAAAGAATAAAAATACATGAAAATTTTTTAAAATATGAATGTGATTTGTAAAGTGCAAATAGTTACTCTTGTTACTACGTCTGAGTTGACAGTACTCTTGTTACAGCCTTTCAGAGTAATCATTCAGGTTACAGTCTACAAGATTACTTTTGTTACAGCCATTTGTAACATTACTTTGTTACAGTTTCTCAGGGTACCTTTTGAGTAATGGTGTCCACAGTTTCTGTTAGCTTTATGAGGTTCAGAAAAATCACTGAACACGTCTTTTACTGTTTATCCCAACCCATAACGGGCTAGAGAATAGTAACTGCAGTCTACCATACATGTTATTAATGTCAACTAAGGAGGGCTGATATGAGACCACTAGCTCATCCAGTAGAAAATTTGCTGCAAAGTCTATCTAATTGTAACAGCACTACAAAGAGTTTGATGTATGAGTTGGTTCAGGACTTGTGCTCCATTGGGAGAGGGCAGACAGAAGAAAAAATACAATCCTTGACTTTAGGAGAGTTATTACCTCTCAAAGAGATGAAGGGATAGAATGAAAGAGACATGACAGAAATACAAAGAGACAGTAAAACAAGCTACAAAATTAGCAAGACAGGAAACTATATCCAACTTCTCTCTCCGACGCTACACTGTATAAGCTGTAGGACAAAAGGAGAATAAGATTATATCTCTTTGAAGTCAATACAGTCGACGATGAGGCAGGACAATAATGTCTGAGGTCTTTGTAGTTAAAGTCAAGTCATTTGCCACATTCTGTGAAGGTTGTGGGTTTGGTTTCAAACACATCCTTCAATTAAATTCAAATGTTTTGGAGGTCCCTGGATCTTCGGCATTTATGCTTTCTGCAGCACTCTTGTAAACTACTAGCTATTCTGCAGAGAGAGACTGAGGCACCTATGATAAAATGCAGTGCAATGATGTTGACCATCTCACCCTTAAACACCTTAATGTCTTCTGGTGGTGCATTTAGAATTGTGACAGCGATGAAGAAGATGATTCAGATGAGGTGCGACCTCTCAGTTCTCAGCTGTGGTACCATGGAGCACTTGATCGGGATGCTGCGAACACAATGTTATTTGAAGAACAGTGTCATGGAAACGGGACATTTTTAGTGCGGGACCGTGGCAGAGGAGGATTAGCATTATCCTTTTTGTGAGTATGTCATTGAATCACTGCAATAGTTTTATGTTGTGTTATGACTTCTTTTTAGTGTTCACCAGCTGTAAACTCTGGTGGAATATTTTGGTTGTTCATCCACTTCTGGACAAGTCTTGTTTTAGAACTTGAGTTTTGCATGCACATCTGTTTTACAGATCTGTCTTACTTGTATGCAGACTATTGGTTCCTTGCCAATGAGGCGAGACTGTTATGAGTTAAGAACCGATATCATAGCCCTCTGGGTATTGTCATAAGCACCTCATACACATCTTCAGCAGCTAGCGCGGAGTTTCAGCTCCAATGATCCCACAAGCCATGTGACTGATTGTATGTCTCACCCCTCTCCTGAGTGTTGAGCATCTGCCAGATCCCCTGGTCATTCCTCGCTGCATTAGTCTTTTCAGACTGATGATCTGTTTGTGTCTTCGCAATGTTTACTCTCTCAATGACAAAATTGTGTTATTGTTTTTCCTTCCTTTTGTAATTTTCTTCTTCTTTTCATCCAGCAGTAGTTGAAAAAAGCTGATTACCTCCCTCTCTTGTAAAGTTTTTTCCTTTAAGAACTGCCGTTTCCTTAATATAAGCCAGTACATAGTTTATGCCACTGGCAAAGGAGCAAAGGGCACTTAGCATTATGGTGACTTTGAGTATGTCATTGCCTTCGAATCAATGCCATAGTCCTAAAACTCTTAATCTTGCTTTCTTTTAGCAGTTTGTTGCCCTAGGCTGATTTTTATGACTGTCAATCTTAAACAGAGCTCTCCCAGTAAACTGCGATTCTAGTAGTGGAATGGTTGTGTTATTACATGTGATGACTACATTAATACTTGTGACGCTTCCTTTGTACTTGTGATGACTATGCCTTATACATTTTATACATTTATTGCATGTATATACTGTTGCTTTGCCAAGACTGCAGTTTGTTTCAATTTTTCAACAAGAGACAGTGATAGGCATTCTGTGCGGCTTTCACTGGCACAGATACGGAGCAGTTATGGGGTGGCATCTGCTATGATGTTGGAACTACCAATAACTGAACTGAGCTCTCCTGTGTACCCCTAAACAAAATAACTTGATGTCTTGACTGGACAACGGCTACATTTCATAACAATAGATCCCCAGTGGTCAGTACTTCAGCCACCAAAACAGCACACATACCTTCTTACTCAAGGCTAACATCAACTCTTTGTCCCTTCCTTTCAAACTTCCAGCTGCCCATTGGTTTTTTCCTGTCCCTACCTGATGGTGAATAATAGTGTCAGATCATCTCTGTTCATTAGCCCTATTATTTGATATAACCAGATTTGTACACCAGCAACAAAACAAAATATTACCTGAACGCTCAGTGGAAGGGAAAAGAAAGATGTGCAAAAATACTGTACAACTGATTTTTATGGCCAAAGTCTATATCTACAAATAAAACAACAACCCGTATGTGAGTTCCAAGGGGCCTCATTTAGTTGCAGCGTGAATAAAGTAAGACTAACTGCCCCCACCCCTAAAACCATTTTGTAAAAGTTGACAAATTAAGGGTACGCCGAAAGTAGATGTGCTGAGTCAAAAGGCGCATGTATCAAAACCATAATAGAATGTGCAAACTTACCTTTTTAAGGCAAACACAGAAAAAGGAGAAAAACAAGTCCTATCCCACAAAAAATGACTGAGGTATTGGGGTTGGGGCAAACAGCGACAAACATTCCACATGGTGAAGAAACATGCAAAGGGTAACCAGTTGAAAATGTGTTTACAAATGAACTCGCAGACACAGAGAGCCAAATCACCTTGAAAGATACCACGCTAAAAGGAAGTAAACTTTTTTTAATGCATACTGGCATCATGAGGGCTAACTGTAATGGTTGGGACATAAATGGCAGATAACCGACAAAAACTGCATACACACAAAAAAATGTTTGGTGGGAACAAATGAATGATCTTAATTTTTTTTAAAGGGTCACAAATTGGACACAGGTCTGTCTTACATTTGGCCTTTCCAAACACCCATCTTTCACACAGCAGTTGCATTTTATCGATAAAGCATGTTATGTTCATATAATAATATTTATATTATGAAAATCATGAAAATAAAACCGATTGGGTGGCAGACCCATGAAGACTGTGGAGAGAGAAATTAAAGATAGACTCACAAACACATGTGATCCCCAACCGGAAAGGCCAATCACAGCGACGTGTGGAGAAGGGTGATATATGCAAAAATGAACCTTAAGAGCTCAGAATGCTAAAGAAGAAGAAAAAGATGCTGAAGTCAGACCCATTGACCTCAGAGTTAGAGAGCTGCATACCTAGGTTCCTCAAAAAAGAAACAGTAAAAATGAAGAAGAGTCATGTAGATTAGGTTATAATATAATATAAAATAATAATAAAATGCTTTGTGCAGCGTGGCACGCTTTACTGCCAAGGACATGGGTGTGGAGTATTGTCTTGATTTTTTCACCAGGATATGCCAGTGTTTTGGGAAATGAACAGGCCGACAGACTGGCTGGCTCTGCACAACTTGGTGAAATACTGATGTATGATAAGGCAGACGTGGTTAGTGCCGTGTGGGAGAGCGTGTACAGTTCAGAGGAGCAGATGGATCACCACAGTCTGGTGAGATTGATGCAGCGGGGAGTAGCGAGGGATTCTGGCCGAGGCTCAAGGCTCAGAGGGAAATCAAGACGGATGTTTAATCAAAATGCTACTGCACCATTAGTATCGTAATTCTATACTAGCTGCTGAAGATGGGGCTGGAGCGCTTATGGGAATGCCTTGAGTGCTGTAATGTCGGTTCTTGAATCACCCTAACTCAACTCATTGCGAATAATCTTCTTGAGCTAGATTTTACTCTTAGGAGTGGCAGAAGCAAAGTTTCTGGATACTTGCCTTTAGATCTTAGGCCCGAGTATACCTTGAGGTAAATTGTGTTTTAAATAATTGACTTTGATTGCCAGGTCAAGCCATCTAAAACAAGTATAAGAAAATTATTGGGAAGTAAAGATCTCTGGCATGATATTGACCAGATCATTTATTGAGTGCCGATACTTCTAAAAAATATGGGTATAGCACCATATGCCCAATACACTAATGGTATGAAAAGGATCCTTTTCTTCACTCACATACATGGTTTTTAATTCCTAAGAAAAAAGGTGCCGGTACTCACCAAAAAAGGTGACGAAAAAAAGGTGGCAACATTTACAACAAAGTGTCTATTTGAGAAGCCTGAAAAAATTATGCCAGTCAAAAGGTGTTTAAACTGTGTACTGTATTGACAGAAAAAAAATACCCTACTTAAAAATAACCTGTTCTTGCAGCGCTGTACTTATGATATCATGTTTGTTTCTATCTTTGCCCTAAAGTGCTAATGGCAGGGTCACGCACAGCATTATTCAGCAGCGAGATGATGGGCAGGGCCACAAACGGTATCTGATTGGAAACGAGATCTGGCATAACAGCATTCCAGATGCCATAGACTACTATAGAATTCACAAGCTGACCTACAAGGAAAAGGGTGTCAGTGTCAACCTAACTTACCCTGTTAAAAGGAAACTGGGATTTGAGGATGAAGTGTGAGTCACTTGTAACTACTGTAGTTATTTCAAAATTAGGGTTAACTCCCGAATTTGAAAAGTGTATCATTCGATTTTATTGTGTACCTTTAAAAAAAAAAAAAAAATAACGAGTCAAAAGTGCAAGATTTATCAAAGTAACGTATTTAGCAAGGGAGCAGCAATAGCTAAATACTTGCCTGTCTGCCCAAAGGTGTTCAGTTCAAATGCCCACTGCAACAGATTTGTAATAACATTGACCTTGCTCCCAGGTAAACCCAGCCTTAAACTGGCACCAGGAAATGTCCTGGGAAGTGAAGGTGGCTAGCTTTAGGATTGCAGTCTGTTGGATTAACAACTCAAGGATGAGAATTAAATGGATACAAATCCCAGAAACCTCATTCATCCATATAGCCATACAGCCCACTTATATTAAGGCATCACACACAAAAGTAATTAAGTTCCTTGTTGTCCAATATATTTGAATATGAGATCTTTAAAAAAAATCCTAGATATATAATACAAAAAGCACATTACGAAGAATGAAGTTGGCTGTAACATCACTCAACACATTTACAACTATGAACCTCTTTTAACAACAGTGAAAAGACTGAAAATGCAATGGTTTGGACATGTAACAAGATCTCTGGCAGGAGACCCAGGCTAGAAACCTTTGTCAGGGTGTGGACTTATTTTTGTCACAGGCACACACAAAAATCCCAACATGCCAAGTCTATGGTTTGTATGGGAGCTGCGTAGGAGGAGCAAATAGATGCTCTCCTGCCAGCCAAAAGTTTTTGAGTCTTCATTAAGTCAGATTTTTTTCTTCAGAAATCACCTTGGCTTCCAGTTTGACCTAGCCTAAAATGGGTACGAGGTAAAGTCATGAGAAGTAAAAGTGGCTGGTGTGATGTTGACCATGTCATCTATTGATCTCTAAAAATATGAATTTAACATCACAAGCCCTGAATGCCACAGTTGTGAAATAGTCCTTATATTTACTTATAGTTTTTAATTCTTCAGTTGAAACCCAGAAACTGCTTTCTTCCTTCGGACTGAATTGCCAACACAGTTTTATTTAAACTCCTAGGGGATTGAATTGCCCTCACAGTTTTATCTCCAACCCCCCAGTTATGGCCCCTGGTAGTCCACAGGGGGTATTTATTCCCTTAGCAGACACATGTAGTCATTCTGCTGAGAAACAACCGACCCGGCTGCTTCAAGATACCAGCTAAGTGATTTTGTGTTTCTGTGTAGTATTGTTTCATTTGTATGTGCTGATGAATGCTCAATAACCACAACGTTCACATTTTGTTTGTATTTGTTATATTGTGGAGCTTGCTTATATACTTTTCGTTAAGGTTTATATCTTTCCTTGATTGCTGAAATCTGTAATAGTTGTTTACTGTTTGTGTGACTATCAACAGGTGGTACAGGTCAGACACTGACCGTCTGTCTGCAGAAGATTTCCTGAAATCCATACCTCTAGATGGAGTGTTTCTGGTGCGGCCTAGCTCAGTGGAGAACTTTTTTTCACTCTCACTGAGGTATGTTTAGCCTTATGCTGCTGCTGTTTCTGTGGTAAGAAACCGAATAATAACAAACTGAATAACAAAAAATATAGAAGGAACTGAAAGGTTGGGATGAATTAGTTTATATAACCACAAGCGTTCAGATTAACAAAGCCAGAGAAATTCAGAGGTCTGCATATGAAAACATATTTTAGGAGAGAATTTGAAGAACAACAGTCGCGAAATCTGTCAACTGAAAATGTGGACACAAGTGACTAAAAAAACACACACAATTATTAAAGAAGTCAGAAAACCAATGGATATATCATTTGTTTTGCTCATTAAGACAGCTGTGAGTTCAAAACTGATATCACAGCACTGTGGACATTCCCATAAGCACTCTGTCCTCATCTGCAGAAGCCAGCAAAGAGTTCCATTTCCAATGGTGCTAGTAGCAGTTTAATTAAATGCCGTCTTGCCTTTGCTTAGTATTGACCATCAGCCAGATCCGCTGGTTATGCCTGGTCGTACCATTCTCTCAAGACCACAGTGATCTATTTGTGCCTCTACATTATTCACTTGCTGTCAAAGGGGATTGAACACATCTAATTTGTCATCAATTCACAGCCCCCCCCCCCCTCCCACCAGCCGTGCAGAACCAGCCAGTATCTCTAACTATTCATTTCCTAATACACCTGCATACCCAGAAAAAATTATCTAAATTGGGAAATGAAAGGCAACTGGCATAATCACCAATAACAGGAACCATCTTCACACTGAAGTCAGCCATAATGAGACTCTCAACACTTGCGGTCCTGTGTTTTCCTGCTATTGATCCAGGAGTGTCTGGGCTCCGTTTTTTGGCCCAGTACCATGTAGTGATACCTGCAGATGTTTATCAGCTGCTGCTTTACTGCCTGTCTGGCATCATCATGGTGCAGTTATACCAGACTTTCTCCAGGCATTTCTGCCACACAACAGAAACTGCCAGTTACTGCTTGTATTGGTCACTTTTATGTTGTCAGCAGGGGATCTTTGAGCCTAAGAATTAAGGGTCGCATGGCTAGTGCTGCCACATGGACTGTGTATGTTAGAATTTTATTTTTTCATCACTGATTCAAAACCTTGGTCTCCTAAATGAGAGCTTAGCATTCTTAACCCATCTGGCCAGTCTAGGCATATCTACCCACATATAACATTGTCTACCTTTTGCCCACTTCCACTCCACCGTTTTCTTCAGCACATGTATTAAGAAATATTACAGCTGTATGTGTGACTAAAACTAAATTCAAATGTATTTGAAAACTAATAGCTGAGAAAATTGATGAACATTAAAGGGGATGAATTCAAGAAAGGCAAAAGGATAAAAGAAATGACTGGACAACCACTGCTAGAAACATTTTTTGAGGTGCTGAACTGGAATTTATCCATGATAATGAAAGAGTTGCACAGAATAGAATGGAATGGATGATGACCGAGCAAATGAATGAACAAACACAGGGATTTTGTTTACTTTAATGATGTTCTCATGAACATATAGTAGATCTCTATATACAAAAATAAGAAAGAGACAAACACTGTTCTTTGGCCACATAATTAGAAGAGAGACATTGGAGACCATTGCGACAACTGGAAAGGTCAGTGGAAACAAAAGTTGAGGCAGACCAAGAGAGATGATGCTGGATGAGCTGAAATGATGGCATTAAAATAGCTGTTCCAGGCAACCAGGGATCGTGATCTGTGGGGGTGCATGAACGCCTATGCCAGTTGTCAGGGCACATGATGATGATGATGAATAATGTTCTTTATAAGTACTTAATGCATGCATATATTGATGCTTAATAATATTTTTATTATTCAAATAACCCTCACGTATTTACCTTATTACAATTTTATGCTTTTCTTTTTTGCAGATATCATCATAGGATCTCTCACTATCAGATTGAATTTAATCATAATAAGTTCATTATAGGAACATTTCGATTCCCCACCATGAATAAACTGATAGAATACTTCAAATGTCATCCTTTGTATGAAACGGCCAGACTGACTCAACCAGCCACTGAAGAACTGCAGAAGGATGGAATAGATAAGGTCGGTTTATGTCAGCTAATGTTTGCATGTTCCTATCAGCTTGGATCTACATATTATTCCAGTATTTTATTCTGAAATTATTGTTTCTAAATATATTTTGTTATATGTATTTGCTTTACTGCTGTTATGATATCTAAGTTAAGTTAGTTGCGTATTTGGAGTGGACATACTTCCGTTCATGCAAATTCAGGTGATATCATAACAGGTGCTAGAAATGCCCACCATTGGCATCCAGGCAGTATTGGACGTGGCATTCCATGCTGTAGAAAGTCCATCTCAGTACGTCAGGGGTCACTGCTTGGATGGCCGCACTGATGCTTGCTTTCACAGCCTCTGTGGTTTGGGGTTTGTTGGCAAAAACCATTTCCAGCGCTTATCGCTTATTATCTTTATTAGTGTCCGAGTTATGAACGAAATACTGGGTTAATAAACTTGTGATATTATGTATGACACATAGCTTGGTGTATAGTAAAACCTAGGAGTGCTGGACATTACAGTCAGATGCGGTGAATGGCAGAATGTAGAATAATAGTTTATATAGCAATGCACAATCTGTGTTCCGTCGTGGCAGTCAGTGATCCTTTCCTTGGGAACAATTTGTAGTAGAATCAACAATACATGTGTGATAGGGTGGAAACGGTCATTAAGTATTATTGTTTTATGTCATCAAGTAAATAAGGTTTCTGTATCTGTCGACTTACATTCTTGTTATTTTAGTTAGCGTGCCTAGGTTTTACTGTTACACTATATTAGACCCTACACAGAAGATTTCCTGTCAGGGTGAGATATTTTTTTATCTTACCCCTGCCTAAACAAACTTTTTCTCTTTTTTTTTTCTTATTACTGAAGCAGCAAAAGGTTGGGTTTTGGCTCCCACTCGCCACATCACATTGTTTAGAGCTCTTGTAGGTTCGGAGTCAAGGAGATTTCAAGGAGTAGATTTCCATATTATCCTTTATAGTTATCTCTTCTCTTTCCTCCATTACAAGATACCCCCTCTGCTTTGCTTCTAGTACACATGGGAAATAATTGGTGGTCTTATACTAAAAGCCAGCTGCAGTAACATGGTGGTTAGCATGATTGTCTACTGGCCCAGTGGTGATTTAATCCCATTGAAATGAGGTCCTATCAATGTATTTGGACTTCCGGGTTGACCTAATATAAAATAATCATCAGAAAGTGTTCAGTAAAGTAAAGTTGGCTTGCATGATAGTGATCACAGCACGTATTGAGCATTGACTGGTGAATATAGAAATGGTCTAACACCTTTTACTTAATCTACATCAAGGTCGGGAAAATGGCCCTTTACTGATAACTGTTACTGAATACTGTAACATTGTTCTATCTCTAAAAGTTACAGCTTTGTTTGAACATTGATAAGGTTTACACATGCAGCATTGTCACCCTGATTAACTGATGTTGCTTTGTGTGTGTGCACATTCTTGTGTACATATGTGTGTGCATGTGCATTTGTGAGCATATGCGTATGTGTATGTTTGAGAACATGCGCAGGTGATTGTTTGTTTGTATAGTCTTATTACAAACTTTTGAGAACTGTCTTACTGTGAATCTTTGAACACATAAAAGATGCAAACAGTGGAGAAAGGAGAGCAAGAAGCAATAAAAAAGATACATAGTGTGTTTTGAGGTGGACTAACAAGATGTTGGAAATATACATGCAGATCTACAAACACTTGGAGCCACCAGCTGGAAAGATAAGACAAATCAAGGGTGCATAAAGCTGAAGAAGACTGATGGACACATACACAAATTTCAATAAAATCCCCATAATGTGTGATAACTAGTTCATTCTTGAGGAATTTTTCTCTTTTTGTCTATCTTGACCTGGCCGTCATGCAGAGTAAAGAATTTCAAACTATGAGTACATATTTTAGTGTAGTTTACCATGTCTCATAGTTATTTTTTTTGTTTTTTTGTTATCAGCAGTTCAACAGAAACATCACCTTACATCATTCATGAATCAACTGGTGGTTAATGTGTTAAAAGTATTTACTTTGGTGATACAGATTTAACCTCCCACTGCAACTAGTTTTTCAAAGAGTATATTCTTCAAAGTCAGTTGTTAATTTTATTTCTGCAAAAACTATTAACATGTGAAATATGAGACTCACATTTCATCCTCAAATCCCAGTTTTCTTGTATCAGGGTGAAAAAGGATGACACTGGAGCCCTTTTTCTATAAGTCAACCTCTACGTGGGTCAGACATATGAAGCCCTTTTCCCAGTTAAATATCACTTGTGGCCCTGCCCATCATCCTGTTGCTGAATAACACTGTAGGTAAGCTCCTATCAGTACCTAAAGGGAGGTCGACCTCTAAGTGGGTCAGCCCTTTTCCCAGTCAAATATCACTTGTGGCCCTGCCACAATAAACCAAATGAATGGAGAGAATGGCAGATAATGTAGAGACAAAAACAGCCTTCATAAAAGATTAGACACCTAGGCAGACAGTGGAGAGATGATATACATGCAGACTTACAAACACTTAAAGCCACCAACTGGCATGAGAAGTCAGTCACAACTTTTTTTTTTTTTTTTTTATCTGAAAAAAATCTCACAGTATTAAGAGCAACAGTAGTGAGGATGTGCCAGTGTCAAAAGCACCTGTAGTGAGAATGTGCTGATGCCAAGAGAACCTGTGCTGAGAAAGTGCTGATGTCAAGAGCATCTGTAGTGAGGATGTGCCGATGACAAGAGCACCAGTAGTGAGGATGTGCCAGTGTCAAGAGCACCTGTAGTGAGGATATGCCGATGTCAAGAGCACCTGTAGTGAGGATGTGCAAATGTCAAGAGCACCTGTAGTGAGGACGTGTTGATGCCAAAAGAACCTGTGCTGAGAAATTACCGATGTCAAGAGCACCTGTAGTGAGGATATGCCGATGTCAAGAGCACCTGTAGTGAGGATGTGCAAATGTCAAGAGCACCTGTAGTGAGGATGTGCTGATGTCAAGAGCACCTGAAATGGTAGCAAAAATACACATAATAGAGTCATACTAATATCAAGGGAACATGAAGTATGGGCATCCAGATATCAAGTTCATAGTTTATGATTCTTGATGAAGTAGACGACATCTGAGAGCAAGACATTTGGATTGGCTTTTTACCCCACCAGGACATCACACAAGCGATAAACACCCGATGACACAAAGTGCCACCATGCGGATGAGGATCACCGTGGAGAGGTCCCAGAAACCGCGTTCAGACATTTGGCCATAATGATGACCTGCCTATATTGCGGCCCCTGGCAAAAGCCAGAGTGGGGCTTCAAATAACAAAAAATAACGTCCTAAGAAGGACATACGACGATTTAAGCAAGACATTTTGAGAGAAAAACGTTTTACAATAACTGTAACTGTTTAAAATGTGACATCATATGTATTCATTGGAGGATTCAGTCTCACAAGGAATAAAATCAGGGAATGAGTGTGGGATAAGGAAACAGTAGCTAAACCATAATAGTGACTGAGCATGTATTAGCCATAGAGGAAAATAAACAAAACTAGAAGCATGATGGAGGGGAAGGGGGAGCTAAGTACTTAACCCACACCAGACTCTTTGTAGACTTGGTCAGGATTGCTAAAATTTTACAACTTCAGGTTTTTTTTTTTAAAGAATCTAATAGTCATTCTCATGTCAACCTTTCTTAGTTGCCTCTTATGACATGTATGGTAGGTTACAGTGTTACCAATCTTCGCTTCTTTTATAAGCCTAGTAACACAGACAGATCATTTGACTGAGCATGTGTGAAGGTTTGAAGGTTTAATACTCCATGTCATTATGGCAGTATTTACCCTGTTTTCTGCATCACTTGGTGGTAAACTGGTGCATGACAAGCTGGATGATGTTGGGAACCTTTGTGAGCAAGTAAACAGTATAGAGCAGTGATTCCCAAACTGTGCACCGTGGCGCCCCAGGGAGCCGCGACCTCTTCACAGGTGTGCCGCAAAATATTAGAAGATACACGAGTTTTATTTATTTATTTTTGTTATTTTTTACATACGAATAGTCACACTTTTACTTAGGTTAGGGCACTGTGGAAAAATTGTAATTAAAAAAAAGAGGCACGACTAAGAAAAGTTTGGGAAACACTGGTATAGAGGCACAAACAGATCATCAGGGTCTGAAGAACGTGCTGAAGTTGGGGGTGACCAGGGAATGGGGCAAAGGTGAGACAGACATCAAACTGCTACTAGTACCAGTGCCTGCTAAAGATGGGAACAGAGCGCTTATGGGAATATCCCAAGGACTGTGATGTCATTATTTAACTCATCTTTACTCTGGTCTACTTTCCTGGCATGTTACTGTGATGTCTTTACTAACTGGTGCAGAAAGTTCTCAAAATAATGAAACTGTGTTGATTTCTTTGCAGGATCTCTACCCAGCACTAGACCTCTATTGTGATATCCAAGGAGGCGGAAAATTGGTAATTTTTGACTTTCTTGTACTGCTTCATACAACATAAACAACTCTGAATATAATGTTATATATGGAGTAAAGGTCTTCATGATAAGTAGTCAAGTCATTTGCCTAGTGCTCTAAAAGTTGGGCTTCATTTCACGGCTGTGTCGTTCTGATCAGGAGTGCAATTTTAACAGAAATCTCTAGAAATCTTAGCCAGCGCTACAGTGTTTGTGATCTGTGTGACACCTTTGGCTGAGGCTAGCTGGTCTGCAGAGAGACTGAGTCATATGGGATAAAGACTGCAATGAATTTGATCCTCTGACCTTTAACCTTTAACTATTTCATACAGAGTAAAACCCCATATGAAAATAGGTCACTGACTAGCACACTTGCCTGCCTGGTCTAAAATGAATACCACGAGATTTTCTGGGAGATCAAGGCAGCCAGCAAAATTCTGATACATCACCCAGCTAGTACCAATCATTCAAAAATGATGCTAGTGGCAATACACTGCAGCCACAGTGGTGCATTGGCTTAACACTTGCCTGCTGGCCTAAAGATCTTGGGTTTGATACATTGATGCTGATTTTTTTTTAAAAATGGTCTGACTTCCCACAAAATAATCAGGAACTGTCATAAAAAGTAAAGGCAGCCAGTATGATGTTAATGACGTCACCCACTAATGTCTATTGGTCTATACAAACACTTATCTAACACTGTATGCCTGATGCTCCACTAGCATGAAAATACTTTATATTAGAATATCTCATTAGGTGAAAACGTCCTTACTGAACTGGTATCAATGCCTCTCTCCTTCTGGCTGTCATCAGTGTTTCACCCTGCTCTGGTTTGTGCTGGCCGTCATCAGTGTTTCACCCTGCTCTGGTTTGTGCTGGCTGTCATCAGTGTTTCACCCTGCTCTGGTTTGTGCTGGCCATCATCAGTGTTTCACCCTGCTCTGGTTTGTGCTGGCCATCATCAGTGTTTCACCCTGCTCTGGTTTGTGCTGGCTGTCATCTGTGTTCCACCCTGCTCTGGTTTGTGCTGGCTGTCATCAGTGTTTCACCCGGTTATGGTTTGTGCTGGCCATCATCAGTGTTTCACCCTGCTCTGGTTTGTGCTGGCTGTCATCAGTGTTTCACCCTGCTCTGGTTTGTGCTGGCTGTCATCTGTGTTTCACCCTGCTCTGGTTTGTGCTGGCCATCATCAGTGTTTCACCCTGCTCTGGTTTGTGCTGGCCGTCATCAGTGTTTCACCCTGCTCTGGTTTCTGCAGGACTTGAAGGTTAGTTGTCTGTCCTTCACAGGGCATCGCAGAACCAACACAAGAATATTACATTCAGTAGTTTGCTATTACCTTCTGAATGGTCAGCTCTTGATTGATTCATTCATTGTTCCATTGTGCCATTATGTGCCTCATAGGGCTCGCTTTCTATTTCTCTGTTCCATTCCATCCTGTAAAATCACTTTGATATCATCGATGGAATCCAGCTCAGCACCTTTGGCTTGTCTCACCAACGTTCACCTTAGAGTTTCTCTTGAATGTAATTGTTTCCTGAATTTCCTATAACTGTTGATACTAATGGTTGCCCAGACATTCAGCTGTGGATACCATTGTCAAAATCAATACAACACTGCTAAATCGGCTGCAACTGGAATCAAACTATGTATCTTAAAATTATTAACTGTGTTTGCTACGCCTAAGACACAGATGCAGGTACACATAGGCCATTCAATAGGTTATTCAATACCATTAAAACATCTTAATCTATGAGTCTTGGGTTAGTAACTCGCAGAAAGATGTGTTGGTGTATTTCTAAGTATGAAAACACTTGAACACAGAGCATTTTCAGGTTAGTTGCTTATTCTTTACAGGGCATTGCAGAACCAACCCCAACAGCCCCTGGCTGTTGTGTGGTTTTTCTAGGCAAATTTACGTCCAGTAGTTTGCCAAGAACACAGAGCAGAAGGAAGAAAAAAGGAGAACATAAAAATATAAGATGGATAAGCATTTTCTAAAGCATGAAACAAGAGAAGCTGATAAAACTGTTTCAGTTACAAACAATGATTATTGAATCCCATCATTTTCTCAGAAATGTGTTACTCTAATAAATCTTTGAGCCTGAGGAGGTATAATATCACTGTGAGAACAGAAGAAGTTAGTGTTAAAAACTATTTGGGTCAAAAGAAAGCAGTACACCACAATTGTTAATCTAAGAACAGGACACGACAGACTTAACTTACACAAAAAGGTAAAGGTAAAGTCGGTAGATGTGAACCAGCATCATTGCACATGGTTATAAACCATAAATGCTCAACCACCAGTACGGACAACTGATAAGAAACTTTCACCTGTGTCGCCATTAGCACGTACCCCAGAGTGTCAACTCTGGTACCCATTTCCTAGAGGCTAGGTGAACCCCGGTAACCACCTGGTTTCGAACACCGACCATGGCTGCAGCGAGTCGCAGCTAAATTTGAAAGCAAGCCTCTTATCGACTGCGCTAATGCGGCCTCTTTAACTTACACATGCACAGAATAAAGGCTGCACAAACCGGCCAGTCTCCCTGCAAAACCACACTCTAAACATCTGAGCATATACTGCAGAACTGCCCCCCCCCCCCCTCCCTCCCCCCAAGCAAAATCAGCAAGAAAACTCATGGCTAGAGTAAACGAATAAACAAACGAACGAACAAACTTTATTTTTAAAGGGTCACAAATTAGACACGCACGCCCGTCTTACATTCGGGCCTTTCAAACACCCCTCTTTCACACAGCAGTTGTATTTTATCAGTAAAGAATGTTATGTTCATGTATTACTATGAATAAATTATTATAAATATCAAGTCAAAAATTGTGAACCACTGGAGACTTACTGCTGATGCTTTGGTTTATGGAAGAAATACAACTGATAACCTGAGCATATAACACCGATCGAAAAAACCAATAAAATTAAGAAAACAAACCTAAGAAGAATTAATCATACCAGCTAACATCAACAGATGCATAACAATTTGTTTGGTACCCCATAAATATTTTGTTTATATTATTCATCAAGTGAAAGCGTAATTCGAATAGTGTCTTCTTCATGATGCATCACGAGTTCAGTGTTCACATATTTGTGCATTATTTTTAGTGTCACAGTTAATGACTGAGTTCTCTTGCAGGTCACAGTTAGGGCACTGTATGATTTCCATGCATCATCACCAGAAGAACTATCCTTTGTGAGGGGCAGTTACATCACAAATGTTCTCATCGCAGATCAGCCATGGTAAGCAAATTATTCTTCTGTGTTTGCCCTAAAAGGATGTTTTTTACAGTGTATTTGAGTTACAGGCAGCCTGTAATATCTGTGCCTTTCGGTGTAGTATATCTGATTTAAGCCACCTCCTAATTAATCACTGTTTTATGACATGCTTACTAGAGAGTAGTGGGTCTACCCCTCCTCCACCACCTTCTTCTTCTTCTCTCTCTCTCTGTCTGCCTCTCTCTCTCTCTCTCTCTCTCTATCTTTCTGTCTCTCTGTCTCTGTCTCTCTCTCTCTCTCTCTCTCTCTCTCTCTCTCTCTCTCTCTCTCTCTCTCTCTCTCTCTCTCTCTCTCTCTCTCTCTCTCTCTCTCTCTCTCTCTCTCTCTCTTTCTCTCTCTTTCTCTCTCTTTTTTTTAATATCCCATATCCCCCATCCCCCAACTGGTACTAAAAGACTTCAAAGACAAAACTGTAAAGAATGTCTAGTCCATTACTACTAAAATAAAAGGATAACTACACAGAGAAAAGGGCAACTAGAAAAGGCAGATTTCTTTAATATGCTCGGCTACAATATAAAAATAAGACAGAATACTATATTATTCCATGGGAAAAGCACATTATGTGCTGGTTGGAACTAAAAAAAAGCAAACTAGGAACGAAACATCTGTCGTAATGTTACGCTCTTCTGTGTATCATCTTTGTCTAGTGGTTGTCCAGATATTTCTGATTTCTTCACCTTCTACCATGCACTCCACCAGCTGCATATGTTATCTGTGTCAGGTGGAGAGGTGATCATGGTGGGAAAATCAACAAACTGTTTCCGGCCAACTATGTAGAAATTGTGGACGGCAGTGCTCCCGAGGAAGATAGCAGTGTGCCTTCAGAGACCCTGCTTCGCCTGTCAGACTGCCATATTGGTAAGTGCGGTTATTTCTGTGTGATATTAATTTCTGGAATTGACAACTTTCCCTTCTGTGGCAACCACCTTGGTGTAGCGGCTAGATGCTCAGCTGCTGATCCAAAAGTCGTATGTAAAACAGAATTACCTTGGCTCCCAGACTGACTGACTGACTGTCAACCCCACCAGGACCGAGCGATAAACACCCACTGACACAAAGTGCCACCCCTTGGATCTTCTTCTTCTTCTGCATTCGACATCAGTCATGCTAAACATTGAGTCCCGTCTGGGTCATAAATAGGATTGTGCGTTTAAGGTCGCCACCGATCCCCCATAGCTTCTCTTTCAATGTGGCTCCCTTGGGCCAGATCCAGTCTTTGCTGGGAGAGGTAAGGACAGTACTGTAGTATGTGCTCAGGGGTCTGTCTTTCTGCTTCACAATCACAGGCAGCAGATTCTTTTATGCCTATCCTGTACCCCTTGGATGAGAATCACCTGGCGCAAGTCCCAGAAACCCCATTAAACCAAAAGGTTATATTTAGGGCCCTTGGCAACAGCTTTGTTAGGGCTTTAAAATAACACACACAAAATTGAAAAAGTGGCGAAAGTTACTGCTTGGCTCCCAAATTGACCCAGCCTCAAACGATGATGTTGTGGTGTTGATCACATCACCCAGTGAGTGCAGATTGGTCTATAATAATAGGTCTAGCACTATGTGCCCAATATGGCTAAAGGCCTTAAAACAGCTCCTTTTACATGGTTCTGCGGCTTAGGGTTGTGAGCATGGTTTGTAATTTTGAGTAACCCCAATTTCAGCTGTAGTCAGTTTGGCAGCAGACCACTTTGCATCAATTTCAATACTCGTATCTAGAGCCAACTGTTCAGGAAGAAATGGCAAGGCAAACTGCTGAATGTAACATAGCCTGATGAAGCCACACAGAGCTTAACAAAGGCTTTGGCTGGTTTGCAATGTTCACTAAAAGAAACACAGTTAACCTTTTCATGCTTCTTACAGGGAACTACTTGAAATTTAGATAGCGTATCATGTATAGGATTTTGCAGAACCAACCCCAGCATTGTTTTGGCTATTTATGATTTCATTAGGCAATTTTACATTCAGTAGTCTGTCATTGCTTACTGAATGGTCAGCTCTTGATACCACGGTCAAAACCAATGCACAGCAGTCTGCTGCCAAACTGCCCACAGCTGGGATCAAACCCAGTTTTTTTTCACAGATCCCACAAGAAGTTCAGAGCATAGTGCACAAACTTTGCAAAATGGGCTATACTGTGTATGCAAAAATCTGAGGAAAGCTGGCCGAATGGTTAGAACACTGGGCTCTCATGTGGTAAACCCAGTTTTGAATCCTTGGTAAGACTGAGGATTTGATTCTGTTGGGGCAAAAATAAAATCCTCATCTGCATAGTCCATGGTGACTGTAGCCATGGGGCCCTTAATGCTCAGGTTCAAAGACCACACTCCCCCTTACCCCGCCTACACCACAAAAGTGGTAGAATAAAGGCACTAACTGGCAGTTTATTTATTTATTATGGCAGTTATTATTAAGTCATATATGCCTTGTTTCCTTTGGTGGAATATTTTTCCATCTGAGAAACTATGCCTGGATATTTGTTCTTGCCATTATGGACCTTCAACCGCCGGGGGATTTTTCATGATTGCAATAGTCACGTGAGACCTGCAAGTCTTTTGTGCTTGTACAAAAAATGCTAGAGGTCCGATCCACTCTCTCAAGATCACAGGGGTGTGTACCATCCTGTTTTCTTGAGACAAATCAGATCTGCTTCAGCCTTGGGCAGATGTCATAAGTTGATATGACTATTCTGAAATCTTACAGAACAGTCTAAATTTGGGAGTTGATTTGTATCAAAAGAGACATAAAACTGCATGACAAAGACAACTGGTAGGAGCAACACCATGTGCTGATTACTTTAAGAGAGTGCCTGGAGAGGCAAGGAACCAACAGTCTGCATTCAAGTGAATCAGATCTGTAAAACTGATACACACACAACACTCAGGTTCTGGAGCAGGACTGCAGTTCAGAAGTGGAGGAAGGACCATAACTTTCCGCTAGAGTGTACAGCTGGTGAATGCGAAGAAGAAGAAGAAGAAGAAGACTTCAAAAGACAGAGGGTGAGTTGGTTAGATCAGTGATGAGAATGAAGCCTGCAAAGCTACCCTTGTGTGTCTGAGAAGAATGGGTTGAAGAGCACGAGGAATACCGAGAACAGATAAATGAAACCTTACAACATTGGGTCACATTAGCCATTCAACATAAGTAGAACTAGGATATCAACTTCAGCTCTCTGCAATGCCTTTCCTGCAAATCCTGAACCAGTCAATGGAACCAAACAGTACTTTTACTGGCTTAATGGTAAGCAGGAGGAGCAGCTGGCCCAACAGTTAGAACACTGGGCTTTCAGGCGGGAGACCCAGGTTCGAATCCCCTGTAAGGCTGGAGATTTTCTCTGTCGGGGCAAAATAAAATCCCCACTTACACAGTTGTGGCAACAGCACTAGCCATGCAGCCGTAAATCCTCAGGCTCAAAGACCCCCCCACCCCCCCTTCCCCCTGCCTACACCGCACAAGTGGTATTATAAAGGCAGTAACTGGCAGTTAAGGGTGAACAGACGCGATTTATCTTCTGCCAAAAAATTTTCTTGAATCTTATATTAACTTCATAGTTTTACTATATATATATGTGTGTGTGTGTTTTAATATCTATCTAAATCTGCAGACAGCACTACTTACTCAGAAGATGGCATACACAATATGTTCACACTGGTAAATCACACTAAAGGATGTTTTTTTTTTAATTTACTCACCTATATATAAGCTTGAAATTATATATATATATATATATAAATTAATTACTGTGTTACCATCATGCCACAACACATAAAATCAGACAAAAATCATATTATCGGCTGTCTTAATGCCAGGACAAGAATTTCATGTGTTGCGCTGACATTTCATGTTTCCTGATTAACTGTCTATTGACTGCAACAACGTTTCCAGGTAACTGGTGTCACCTGAGATCTTCCAAGACCTAGAAGACAAAGGTGACCGTACAAAGGCAGGACAGTTTTACTGGAGCAGTTCACTCATGGAACCATTTCAAGTCTGCTCAAAGGGCAAAGAAAACATAATACAACAAACACATTTCTCTGAACACTGTTTTTGTGCAGTTTGAGTGAAGCAAACATATGTCCACTATGGCCTGTCCAGTGCCCTAAAATTCAACCACACCTCATCCAGATAAGACTTCAGTAGACAAGTGTGCACATCAGATGGCGCTTTAAAGGCAATGACAGTCACACATGTTCTCAGACAAGTCAAGATTAATGATGCAAAGGTACAGATGCAGATTGCCCGAAAACTTGGTTGCAATCAGACAAAAACTACCAGAGTTACTGAAGAAAATTTGAAGTGTTAACTTTTTTTTTGCAAAAGAGTATACTGTAACACTGACTGACCCACTGACTGACTTACTTGAATTGAAGATACCACCAGAACCTTCAGCAGGGTAAGGCTGGCAATAAAAAGAAAGAATGAACATGAGTCATGTGAAAAGACTAGTCTTAGTAAAGCGAAAAAGGAGAAGCATTGTAAAGCAGAACATGCCTTTACTAGGAGCTAACATTACTGTACACTGCATGCACGCACACACACTGTTTATAGCTCTCTTTTCTTTAAGGTTTATTTTTTCAGGTGCAGGCAAATTTTGTGAAACATCTTCACTCAGTGAGGAACGGGTTGGTCGGGATGATAAACAAATGATTCTGTTAGTATATTTTGTTTTTAAAAATTGTTTAAACAATAAAACAAAAAACAAAAACTCTGTTTAAGATTGCTGATTACAGTTGTTATTTCAGACAGTAGTTTTTATTTTATTGTTTTTGCCATGTTCATGTAATGTGGGTGATGACTGAAACCATCTTGCATCCCCTTTTAAACACAGGAGTTTGTGTTCTTGGTATAATTTTCTTGTTCATAATATGTAGTTTTGTTCTCTTCATTATATTAATTGTTGTTATACTCAAAATGGTGAATACAATCTTCTTCTTCTCTTGTTATCAAACAATTACTGGGTTGTAGTCCAGTGTCATGGTTTTCTCTGTTTGTCTTGCAGTTCCCAAATGGCTTGAGTGATGGATTTGTTCATCCTTTGGCAGGATCCAGCTACACTGTCTATCCATCACTTTCATGGTCTTTCTCTCACTTTCTGCCCAGATATTCTGCTTTAGAAGGCCTTGTACACAGTTTGGTCTGGCTGCATTCATTTTAGTTGAGCAAACTACTTCATTCTCTTTCAATATAATTTAGGCAAGGTGTTGTTCCAAACTTGTGTATTATTGGTAATCTTGCAGCAATAGTTATTTTCTGTTCTTGTGCTCTCAACACTGTTCAAGTGTATCACTGACAACATGAAGTGGGAAGGAAGATATTTGCAGTTTTGCCTTTCCTCTGAGTGTTGACCAGATCCCCTAGTCACTCCCTGCTGCAGTATTCTCCTCAGACCTTGGTGATCTATATGTACTTCTGCCTCCCAAAAGACCTTGATCACATCTAATTTGTCATGCATCAATTTACCAGCCATTCTGTCTGTCCTTTTTCCACACACCTGAGTGCCATCAAGAAAATATCGAAAGGACACAAATTACACAGGATATCTGAAGCAGTGCTTGCAGCTTTGCACAGATCACACCCTTATCCACCTTTCTCAGCATGCTTTGTGAGTTTATTACAATCATGACATGTGTGTGCAGCTGGTTCTTAAGCCAGTTGTGTTATCATAATCGAGGTCACTGAACAATGGTCATTTCCATGCATCTTCCTCTCAAGCCAGTGGAAAGCTGTAGTGACTGCCTCCACCTCCATTCTCAATCTAAATGTTGTGGTATCATATATCTTATTAACTAAGTGCCCATACACTACAGGAGAAAAATTCACAAATGTATACTATTCCTTACACAAGAAGACAGTAATCATAACTCAAACTGACAAATCGATCTTGCTTTTGGTAATACAGATACAATCAGTTCCAGATCAGCCGAATCTACCCCAAATTTTTACGCGTGACTTCAACCAATTTTGATCCAATACCAAAGTGGAATGTAGGCTGTCAGATGGTTGCCTTGAATTATCAAACACCAGACAAGCCCATGCAGATCAACCAGGCCATGTTTGCACAGAATGGAAGGTATGTGGTCTCAGTTTAGGTTTGTATACAAAGGAGGGTATGTGACCTCATTTGTAAGTTTGTATAGAAAGGTAGATGTGAGATCACAGTTGTAATTTTATTTTATAGAAAGCAAGGTATGCAGTCGCAGTTGTAAGCTTGTATAGAAAGCAAGGTTTCTGGTCTCAGTTGTAAGTTTGTATAGAAAGGAAGGTATGTGGTCTCAGTTGTAAGTTTGCATAGAAAGGAAGATATGTGGTCTCAGTTGTAAGTTTGCCTAGAAAGCAAGGTATCTGGTCTCAGTTGTGTTTGTATAGAAAGGAAGGTTTGTGGTGTCAGTTGTCAGTTTGCATAGAAAGCAAGGTATCTGGTCTCTGTTGTGTTTGAATAGAAAGGAAGGTATGTGGTCTCAGTTGTCAGTTTGCATAGAAAGGAAGGTATGTAGTCTCAGTTATTAGTTTGTATAGAAAGCAAGGTATCTGGTCTCAGATGTAAGTTTGTATAGAAAAGAAGGTATGTGGTCTCAATTGTGTTTGTATAGAAAGGAAGGTATGTGGTATCAGTTGTCAGTTTGCATAGAAAGGAAGTTATGTGGTCTAAGTTGTAAGTTTGCATAGAAAGGAAGGTATGTGGTCTCAATTGTAAGTTTGCATAGAAAGGAAGGTATGTGGTCTCAGTTATAAGATTTTATAGAAAGCAAGTTATGTGGTACAATACAACAATACAAGGTTAGCCGTGACCTCTTTCAGCTAGGGTCAGAAGACATTGCTGCTCTCTGCCCTATATCTGCTATATTTGTGTTTGTCAGTTTAAAATCGCTCGTTGCTTTTCATTGGGTTTCTCTCGAATCTGGCCGTTCTTGCTCTGCGCTCCGGTTCCTAGGCTTGGCTGCTCCGCTGTCATGGTGGGTTATGGCGAGTTGTCAGGTTGGTGTGTTCAAGGAGGGGATAACTTCTGCCCTCAAAAGTACAGGCAGTTTGGTGCCTGGGGCGGCACTTCATCATGTAATGGGTGGGATTTGATGCTGCTTAAGTGGGTCTCTTCTGTCTTGACTATCTGGCGCTGTTTGCACATTGGGTTTCAGGTTGAATGGTGCTGGCGTCCTTGTTTCTGGCATTACTTTCTGTGGTTTCGCCACTTGCCATGTTTTCCGCCGAGTTTCGGTGTTTGGATCGGTTCATCTGGTGACCAGGGTACTTCCTCTGCTGGCAGGCTTGAGTTGAGGCAGTCTGCTTCAGTTAGGTTTTTATCTGGTGGGTAGGTCTCATTCATTAAGACACTTCTGGGAACTTCTAGTTCAGAGGTTATGTGGTCTGAGTTATAAGTTTATATAGAAAGCAAGGTACGTAGTCTCAGTTATAAGTTTATATAGAAAGCAAGGTACGTAGTCTCAGTTATAAGTTTATATAGAAAGCAAGGTATGTAGTCTCAGTTATAAGTTTATATAGAAAGCAAGGTACGTAGTCTCAGTTATAAGTTTATATAGAAAGCAAGGTACGTAGTCTCAGTTATAAGTTTATATAGAAAGCAAGGTATGTAGTCTCAGTCATAAGTTTATATAGAAAGCAAGGTATGTAGTCTCAGTTATAAGTTTATATAGAAAGCAAGGTATGTAGTCTCAGTTATAAGTTTATATAGAAATCAATTAATGTGGTCTCAATTGTAAGTTTATACAGTAAGCAAGTTATGTGGTCTGAGTTATAAGTTTATATAGAAAACAAATTATATAGTCTGAGTTAGAAGTTTATATAGAAAGCAAGGTATGTGGTCCACCTGTAAGTATGTTCAGAATAGAAGGTATTTAATATCCATTAAAAGTCTATAGAAAAAAAGTTTTGCAACATCAGTGTTATGTTTGTGGCTAATGGAATGTTTAAAATAATTAGAGATATGTGACATAAGTACTTATATATATATATATATAATTTAGTCAAATATCATAGGTAATCTAATGACAGATGCCAATTGTCACAGATTTCAACACAAGCTTGTGAACCAGCTGTCATGTCACAAATTTCAACACAAGCTTGTGAAGCAGCTGTCATGTTACAGATTCCAACACAAGCTTGTGAAGCAGCTGTCATGTCACAGATTCCAACACAAGCTTGTGAACCAGATGTCATGTCACAGATTCCAACACAAGCTTGTGAACCAGCTGTCATGTCACAGATTCCAACACAAGCTTGTGAACCAGCTGTCATGTCACAGATTCCAACACAAGCATGTGAACCAGCTGTCATGTCACAGATTTCAACACAAGCTTGTGAACCAACTGTCACCAATTCTAACAAATATTTGTGAACCAGTTTTCATGTTCCATATTTCAACACAAGTTTGTGAACCAGCTGTCATGTTACAGATCCCAACACAAGCTTGTGAACCAGCTGTCATGTTACAGATTCTAAAAAATATTTCTGAACCAGCTTCCATATCCCATATTCCAACACAAGCTTGTGAACCAGCTGCCTTGTCACAGATTCTAAAATATATTTCTGAACCAGCTTCCATGTTCCATATTCGAACACAAGCTTGTGAACCAGCTGTCATGTCACAGATTCCAACACAAGCTTGTGAACTACCTAACAAATATTTGTGAAACATCTGTCACCAGTTCTTACAAATATCTGTGAACCACTTTCCATCTCCCATATTCCAACACAAGCTTGTGAACCAGCTGTCTTATCACAGATTCTAACAAATATTTGTGAGCCAGTCTCCATGTTCCATATTCCAACACAAACTTGTGAACCAGCTGTCATGTCACAGATTCCAACACAAGCTTGTGAACTACCTAACAAATATTTGTGAAACATCTGTCACCAGTTCTTACAAATATCTGTGAACCACTTTCCATCTCCCATATTCCAACACAAGCTTGTGAACCAGCTGTCTTATCACAGATTCTAACAAATATTTGTGAGCCAGTCTCCATGTTCCATATTCCAACACAAACTTGTGAACCAGCTGTCATGTCACAGATTCCAACACAAGCTTGTGAACCAGCTGTCATGTCACATATTCCAACACAAACTTGTGAACCAGCTGTCATGTTACAGATTCCAACACAAGCTTGTGAACTACCTATCATGTCACAGAAGGTGATATTGGCACAGTGGTTGACATATATTGAAATGCAGTGCTGTAGTAAAGCTTTAAAAATCTTTTTAAAATAGATAGGAAATAACAAAGCTTTACCGAACCATTTACAATAAACAAGCAAAGCACATTACAGTGATTAGAAACAAAACATGAAAATGAACTGACTCTAAGATGAATGTCATAATGTAGTCATTTTAGAGTCAGCTCATTTTTTGAGTTGTGGTTTTCTTATTGTCATTCTGCTGCTGTAGGTTAGTCACAGTAACATCCTTGTTTGTTGTAACTGGAACTGTAAAGCTGTCATGTATTTTATGTTTTTACTATTCCTTTTTGTTGGTACAGTGGATAGTGTGTTTGCTTATTAAACAGTCATTAAGGTCCTTTCATCACTAGTGGCCAGACTAGGTTTAGGGCATGGGGTTGACTTAGGAAACTGTTACTGTTAAGAAAAACATTCACAAGTAAAGCAGTGATTTATTTTGTAGTGATCTGACATATGGAGAGAAAAAAAAAACACTTTTAATCATTAAATGCCATTAAATTACCATTATCAGGTGGGTTAGTCACAAAGGTCCAAGCTGTTTGAATAGAGTTTATCTCCTGTTGATCAGAATATTTTGACCACCACATCAAGCATCGAGGGCTTAGAGAGAAAAGGGCTGAAAGGCGCAGTAAAAAACATGATAGAGGTCAATCCCCCCCCCCCCCCCCCCTACAAGTTTGGATACAAGACACTGAAAACAGGTTGGATTTCAAAGGACATATGGCTGACGAACTGGGTACAGAAAGAGAGACTTTTAAGCATGCCCTGAAGTTGGTGACATTCTGTAGTAGACCTGATGTGTGATGATGATTAGACAGAAACAAATTTTAATCTGAGTTAGCCTGTTATAAATCTTTTGAACATCAGAGAATATCTGCCAGTTTGAAGAGAATTAGAGAGAGGTGAAAAAAAAGGGGTTTGGGTAGGACATGGGGTGAGCTGTACACAATAGCCAAAAGATAGAACAATTTGATACAAGTTGGCTGATGCCTAACTCTGTTGAAAATTATAAATAGAAGAAGAAACTGATACATATTTTTTGTTACAGCAATTACATGGTCATATCAGCATCACTGTCTTCTGTTACACCTGTGTCATTCATCAGGTGCGGCTATGTCCTCAAGCCACGTTTCATGAACAGCTCCCACTACAACCCATCTGAGATCACGTCTCTGAAAAAGGATGTGGAAGCTGTAGTTCTGACAGTTACAGTCCTAGGAGGGAGAAACTTGGGCAGCATGTTATCAGCAGTTGGAGTCATGCAACCTTTTGTCATGGTTGAAGTCCTAGGTTTACCTTTGGATTGTCAGACACAACGAACAAAGATATCCCAAGGTAAATTGAAACAGTCTAGAGTTCAGTTCAGAGAAACAGATAAAAAAAATACTACTCCTCTTTTCTGTTATCTCCTGGTGGAGTTTAGTAAAAAGTAAAGGACCTTTCTTATCCCATTTTTGCCCCAGGCATAAGATGCTAGATTCCCGCGAAGGCTTACCCAGTCAACAAATGCCCACAGAAGTCAGATGTGTTGGCCAAAAGGTGTAAATATCACAGCCGTGATATATGTAAATGGGCACAACCCAATTACATCTTTGGACAAACGCAAACGAAGAAGATGCTTGATCCATAATTTTTGTAGACCAATTGGTTCTTGGTGGGTCAGCTTCACAATAGTTGCCTTTACATACCTGGATATTACCTGATACCCATTTCAGGCTGGATTGACTGGGGGCCGAGGTCAGTTTTGAAAATAAATAAACCGTAAAAAGAATCTGCCACAATACGGATTCAAAACCAAGACTTTTGAGTTGGCAAGCCAATGGAACATATACACTCAACAAACTCACACCACACCCAGTCTTGCTATCTCCTGCACCTCTCACCATACAGTATTCATCTTCTTCTCCTCCTCCTTCTTCTTCGTTCACCGGCTGTGAATTCCGGCGGAAGGTCCCGGTTAATCGTCCGCTTGGAAATTTTGGCATTTACCTGGACCTGAGTTTTGCGTGTACAACCATTTTATTGGCTTTTGCCGTTCCCTGCCTCACGAGCAGATGTACTCCGACTTTGAGGGAAGACGTCAGGCCTATTTCTAGGATAACTGTGGCCAGTGTTTTGTGTGGGGGTCGAGATGTGACCTTATTTGTGTGGTGTCCTCTTTGTCCCTTTCTCCACAGGTGTTGCCTCCGTAGTACCCCCTTGGGAGCAGCCCTGTATGGAACAGTTGGCCCTCAAGGGAAGACAGAGTCAGATTATGGGCATTCCCCGTCACATAACGCTCTGGTTCTGGGCTCACTCAAGGATCTCACGTTGCTTAACCTCACAACCATATTAGGCTTCCCGCTCGACACGGGCTGAGCCCTCCGGAGAACGAAGAAACGAATTTTATTTTCAAAGGGTTACAAATTAGGCACGCAGGCCTGTCTTACATTCGGCCCTTCTGGAGATTAGCGGGGAGCAGCCCGTGGGTTTTGGACTTTTGTGACCACACGAATAGGTATAATCTTTTTCGTAGCATGATTGTCATCTTTAGCATACTGTTAGCACGACAGAATTGAGAATCATGCGTCAGGCATGTCTTTCTCTGTTTGGTCCCAACACTCGGGCGAGTGAGGTCTCGGGATGTGGACATTTGGACTTGTTCCCAGTCAATATGATTTATGATGGTCGGATTTTGAGCTTGCTCGTGTGCCGTAGGATCTATTTTTGTCAGACATTTGGGCTTTACCTGCCGATGGATGGTTGCTGTCTTGGTGCACCTCAGCGTGGTGGCGACGACACTGAAGGTTGACAGAGTATGTACATGGGTAGAATCTTGCTGCGAGACGCCACCCACAGGAGATGTTACTCGTCTGTGCTGTGGGTAAATCTCTAGGTCAAGGGTTGAATCTCAGCAACACAATGTTCTCTTTACCCCACAAACTTTTAACCAAGGGTTGTAATTTTAGTTGTACGTTTGGCAAGCACTTTACTCATGTTCCTAATGAGTTTTGAGAAGCTTTTCACCCATGCGTTTGGGGGCGGGCTGATGAGAGCCACTAGGACACTACACCTCTGGGGGCCGCCAAACTCCGAGATCCCCTGACAGCTCTGTTAATGCTCATTTGAGACATTATTCGTGGCGCACGACGAGGACGTGCTGCAGGAGTCTTGCGTGAGGTTCCGTAAAACCAGAACAGTGCAGGACTGAAAAGTATTCATCTATAACTCTCTTCTTCCTGTGCATTAACATCTGTTAAAATTTTGCCTGTGAGTTCCTGGGCAAGGGCTTTATACTGTTAACAGGTTTTCCTAGTGGGTACCCCATCCAGCACCAGCAACTTTTCCTCGCTTCACAATTCCTTGAATGGGTTTAGTTCTCTCCAAAAGCTGTACAGCAGTGATTCTGTCATAGCATGTTAACCTTGCTGTTCAGAGGATGCAACAGTTATTGAATGCATTTAGTTTATAAATAATTACTTTGGTTGTTCCTGTTTTTTTTTCTGATGCCTGCAGCATTATAAATATATTAAATATGTTCTCATTCAGACCCACAAACCTCTTTCCCATTTTGCTTTATAATGATGTAAATGATTCCATCTCTTCACAAACGGAGATCAGATTATCATTCTCTTCATTTATTTTCATTATTTGTGTCTTTCCCATTGAATTTTTAGACCTAATTGTTGGGGTCTCCATAAGGATGTTTCATTTATGCCTTACATTAAATTGCTAAAATAAAAAACACAACCTACTATAAAAGACCAGCAACTTTACAAGACCTTTTGTTAATATTTTTATTCTTAATTGCCCCAACCATTTGTCCATTTCTTTGTTTCTGATAAATTACCAGATTAGTTAATTTTGTTCAAATAAAATTAAAGTTGAGAGAATCAACGTCATTGTATTGGATTTCGTTCCTCTGGCTTGGTCTCTCTCTCTCTCTGTTTCTGCAGCCACCTACCGAGAACATTGCACGTGTACAAACTCCATAACTCCAGCAACAATCATTAAGGATGTTTGTTTTAAAAAAACAAAAACTCTACCTGTTAACCGAATCATGCCCCCACTGAAGAAACCCACAGTCTTCAGAGTGCCAGGCAAACGACTTTACCACTTCACCATGGGAACGACGATGCCCATTTTGTTTACCTAATTCAATGTAAATAGATTAGACTGATAACTTCTTTAATGTTTTACTTCCAGACAAAAATGTCCTCAACCCAGTGTGGAAGAATGAGGTATTTGTCTTCCATATCTCATGTCCAGACTTAGCTTTTATCAGGTTTGAAGTAGGCAGTGAGGTCAGCCAAGCTGCATGCCTGGGCCAGGCCACGTTTCATCTGAAAAGCATTCGCCAAGGTGAGTTTGATGGAATTCAGGAGATTATAAGCAAATGTTATTTACATCATAAACAAGTTTGTGAGTACTTTGATTAAACGGGTGCTCTTTGGGAACAAGCAACAGAATCAGTAAAGAAAGAAGATTATTATGGCCTAGAGAGAATGAGGCACCTGGGTTTAACCAGAGGGTCTGGCTGGCTCACTACATTCAGAGGAAAAGTAAGACAGACATATAACCAGATTGTGACCGGTACCATCAGTATTGGAATTCTGCTCTGGCTGCTGAAGATGAGGACGAAGCATGCATGGGAATGCCACAAGTTCTGTGATGTCAATTCTTGACTGAACTCAACGGGAAAAAAGATAAAATATGTACGATCTCTGAGGGAGACTTAGTGCCTACAGGTTTGCTGAGAGTGCAGTAATATCAATTTAGTAAGTAATAGAGAATGGTCTGCCACAAACTGCCCCAGAGAGCTGGGTGAAGAAATATAAATACAGAGCAAGAGAAAACTATGCAAAAGATATGACAACAGAATCAAGCACTGGCATAAACAAATGAGGAGAAAACTTAATCAATGCTTATAAAGAGCACACTGAAGATCCTTACACCCCAGCACAACATTTTGTTGAGGCAACAACAGGAAGAGGAGCAGAATAGGAAGCAACAAAGGGTCATGACAGTACAGTTGTATAATTGTCTGTGCACTTCCTTACCAACACCGGAATTCAGGGCTCAATCACTAATAGGACCAGGACTGAGTTGTTCTCACACAAGCATATCTGTGGAGTATGACATCATAAAGGTGGGGTCTAAACATTTATCAGAGAAAAATACTGGGGGCCGGGGGACTGGGGGGAGGGGGGGGGTGTATGGGTAAGGGAAGGTATGGATAGGTCGGCTGGTCCTATCTCTTGATGCCACAAACTGATTTATAAGGTTTACGATGAGCTAAATATTTTCGTTTTTATATTTTCTAAATACTGTAACCGATTTATATTTTGAACCTAAATACATTTTGAAAAAATAAATAAAAACAAAGAAACTGACAGAAAAGAATCAGTGTGTTGAGACTAATTAAGTTAAAGGAAAGTAAATATATATTACCGGTGGTCATATGTGTGTTAGTAATTGTCTTTCAGTGTGCAAAGTATAATTAGTTCAAATTGCACCATGGTAGAAAAGTATGGAAAGTTTACATGTTTTTTTTTTCAAATACTTGTCTGGCAGCTAGCATCTTCTCTCTAAATCGTTTCCAGTGGTCATGTGTTCAAATCCCCATCCAGACATTGATATTTTTAATTCTGCCTTTGCTTCTAGTTTAATCCAAACTAATCCCTTATTGAGTGCCAATTCTTTTACATCCAGTTAGCACCACATAGGAAGCCTCCATGGTGTAGCGACTAGATGCTCACCTGCGGGTCGGAAGGTTGTGGCTTCGGGTCCTGACAGAGTCTGACTTTTTTCAAAAAATACCTTGGCTCCCAGGTCGACCCAGTCTTAAATGGGTACCAGGTCAAGTCCTAGGAAGTAAAGGTGGCTGGCAGGCTGCTGACAACATCACCCACCATGTGCCGATTGGTCTGTAAAATATAGGCCTAGCCCTATATACCTGAGGGCGTGAAAAAAGATCCTTTACTTAGAACCCCCTAACTAATAAAACTTAAAACATGTAAAAATAGTTTTCCTTTTTTTTTTTATTTTAACCTCACCGTGTACACCAAGCTTTTTATGTTAGTATACTTGTTCATTGTGTTTTTTGTCCCATGCAGCATTAGTATTAAAATCTGATAGGCCTAAAAGAGTGACACAGACGGGCTAAACACATGACAAGAGCCCATGATATGCCTAGGCTAAAACATGTGACAAGAGCCTATGATATGCCTAGGCTAAAACATGTGACAAGAGCCCATGATATGCCTAGGCTAAAACACGTGACAAGAGCTCATGATATGCCTAGGCTATAACATGTGACAAGAGCCCATGATATGCCTAGGCTAAAACACGTGACTAGAGTTCATGATATGACTAGGCTAAAACTCATAACAAGAGCCCATGATATGCCTAGGCTAAAACTCATGACAAGAGCCCATGATATGACTAGGCTAAAACTCATGACAAGAGTCCATGATATGGCTAGGCTAAAACTCATGACAAGAGTCCATGATATGTCTAGGCTAAAACTCATGACAAGAGCCCATGATATGGCTAGGCTAAAACTCATATAACAAGAGTCCATGATATGCCTAGGCTAAAACTCATATAACAAGAGTCCATGATATGCCTAGGCTAAAACTCATATAACAAGAGTCCATCATATGCCTAGGCTAACTAACACTCATAACAAGAGTTTATGATATGCCTAGGCTGAAACACTGGAGCCCGTGATATGCCTAGGCTAAAACACATGAGTGCTTGAAATTACTGGGCTAATACACATAAGAATCCATTATATTCCTGGGCTAATACACATAACAGTCAATGAAATGCCTGAGCTAAAACATGTGTGCATGAAATTACTGGGCTAATACACACAAGAATCCATGATATTCCTGGGCTAATACACACAAGAATCCATGATATGCCGGGGCTAAAACACATGAGCCCATGATGTGCCTAGGCTAAAACACATGGCAAGAGCCCAGGATATGCCTAAACTAAAACACATATGCCCATGTAATGCCTGGGCTAAAACACATGACAAGAGTCCATGATATGTCTAGGATAAAAAACATGAGTGCGTGAAATTACTGGGCTACTACACATAAGAATCCATGATATTCCTAGGCTAATAAACATAAGAATCCATAATATTCCTGGGCTAATACACAAAAGAATCTATGATATTCCTGGGCTATTACACATAAGAATCCATGATATTCCTGGTCTATTACACATAAGAATCCATGATATTCCTGGTCTATTACACATAAGAATCCATGATATTCCTGGGCTATTACACATAAGAATCCATGATATTCCTAGTCTAATACACATAAGAATCCATGATATTCCTAGGCTAATACACATAAGAATCCATGATATTCCTAGGCTAATACACATAAGAATCCATGATATTCCATGTCTATTACACATAAGAATCCATGATATTCCTAGACTAATAAACATAAGAACCCATGATATTCTTAGGCTAATACACATAAGAATCCATGATATTCCTAGGCTAATACACATAGGAATCCATGATATTCATGGGCTATTACACATAAGAATCCATTATATTCCTGGTCTATTACACATAAGAATCCATGATATTCCTAGGCTAATGCACATAAGAATCCATGATATTCCTGGTCTATTACACATAAGAATCCATGATATTCCTAGGCTAATACACATAAGAATCCATGATATTCCTGGGCTATTACACATAAGAATCCATGATATTCCTGGGCTATTACACATAAGATTTCATAATATTTCTGGGCTAATACACATAAAAATCCATGATACGCCTGGTCACAAAACGGGCCAGAACACAAGAATCTATGATAAGTTTTGGCTAAAACACATGACCAAAAGATTCCATGACATGTGTGGGTTTAAAAACTCATGATGTATGAACACTCATTTCATGGACAGTCTAAATTCACTGGTCATAGAATTTATATCGCCTGTAAAAAAAATTTGTACTTACATAAATTTGCATTCAATATTTGTGATTCGCCTTCCTTCTCCATTGTCATTACTAAAGGAACCTTTTATTTAATGACAGTCTACATTTGCTTGTAAAATTCATGTCACACTGGAATATTATTGACAGTTCCTTCATCTTCTCAAAAGCATTCCCTAGGTTCCTAACCTTTTACACCATTATGTAATTCCAGGTAAAGTATAACAGACAAGCTTATAATATTGTTTACTTGTTTGCTGTGTAGGGTATCGCAGTGTACCTCTTCAGAATGTTTACAGTGAGGCTCTGGCCTCATCCTCCTTGCTTGTTCACATCAACATCAGAAATCCAAAGGTATCTTTCTTCTCATTTATTATCATACTTTTTATTAAAGAAAAGAAAAGTAAGAATGCTATTATATGATATGCAGTTTTGTCCCTTTTTGTTAACTAAAATGCAATGGGATCTTCATAAAAGTAAAGTAGAGATCCATTTTTACGCCTTAGGCACATCCAGCATATGGGAAGAGCATTCTATATTTTTACAGACCAATTAGCACTAGGTAGGTAATGTGGTCAGCATTACGCCAGCCATCTTTACTTCTCAAGGACTTACGCGAAATAGAACCCCTAACAAGCCATGCAAACTCTACGGCCAGTTAATTTTGAAAACAATCAATCTAGACAAATTGAGGGGATCTTCATGCTGTATACTAAATCCTTATAGCGACATTTGGCCTGCTCTTTTTAATTTTCAACTGTTCAGGGAAGACTAGTTGACTACTTAACTACCGCAGGATGCATCTTTAGGTCCATTGGAATCCATCAAGGATTTTCAAAACACCTGCACTCACATACCAGACAGAACCAAGGTAGATATGCTTTGTTGTAAATCTGTCAGCAAGAGTTAGGATACATAATCCTAGGTCTGAAGGTCTTGGATTCAAATCCCTATTTAGGCAGATCATTTTCATTACTGACCTTGGCTTCCAGGTCAGCCCAGCCTAAAATGAGTATCAAGTAATGGACTTGGAAGTAAAGGTGGCCGGCATGACGACCAAGTGCCTGTTAGTCTTTAAAACATATGAGTCTGACATCATGTGCCCGGTGTGCCGCTGGCATAAAAAGGATCCATTACCTTGATTTCTGGTGATGTCAGAAATAGATTAATACTGTATGTGCCCAACAAACAGCCATGCAGCATATAGTGACAGTTACTTTGGACTGTGGGTGCCAGGAATGGATAGCTGGTGAAACAGATTCAGCACTGCAAAAGCTGACCAATGAAGAAGAAACCATGTGTTCAGTCACTACTTTCTCACTTTTACAACATGTATAACTGGTTTTAGTTGTTTTTCTAGCTTAGTCGACCGATCAACATCATGGCACAGGGGTGTAACCCACAAGTGCTCTATTCTACTTCTAACTCAAACCTCAGTCTGAAGAGTATGATGCCTGACTGTATTGTTATAAACCAGTCAGCTATCAATGGGTGGTGATATGTTGGACCCGACATCACATTGACAGCCTTTATTTTCTCAGCTACCCATTTTAGTGTCCACATTTCCTAAAATATGCAAATGCTTTATCAAGAATGTTTCAGGAACTGGACAGTTGTAACCAGATTTGACCTTTTTTTTTTTTATTATTTATTTAAAAAAAAAAAAAACTTATGTTCTTTCCACAATGAATTCCTAGTGTTTTTTTTTGTGTCTTGCTTTGGTGAGACTGGTGTCACTCTCTTGATGTCTATACTTCCATTTGTGTTAAAATCTATCTGTTGATTGCCTGCCTTCAACTTCCACTTCAGTGTGGTTTATATTTTACTGTAGTCAAATTGTTAACATATCTTTTCTACCATTAGTACTATTTTCCTTCCTAGCTTCGTAAAACTTTTCTTCTGTATATCTAAACTTTTTTAGGATTTATAGGGCCTGAATTCCATTTATCTTTAAATCGCTTGTTGAATTTTCTATTGTTGTAACTTCCCCGCGCTAATGACTTGAATGAAAAAAATTGTTTTGTTTCAGTATTTTTAAAATTATTGTTAACTTCCATTGTCAATCAACAGGAAGAGGAAGAAAGAAATATGTTTCGCATTGTAGAGGAAACTAGAAAGCTTTACATGGAACTCAGCATGTCAGTGCAGAATGACAAGAAGAGAGAGCAACTACAGCAGACAGAACAGAAACTTCTAGAATACCTTAAGCGAAGTCGGCAGAATGGGTAAACTTTCATTATAATGTTGTGGCTGAAATAGTCTCCCCCCATCTATCTATATCTTCTATAGGAGTTGTTGTCATTCAGTGATTTAGCTGGCTGCTCTGATTAAGTGATTAAGCAGGTTGCTCTAATTAAGTGATGATGCAGATGGCTCTGTATTGAGAAGGAAGAGAAGTGCCTGGGGTTTCGCAGCGAAAGCCAGTAGAAAATCTTTAGTGCAGAACAGCCTGGCATAAGATACCACGACATCTAGCATTAGAAAGGAGGTGGAGGCGATCACTGCAGCTTGCCGGTGGCTAGAGAACAAGATACATACACGTCGTAATTGTAACGGACTCTAAAAGCATGCTGAAAAAGGTGAAGACAGGAGAGTGGCATGCTTTGCTTGCAAGGTCACGGGTAGTGAGCATACTTTGGATCTTTTCTCTATGTCATGCCGGCATGGTAGGGAATGAATAGACAGACTGGCTGGATCTATACCGCTGAGTGGTAAATTGATGCATGACAAAGCAGATGTGGTCTGAGTACTTACGGAACAAGTAATGAAGTCAAAAGAGAAACTAGATTGGGGCTGGAGAGAATAATGCACTTGGGTGTGACCAGAGGGTTTGGCCAGCACACTACGCTCAGAGGAATGACAAGACAGAAATACAACCAGACTACAACTGGCACCATTAGTATGGGAACTCTGTGCTGGCTGCTGAAGATAGGGACAAAGCGAATATGGCTCTGAGTGCTGTGATGTCAATTCTTAACTCAACTCTGATTAAGTAATTAAGCTGGTTGTTCTGATTAAGTGATTGAGCAAATTGCTCTGATTAAGTAATTAAGCAGGTCGCTCTGATTAAGTGGGTCCTACAGTTCAGAAGGCAGTTATTGCTGAGATCCCTGCGATTGTTGCAGCAATACTTTATGCAACATTCTTGGCAGGTGGCTAGCCATTCTGTGGGAAGGAACCCACCCATAAGGGATAAAACATGTTGTCATGAAAATGACCCCTTTCAACAGTCAACTTTTTTAGTGTTTTTTTTTTCTTTTTTTTTTTTTAAATTCCCTAATGGAAAAAGATTCTATCTCATGCCGAGACCTCTTATATTTCAATACTGCATGTATTTACTTGCATGTGTTTACTGTATTATCTCTTTCGCCTTGTTTGTTTCCTAATTATATCCTGTTCATCACCAGGATCTTTAATTTATTCATTGGACATTGAAGATTATATCGTTCAGTCAGTCCTATTTTGTGCAGGCACTAGTTTCTAACTGTTTGTAATTTGTCAGTAACTGGCTAAAAAAAAAAAAAATCATTTCCTCTTTCTGATACGTACAGCAATGATTGACATAATACACATAATAGCGCTTCTAGCGATGCAGAACTGGCCCTAACCCCAACGTCCCATGAGAGAGTGCAGGCTACGTCTAGCTCTGCATGTTTTGGGACTGTTAAAAGCGCTCACATCCTTTAGTTATAGAACACGAAATATTGCCGGCCAATGACAACAACTCAGAAAATGCTGCGTGTTGTTGATTGGTCACTAATTTGACACCCCCACAACATAGCACAAGCCCTGCAACACAGCAGTTTATGAATAGGAAGGGAAGTCACTCTCTTTCTGGGCCCGAAAACGTGAGTTTTAATAAATAAAACATCAGGCAAGTTTATATGTTTAAGTGCTTGGGTATCCTGATAACATCAGATGGAAGATGTATTAAGGAAGTTAAATGTCGAATAGCTCAACAAAGGCTGCATTTTACAAAATGAACATTTTATGCAATCTTTTTTTTTATTTTTTGTGGTCAACTGAGACGAAAAAGATAATTCTTAAAAGTTATATGAATTCTATATTGATACAAGGATGTGAATCATGGACAGTTAGTAAATTAGTGAAAACTTATTTGAAAGCTACGGAGATATGGTTTATAATTGAGTTAAGTTGAATCAAGATTTGACATCACAGCACTTGGAGCATTCCCATGCATGTGCTCCATCCCCATCTTCAGCAGCCAGCGTAGAATTCCAGTACTGATGATACCGGTCACAATCTGGTTATATGTCCATCTTGCCTTTCCTCTGAGTGTAGTCAGCCGGCCAGACCCTCTGGTGCCTCATTCTCACCAGGCCATAATAATCTTGTTTCTCTACCGATTCCGCAATAAAATCTTGGTACCTTGTTCTGCACCCACCTAATGAAATGGGAAATAGATTGCGAGACAGTTCCTCCAAGAAAATAGCTTACGCAGACAAGCAATGGTATCCATGTAAAAAAAAAAGTTTTTTTTGTTTTGTTTAATATAGTAATAGTACCACACAATATTTAAGGTTAAAAAAAAAAAATGTTTGTGCACTAATAATTGTATGAAAAACCATAAAATCAGTGGTTGTTTACTAATGTTTAGATTCTGATTTCCTGCAGGTATAGAAAAACATGGAGACACTAGCAGACAGAAGCAGCTGACAGGCTGTTGTAGGCAGTACCTCGATGCAGATGTCACACTAGCAAGATATTCAGCTTGATGACCTGCTACCTCAACTTTGTGCATCTAGGAATAGGCACCATGCACGGCCATCTGCAAGGGAATCATCATAAAGTGCCTTGCCAACTGGTGTGGTCGGTCAGGCTTTTCCACATCTTGCCATTTATACCAGCATGTGTGGGTTAGTGTGCTGACTGACACTCATCCATGTCGTGACACATGACTGTCTTCTTTCATCTGCTGTCTGTCCGCCATAAATGTTTCAAACGTTACAATACATATTTCACTTTTTCTCTTCTTATACCTTGGACAGCCAAAAATGAGCAACAGGTTTTGAAAGAAACGGAAACCCAAAGACAACTGATCACAGACATCAGAAGGAGACAGGCATCATTTTTCAGCCATGTTATGAGATGAGGGAAAGAGGAACATGTGACCACTGAAAGATCTGTGGAAGGAGGGTTAGAGTTAGATGAGAGAAGATTCTTGACAGTCTTGTTGCATGGCACGGAGGTGTGGCAGCACATGAACTGATACATGCTGCAGAAGATCACAGATTGTGGAGAGGAATGATCACCCACGCCAGTCGGCAAAGCACCTAATGATGATGACTGTGGACACACCCCCCCCCCCCCCCCCACTGATGACTGTCCCTATCTGATATTATTAATAGTTGTTGAACAACTTTGGATCTCAACCTCTGTTAAAACATCTGGATTACTCGTTGTGGCTGTCCAATGAATTGTAAGCATTCTTCTGATAAATCAGATCTCTGGGGCCTCAACAAATTGTGGTGAGCTTGTTTATCTAAGATTCACAGTCGTATGTTTAAAAACTGGTTATAAATATGTATGTATATAATTTGCGATAGAAAAAAAATAATTCATGGTGACAATGCGAAAATCATCACACTCTGATGCATTGCTTTCATTTATTTGCCAATTTGCTATTCAATACAAATTATCACAACAGATGTAAATAAAACAATGGTAAATAGGCATGGCTTACTGTAAGCATTAGAGCCCAACAAGTGGTTGAAATACTGCTCAAAAAACTATGGCTCTGTTGCTCTTTCTCTCTTGTACTTAGTATTCATATTAAGTATATTGCTTATGGACTTTTCTGATGTGCTTTGAGGATAATCTTTCAATTAACTAACTGCTAATTGTTTTGCTAAATGAATTTAATATCTGTTAGCACCTTTTTATTTTTTTTGTCCTCCAGATAATAGTGTTATCTTGTGCTATATAGGATTCACAGTTTATGATTGTGATGAGACCCGCTGGTACATTAGGTGTGGGGTCTCAGGATCAATGTTACCATTGTGTGTATATAATGTGCTTCTCAGGTGTTTAGCTCTCAAACTCTCTAAAAATCAATTGCTTCTTTATTCATATTCACTGTCTGATTTTTCCCTCAACACACATAAAATACCATTGCTCTTCAAAATCTTCATGGTTGAATTAAAAACTGGCCATTGTGATCCTTTGAAAAAGTTTCTACAGAGTTATGCAGAGTGGCTGTTCACCTGCTGAAAGCATCGCGTAAAGCATGAAACTGTTTAGTTCAAAACCAAACCCACTACTTCAAGAGCAGAAAACAAATGACCTACTTTTGACACATCATCATCATTAATGTCCTGTTGTGGTATTATATCTCACACAGGGTTCAGTCTAGTCCCTTTTGTTCTGTCTTGTGCAGTCCTTTTGATCCTTTGGCTTCTCTCAGCGGCGTTAATTTTAGAGTTTTTAATGGTCATCCTCGTTTCCTCAATCTGTTTTCCATTTCAGTGCATGTTTGGTTATTCTTTGCTGGCTCTGACACAAATATATACACATATGATAGTCATACTTGAAAGGATAGTCATGTCTGGCAGGAACTCCAAGAAGGAGGGGCAGGGGCATATTTATGGCCTGCCTATATTGCGGCCCCTAGCAAAAGCCAGGTTGGGGCTTCAAATAACAAAAAATTTTGTCCTGAAAAGGACAAAATTAATTTGTGAAGATAAGTACACTGCTGAAACCCTGAAAGGGGTAGCTAAGTTATATACACATTATAGTCAGTCTGGACTGAAGAAGACCGCTAGGCTTTCCAACACAAGTAACAATCACCAGTATACTGAACGTGTACATATATGGCCAAATATTATGTGCTAGTGATTTGCAATCATGTTTTTCAGTAAACTTACATTACTGTTTGTGCCATTTCTACATTGTTCATGGCAATATCACTCATTTTGGGTTCTTGTGAAAACTGTATAGTTCCTTCCCTTTGGTAATAATATTAGACTATAGTGGTAACTTAAAAAGTTGAAAAATCTGTCAATATAATGGTGCAAGACCAGAAAATGTAATATAAAAAACTGCACCCTGCTAAAAAGGAGAACATTTCACCAATATGTGAGGTAGTCTATGGTAGGTCAATGATATAACACCCCTGTCATGAGTTGGGCGGCAACCGGGCTTTTGACATTTAAGCTTCAGACAGGAGACAGGGACTTGCTTAGCTGGACAGATGTAGAACATTAAGGTGTTACAATAATACTTTGGTGACCGCATAGATTGTGTTAAGTGTTGCGTTATGGTAGGAGAGTTTCTCTGTGTTGTGCAGCGTCTAACAGTGACAGGTGTTGTGTTGTTCCTTAATACGTAAGTAGTGTTGATTTATTCTCATCAGTATAATCGTGTGTTGATTTCTAGCCTTGGCACACTGGCCCTGCACTTTACAGAAGCTCTGGGATCCTGGTGAGGTCCAGTGGCTAGGGGAAAAGAGCATATCTTGCATAGGTGTGGTTTGCGGACCTGGAATTTGCCCGAGAGAACGCACTGGCGTGTGTAGTGAATGTAAAGCTCACACGGCCAGGGTCCGGGTAACAGGTGGCCACACAGCGGGAAGTCAACTGTCCTATTATTAATTTGAGATTTACATTAATAACTGTCATGTGTGCTCTGTGAGTGTCCGGTTTCAGTGTGTACTAGATTAGACTGTCTGTCAGAGGCCCACACAGCGAGCCACGGACCATCAAGGTCAATCAGAGGTCTGTGACAGTGACATATATCCTCTTCTTGTGCCATTAGGTCACACAGGGCTTACAGTCAGTTCTTCCATTCCGACCTAGCTGAGCAATTGTTTGAATATCATGTAAAGAATCTAGACCAGCACCTTGGGACTCTTGTCACCAACGCCGTGTTACAGTTCCTTTCGGATGTCCTCATTTTCTCGGTCCATTTAAATTCCATATAAGTGTGCCACAGATGTGTTTCTGATTTCATTTATGCTGACCGACCATCTGGGCAAAAATTACACCTACTGCAACCTTACAGACTAACTGATTTGAAATCATGTATGCTGCCTTTTGCTTAGATATAGTAATGAATTTTGCAGTTTCTTTCTAAAATGTGTATTTCTTGTTCTTGCTGATGTGTGTCTTATTGGGAAGATTTAGTATTCACCAGGTGGGGGAGGGGGGGGGGGGTGTGTGTGTGTCATGGGAACCAATAAATTATGAAGCTCCTAATTATTATAATAGGCAATTTTGAAAAAAATTAGTTACAAACTTCTTGACAACTCTGCTGTCAGTCAGCGGTGCCTAAGCTGGTTCTTTTGGAGCAGAAACTTGCCACCTGGTGCTGATGGGAAGCATCAAGACAAACCATATCCTGACTTGTTACCGGCAAATAACATTCACTCTGTAAGAATATAAATATTTATATATAAAAACTAAAAACCCCACCAGAAGCAATAGTTGAAAATCAAAGTGAAATAATTGAAGACAAGTACAGAGTGAAAAGACAAAGAAACAGCAAGAAGGAAAGAAGAAAAAAAGCCAGTATTAAATAAGAGAAGGTAGACAAGAAAGAAAAGCAAATTTCAGATGATATTCAGATAGAGAGACTAGAACTAATAATTCATAAATGTTGAACAACTACTGTACCACTCAAGTACTAAATGTTCTACTAACTATATGAATCCATTTCTACTTAAAACTTTGTTACCAAACTATAACTGCCTACAGAATGTCATGAGTGCATGTTCACTGTTGTGGCCAGTACTATGCTGAAATTTTCTATTTCTTGTGTTCGATAAAACACGTGATGACCATCAGATTTATTTGAAAATGTTAAAAGCCTGAACTATAGTATGTTTGCGAGGTTTATCGAGTTACTAACTGTTTGAAAGCAATATGGTGGCCAAGCAGTATTCTACATGCATGCCAGCGTGACTGACCTTTTTGGAAGCCTTAAATTTTATTTATTCACTTATTGTCAAACTTTGATGAGGGATAGCTCTATTTTATGTGCCTCATGCAAAGCGTACAATAAAAAAAATCAGCTGGCACAAAGAATTAATATTATTAATAGTGAACATTAATTTTTTTTTTTTTTTTAGTGCCAGTTAATTCTAGTGCTATTCCCCTTATTTTTTAGGAATATAGCAACAAAATTACATCAAATTTTGTGTTATAAACATTTTGTGTGAAGATACTAATTGTTTTGGGAAGTCAATTCTCTTTACCAGATAATGGTGCTCTGTGATGATGCTCCAAAAGTTTCTCTGGAACAAAATCTATCATTCAGTTTGAGTTTATTTTGCTTATTCATTACTAGGTGGTTCATATACATTTCTTATTCATTTTTATAGTTTTATAGTTTTTATTGAGCGCCATGGGGGCTAAGGGGAAAAAATGATTTTATTTTACTAATGACTAATGTCTTTAAAAATACCGTCTGTTTATTTACTAATATTTAACTGTTATAACTATTTGTTGTAGCAGTATTCGGCTATTTTCTAAATAATGGCCCCAAATTATCGAGGCTGAAAATATACCCAGGACCTCAGTCACATGTCAATTGCGGACCTCTGGCGACTTAATTTGCGCACTTCCGGCGACTACCGCCACCAACAAGAGTATCTTCCCTTTACCTACCCCCTCCCTCTACCTACCCCCTCCCTCCCTCTACCTACCTACCCCCTCCCTCCCTCTACCTACCTACCCCCTCCCTCTACCTACCTACCCCCTCCCTCCCTCTACCTACCCCCTCCCTCCCTCTACCTACCCCCTCCCTCCCTCCCTTTACCTACCCCCTCCCTCCCTTTACCTACCCCTCCCCTCCCTCCACCCCCCCTCCCCTCCCTTTACCCCCTCCCCTCTTTCACCCCCCTCCCCTCCTTCACCCCCCTCCCTCCCTTTACCCCCCTCCCTCCCTTTTTTCTGCGCTTTTTTGTTTTCTTTAATGATTATGTTGGAAAAGTATATCCATCACAGTCTTACAGCTGTAAATGATATGAAATAGAGAGTGCTGTATTCTGTATAAAAAAAAAAAAATTTTTCAGTATCCAGAAACCATGAGTTGTAAACCCTTTTGGCTCGGTACTATGCATATCGCAACCCTTTCAGCCTTGATTCCATTATAGGTACCGTAAATCTGGGAGAAATATGGCTTTTCTGCCTACTCCCGGGCGTGAACCTGGACCACCAAGAGTTCGTCACCTGGTCGCTGCGAAGTCAGCTTTAACCAACTACGCTAGCGAGTCAGGCAAACTAAGTGTATATAAATGACATTAAATTTTGCACTTTCTTATCAAATGCATATTTACTGCTGCTGTTGCAGTTGCTATGTAGTTTTTTTTTTAAACTACTGGGCAAATTTATTATTATTATAACAAGTTGGAAAGGGGCATTGGACTGTTAAAGACCTAATCGTTTATAAAGCTTACAATTCTAACAGAGTGAAATTAATAAAATAAGTTACAAACGTTATGAAAACGAATGAAATGTGTGTTGTCAGCATCTAAGTTGGCAGTCTTAAACTGGTGCATATGATCTCTTGCCAATAAGGCACATTTGAGAACAATTCTTTCCTTATCTGGTAATAGCAGCATTAACTCATCCTGATTGAACAGAAACAAATAACACTGCAAAAACCATATATGCAATAGCAAAAACTATAAATTAAAGTGGCATAAAGATGAAAGAGAGGGAAATGGAGGAGGTGGACACAAACAAAGCAACAAAGAAAAATTAAAAGAAAGCAAGAAAAACAATTTCTCAAAAAGCTACACACACAAAAAGAGGCTAAAAAAAAAAAAAATCAAGGATGACCACAAAAACTGATTAGTCAAAATAAACTAATAATTTAGAAATGTTGAACAACCATTGTACAATCTTAGTTAACCAAGAGAGTTTCTAAGTTAACTCTCTGAGTCCCAAAGAATGCATTATGTGCTAATCAGTTACTTCACAGGTGGCCATCGGCACGTGACATGTTCGGATAATTCCTGTTCTTTCTGTTTTTTTATTTTACACATGCTGACCATTGGGCATTTTTGAAAATGTAGTTAAAAGGAACAAAGCTGAAATATTTTGGTCATATCAAGACGGATTGAAAAAATTATAGCAGAAGGCATGGTACCAAGAAGGAGGGGCAGGGGCCGACCGACACGAAGATAAGCACAGGATATAAGTGACTCCTTGAGTGTGAAAGTTCATGAGGCGGGAGAAATGGCGAGAGACCGAGTTTCTTTCAGGCAGACTATGATAAAAGCGACGTTCTGCAAAGTACCTGCTACATGATGATGATGAGTTAAAAGGTTCAAATGTAGCATGTCTGTGAGAGTTACTGAGTGTCTGTGTGAAAACAATATGGCCTCCGAGAAGACTTCTTCATGCATGCCAACAATATTTATGTTTATTAGATTTATCTGAAGCTAGACGGAGAAGGTTGGGAAGTAGATTTCTTTCAGTCATTGACTTAGTCAAACTTTGATGAGGAATAGCTCTGATATATACCTCCAGAAAAGCATACAATTATAACAACTTCAGCTGGTACAAAGATAATAAATATTAGTGAAAAAGGCAATTTTCCTCAGTGTCAGTTAGGTCTAGTGCGATTCCTTTATTATTTGGGAACATAGGCTATAAAATTATGGACAAAATGAGTGACATAAAAGTTTTTTTTTTTTCTTTTGGTGCAAAAATACTAATTGTTTCAAAGGTCATTTATCTTTACCCAAAATTGTGCGCTGTTAGTATGTTCTAAAAGTTTCTCTGGAACAAGACATAATGCAAAGATCACGTTTATATTTTATTTATACATTACTAAGTGGTTCTTGTTAATTTGTGGTTCATTTTGGATATATTTTATTGGTTTTCCTTGAGTGCCATGGCGGTAAGTGAAAAAGTTTTTTTGTTTCTACTAATTTATCTAAACATACCATGTTTTTTTTTTTACTAATAATTAGCTACCAACACTATTTTTGTAGTAATATTCTAATATTATTCCTCAACAATCTCTTGTCACTTTGATATATAATATGTGAATCTCACACGGCAGTTGAATTAGTATGGTCTGTTATAATGTTTTAACTTATGAAATTTCAAAATGGCATTATCACCAATCAGGCCTCTGATGCTAAACCCCCTGGCACTCAAAGAGTTAACTTTCATAGGAATACTTTTATGCTCCAGCTGTTTGTCCCCACGCAATAGCTATTGTGAGTGTTTGTTCACTGTTGTCAGTTGTTTGGCATGTATGACTACACACACAATTGCATGTCCATGTGTGAATAGTTCACTATACTGCAGCCATCACCAAGAGGTCATAAGGACAGGCAACCAAGATTAAATTTGTAAACATACACCAACACATTTTTTTTTTTTTCAACAAATGAGGGATAAGCAGCCCAGCATCTCCCTCTGATCAAGAATAATGTCTTCTGAAAAATGAAACTACTGAATTGCAAGTCCATTTATAAACAGTTCACTATCCTGCAGCCATCACCAGCAGGTCACCAAGGGAGGCGACCAAGATTCAATTTGTAAAAATACAACACATTTGAAAGAAAAAACTAAGTATAGCAAGCCCAGCGTCTCCTCTGATTAGGATAATATCTTCTGAAAAAAAAAAAGAAACTATTCAGTGAAACTATGGCCAGTAACCACAAGGACACACAGATAGCCTTCTCTGCACTAAGGGCATCAGTTTTTAACTACACGTCCAACCTGACTTCACATCCCAGCCTTCATCCTTAGCATAGATATAGTTGATTATATTATTATTATATTCTACAGCTGGGTTGGAGCTTTGAAATAACCAAAAAATTGCATCCTAAATTGGGGTGGAAACTGAAACCCTGACTGACTGACTGACTTTCTACCCCACCAGGACATCACACAAGCGATAAACACCCGATGACACAAAGTGCCACCATGTGGATGAGGATCGCCGTGGAGAGGTCCCAGAAACCGCGTTCAGACAATTGGCCATATTTATGGCCTGCCTATATTGCGGCCCCTAGCAAAAGCCAGGGTGGGGCTTCAAATAACAAAAAATTTTGTCCTGAAAAGGACAAAATTAATTTGTGAAGATAAGTACACTGCTGAAACCCTGAAAGGGGTAGCTAAGTTATATACACATTATATTCAGTCTGGACTGAAGAAGACCGCTAGGCTTTCCAACACAAGTAACAATCACCAGTATACTGAACGTGTACATATATGGCCAAATATTATGTGCTAGTGATTTGCAATCATGTTTTTCAGTAAACTTACATTACTGTTTGTGCCATTTCTACATTGTTCATGGCAATATCACTCATTTTGGGTTCTTGTGAAAACTGTATAGTTCCTTCCCTTTGGTAATAATATTAGACTATAGTGGTAACTTAAAAAGTTGACAAATCTGTCAATATAATAGTGCAAGACCAGAAAATGTAATATAAAAAACTGCACCCTGCTAAAAAGGAGAAAATTTCACCAATATGTGAGGTAGTCTATGGTAGGTCAATGATATAACACACCTGTCATGAGTTGGGCGGCAACCGGGCTTTCGACATTTAGGCTTCAGACAGGAGACAGGGACTTGCTTAGCTGGGCAGATGTAGAACATCAAGGTGTTACAATAAAACTTTGGTGACCGCATAGATTGTGTTATGTGTTGCGTTATGGTAGGAGAGTTTCTCTGTGTTGTGCAGCGTCTAACAGTGACAGGTGTTGTGTTGTTCCTTAATACGTAAGTAGTGTTGATTTATTCTCATCAGTAGAATCGTGTGTTGATTTCTAGCCTTGGCACACTGGCCCTGCACTTTACAGAAGCTCTGCGATCCTGGTGAGGTCCAGTGGCTAGGGGAAAAGAGCATATCTTGCATAGGTGTGGTTTGCGGACCTGGAATTTGCCAGAGAGAACGCACTGGCGTGTGTAGTGAATGTAAAGCTCACACGGCCAGGGTCCGGGTAACAGGTGGCCACACAGCGGGAAGTCAACTGTCCTATTATTAATTTGAGATTTACATTAATAACTGTCATGTGTGCTCTGTGAGTGTCCGGTTTCAGTGTGTACTAGGTTAGACTGTCTGTCAGAGGCCCACACAGCGAGCCACAGACCATCAAGGTCAATCAGAGGTCTGTGACAGATATCCTCTTCTTGTGCCATTATATGTCACACAGGGCTTACAGTCAGTTCTTCCATTCCGACCTAGCTGAGCAATTGTTTCAATATCATGTAAAGAATCTAGACCAGCACCTTGGGACTCTTGTTACCAACGCCGTGTTACAGTTCCTTTCGGATGTCCTCATTTTCTCGGTCCATTTAAATTCCATATAAGTGTGCCACAGATGTGTTTCTGATTTCATTTATTCTGACCGACCATCTGGGCAAAAATTACACCTACTGCAACCTTACAGACTAACTGATTTGAAATCATGTATGCTGCCTTTTGCTTAGATATAGTAATGAATTTTGCAGTTTCTTTCTAAAATGTGTATTTCTTGTTCTTGCTGATGTGTGTCTTATTGGAAAGATTTAGTATTCACCAGGTGGGGGAGGGGGTGTGTGTGTGTGTGTGTGTCATGGGAACCAATAAATTATGAAGCTCCTAATTATTATAATAGGCAATTTTGAAAAAAATTAGTTACAAACTTCTTGACAACTGTGCTGTCAGTCAGCGGTACCTAAGCTGGTTCTTTTGGAGCAGAAACTTGCCACCTGGTGCTGATGGGAAGCATCAAGACAAACCATATCCTGACTTGTTACCGGCAAATAACATTCACTCTGTAAGAATATAAATATTTATATATAAAACTATAAAACCCACAGAAGCAATAGTTGAAAATCAAAGTGAAATAATTGAAGACAAGTACAGAGTGGAAAAGACAAAGAAACAGCAAGAAGGAAAGAAGAAAAAAAGCCAGTATTAAATAAGAGAAGGTAGACAAGAAAGAAAAGCAAATTTCAGATGATATTCAGATAGAGAGACTAGAACTAATAATTCATAAATGTTGAACAACTACTGTACCACTCAAGTACTAAATGTTCTACTAACTATATGAATCCCTTTCTACTTAAAACTTTGTTACCAAACTATAACTGCCTACAGAATGTCATGAGTGCATGTTCACTGTTGTGGCCAGTACTATGCTGAAATTTTCTATTTCTTGTGTTCGATAAAACACGTGATGACCATCAGATTTATTTGAAAATGTTAAAAGCCTTAACTATAGTATGTTTGCGAGGTTTATCGAGTTACTAACTGTTTGAAAGCAATATGGTGGCCAAGCAGTATTCTACATGCATGCCAGCGTGACTGACCTTTTTGGAAGCCTTAAATTTTATTTATTCACGTATTGTCAAACTTTGATGAGGGATAGCTCTATTTTATGTGCCTCATGCAAAGCGTACAATAAAAAAATCAGCTGGCACAAAGAATTAATATTATTAATAGTGAACAATAATTTTTTTTTTTTTTAGTGCCAGTTAATTCTAGTGCTATTCCCCTTATTTTTTAGGAATATAGCAACAAAATTACATCAAATTTTGTGTTATAAACATTTTGTGTGAAGATACTAATTGTTTTGGGAAGTCAATTCTCTTTACCAGATAATGGTGCTCTGTGATGATGCTCCAAAAGTTTCTCTGGAACAAAATCTATCATTCAGTTTGAGTTTATTTTGCTTATTCATTACTAGGTGGTTCATATACATTTCTTATTCATTTTTATAGTTTTATAGTTTTTATTGAGCGCCATGGGGGCTAAGGGGAAAAAATGATTTTATTTTACTTATGACTAATGTCTTTAAAAATACCGTCTGTTTATTTACTAATATTTAACTGTTATAACTATTTGTTGTAGCAGTATTCGGCTATCTTCTGAATAATGGCCCCAAATTATCGAGGCCGAAAATATACCCTAACAGGACCTCAGTCACATGTCAATTGCGGACTTCTGGCGACTTAATTTGCGCACTTCCGGCGACTACCGCCACCAACGAGAGTATCTTCCCTTTACCCCCTCCCTCCCTTTACCTACCCCCTCCCTCCCTCCCTTTACCTACCCCCTCCCTCCCTCCCTTTACCTACCCCCTCCCTCCCTCCCTCTACCCTCCCTCTACCTACCCCCTCCCCTCTACCTACCCCCTCCCTCCCTCCCTCTACCTACCCCCTCCCTCCCTCCCTCTACCTACCCCCTCCCTCCCTCCCTCTACCTACCCCCTCCCTCCCTCTACCTACCCCCTCCCTCCCTCCCTTTACCCCCTCCCCTACCTCCCTCCCTTTACCCCCTCCCTCCCTTTACCCCCCCCCCCCCCTTTACCCCCCCCCCCCTCTCTCCCTCCCTCAACACATTATGATTATGTTAGTATTTTAAAAATAACTGCAGCCTCTGATACTAAACCCCCTGGCACTCAAAGAGTTAACTTTCATAGGAATACTTTTATGCTCCAGCTGTTTGTCCCCACGCAATAGCTATTGTGAGTGAGTGTTCACTGTTGTCAGTTGTTTGGCATGTATGACTACACACACAATTGCATGTCCATGTGTGAATAGTTCACTATCCTGCAGCCATCACCAAGAGGTCATAAGGACAGGCAACCAAGATTAAATTTGTAAACATACACCAACACATTTTTTTTTTTCAACAAATGAGGGATAAGCAGCCCAGCATCTCCCTCTGATCAAGAATAATGTCTTCTGAAAAATGAAACTACTGAATTGCAAGTCCATTTATAAACAGTTCACTATCCTGCAGCCATCACCAGCAGGTCACCAAGGGAGGCGACCAAGATTCAATTTGTAAAAATACAACACATTTGAAAGAAAAAACTAAGTATAGCCAGCCCAGCGTCTTCTCTGATTAGGATATCTTCTGAAAAAAAAAAAGAAACTATTCAGTAAAACTATGGCCAGTAACCACAAGGACACACAGATAGCCTTCTCTGCACTAAGGGCATCAGTTTTTAACTACACGTCCAACCTGACTTCACATCCCAGCCTTCATCCTTAGCATAAATATAGTTGATTATATTATTATTATATTCTACAGCTGGGTTGGGGCTTTGAAATAACCAAAAAATTGCATCCTAAATTGGGGTGGAAACTGAAACCCTGACTGACTGACTTTCTACCCCACCCACCAGGACATCACACAAGCGATAAACACCCGATGACACAAAGTGCCACCATGTGGATGAGGATCGTCGTGGAGAGGTCCCAGAAACCGCGTTCAGACAATTGGCCATATTTATGGCCTGCCTATATTGCGGCCCCTAGCAAAAGCCAGGGTGGGGCTTCAAATAACAAAAAATTTTGTCCTGAAAAGGACCAAATTAATTTGTGAAGATAGGTACACTGCTGAAACCCTGAAAGGGGTAGCTAAGTTATATACACATTATAGTCAGTCTGGACTGAAGAAGACCGCTAGGCTTTCCAACACAAGTAACAATCACCAGTATACTGAACGTGTACATATATGGCCAAATATTATGTACTAGTGATTTGCAATCATGTTTTTCAGTAAACTTACATTACTGTTTGTGCCATTTCTACATTGTTCATGGCAATATCACTCATTTTGGGTTCTTGTGATAACTGTATAGTTCCTTCCCTTTGGTAATAATATTAGACTATAGTGGTAATTTAAAAAGTTGAAAAATCTGTCAATATAATGGTGCAAGACCAGAAAATGTAATATAAAAAACTGCACCCTGCTAAAAAGGAGAACATTTCACCAATATGTGAGGTAGTATATGGTAGGTCAATGATATAACACCCCTGTCATGAGTTGGGCGGCAACCGGGCTTTCGACCTTTAGGCTTCAGACAGGAGACAGGGACTTGCTTAGCTGGACAGATGTAGAACATTAAGGTGTTACAATAATACTTTGGTGACCGCATAGATTGTGTTAAGTGTTGCGTTATGGTAGGATAGTTTCTCTGTGTTGTGCAGCGTCTAACAGTGACAGGTGTTGTGTTGTTCCTTAATACGTAAGTAGTGTTGATTTATTCTCATCAGTAGAATCGTGTGTTGATTTCTAGCCTTGGCACACTGGCCCTGCACTTTACAGAAGCTCTGCGATCCTGGTGAGGTCCAGTGACTAGGGGAAAAGAGCATATCTTGCATAGGTGTGGTTTGCGGACCTGGAATTTGCCCGAGAGAACGCACTGGCGTGTGTAGTGAATGTAAAGCTCACACGGCCAGGGTCCGGGTAACAGGTGGCCACACAGCGGGAAGTCAACTGTCCTATTATTAATTTGTGATTTACATTAAAGACTGTCATGTGTGCTCTGTGAGTGTCCGGTTTCAGTGTGTACTAGGTTAGACTGTCTGTCAGAGGCCCACACAGCGAGCCACGGACCATCAAGGTCAATCAGAGGTCTGTGACAGTGACAGATATCCTCTTCTTGTGCCATTATATGTCACACAGGGCTTACAGTCAGTTCTTCCATTCCGACCTAGCTGAGCAATTGTTTCAATAACATGTAAAGAATCTAGACCAGCACCTTGGGACTCTTGTCACCAACGCCGTGTTACAGTTTCTTTTGGATGTCCTCATTTTCTCGGTCTATTTAAATTCCATATAAGTGTGCCACAGATGTGTTTCTGATTTCATTTATGCTGACCGACCATCTGGGCAAAAATTACACCTACTGCAACCTTACAGACTAACTGATTTGAAATCATGTATGCTGCCTTTAGCTTAGATATAGTAATGAATTTTGCAGTTTCTTTCTATAATGTGTATTTCTTGTTCTTGCTGATGTGTGTCTTATTGGGAAGATTTAGTATTCACCAGGTGGGGGAGGGGAGTGGTTGTGTGTGTGTGTCATGGAAACCAATAAATTATTATCCTAATTATTATAATATGCAATTTTGAAAAAAAATTAGTTACAAACTTCTTGACAACTCTGCGGTCAGTCAGCAGTGCCTAAGCTGGTTCTTTTGGAGCAGAAACTTGTCACCTGGTGCTGAAGGGAAGCATCAAGACAAACCATGTCCTGACTTGTTACCGGCAAATAACATTCACTCTGTAAGAATATAAATATTTATTTATAAAACTAAAACCCACAAAAGCAATAGTTGAAAATCAAAGTGAAATAATTGAAGACAAGTACAGAGTGGAAAAGACAAAGAAACAGCAAGAAGGACAGAAGAAAAAACGCCAGTATTAAATAAGAGAAGGTAGACAAGAAAGAAAAGCAAATTTCAGATGATTTTCAGATAGACAGAGAGACTAGAACTAATAATTCATAAATGTTGAACAACTACTGTACCACTCAAGTACTAAATGTTCTACTAACTATGTGAATCCCTTTCTACTTCAAATATTTGTTACCAAACTATTCCTGCCTACAGAATGTAATGAGTGCATGTTCACTGTTGTGGCCAGTTGTCTGCAGAAATTTTCTATTTCTTGTGTTCGATAAAACAAGTGATGACCATCAGATTTATTTGAAAATGTTAAAAGCCTGAACTATAGTATGTTTGCGAGGTTTATCGAGTTAATACCTGTTTGAAAGCAATATGGTGGCCAAGCAGTATTCTACATGCATGCCAGCGCGACTGACCATTTTGGAAGCCTTAAATTTTATTTATTCACGTATTGTCAAACTTTGATGAGGGATAGCTCTATTTTATGTGCCTCATGCAAAGCGTACAATAAAAAAAATCAGCTGGCACAAAGAATTAATATTAAAAATAGTGAACATTAAAATTATTTTTTTTTAGTGCCAGTAAATTCTAGTGCTATTCCCTTATTATTTAGGAATATAGCAACAAAATTACATCAAATTTTGTGTTATAAACATTTTGTGTGAAGATACTAATTGTTTTGGGAAGTTAATTCTCTTTACCAGATAATGGTGCTCTGTGATGATGCTCCAAAAGTTTCTCTGGAACAAAATCTATCATTACTAGGTGGTTCATATACATTTCATATTAATTTTGGATACTTTTTATTGTTTTTATTGAGCGCCATGGGGGTTAGGCCTAAGTGGAAAAAATTATTTTATTTTACTAATAACTATTGCCTTTAAAAATACTGTCTGTTTAATTACTAATATTTAACTGTTAAAACTATTTGCTGTAGCAGTAAACTATTTGCTGTAGTCACATGTCAATTGCGGACTTCCTGCAACTTAATTTGCGCACTTCCGGGGACTACCGCCACCAATGAGAGTATCTCCCACACCGCTATGTGTGGCGTGGATTGGTTCTAAACTAGATAACTGGGACTCACGAGCAGCAGCTACCGCATATCCTGCAGCTTCCTTCATTTTATGTGCTCGTGAGTCCCAGCCATCTAGTATAGCCCCACCCTGGAAATACTCTCGACAATGGCAGAAGTCCGCAACTGACATGTGACTGAGGCCCTGTTAGGGTATATTTTCGGCCTCGATAATTTGAGACCATTATTCAGAAGATAGCCCAGTATTCTAATATTCCTCAAAAATCCCTTTGACGTATAGTATGTGTATGTTGCACAACAGCTAAATTAGTATGGTCTGATTGAATGTGTTATACTTGTGAAATTAAAAATGGCTCTCCTGTAAACTACGGCCGGTAGACAACAGTTGACGGCCGGTTAGTCGGAGTTCTGTCCCCTGGCTGCAGTGCAATTACGGACTGGAGAAGGCACGAATCAAAAAACAAAGTGAGGTCCAAATGCCTGACAGAACCCGCGCTGCGACTCAAGTTAGCGACCGCGTTCAATTACTGCTTCTTGCGACGCATTACGGAGTGGATTAGAGGGAAGGACACAAGTGACATAATTACTGTGTGTTGGCGATAGACAGTGTGCAGTGCCCTACTGTCATCATAGGGTTTGGGTTAGGGTATGGGTTAGGTTTAGGGTTAGGGTTTGGGTTGCTACGTTGAGTTTCTGCGAAGACGAGATGCAGCAACACTAACCCTGAACCAAACCCTAACTCTAACCCAAACCGTAACCGTATGATTATAGCAGGGCAGTGAACGCTGTCTATTACCAACACACAGTAATTGTGTCAACTGTTTCGTTCCCTCCTTTTCCACTCCGTAACTGCACTGTAGCCAAGGGACAGAACTCTGACTAACCGGCCGTCCACTGTTGTCTACCAGCCGTAGTTTACAGGAGAGCCCTTTTTGAACTTTTTCATTTAAAGTTGCATTACAACGCCATGGGCCTCTGATGCTAAACCCTCTGACTCTATGACTCAAAGTTAACAGTAATTAATTACTATGATCAGCTTGTCTGTGTTGGAAAACTTTATTTTATTTATTTTTTTTTTAAAGAGTTTGGAATTATTTTAGTGTGGCAATGGTAATCCTGTACGCGTCTTCTATCTGGGGCACCGCAAATATTTTCTTATACAGATTTCACATCTTGATGTTAATTAAACTAATATCTCTTTTTTGTTTCTTAATTACGCATTTTTTAGAGCTAATTAATTTATTTTAAAACGTTGCTAGATTTTTATTTGTTCATGGAGATATTCTATTTCTATCCAACCCCATCTTTTCAGCTTAAACTGCTTCTCTACAACTTACTACAAGATTCATTGCGAAATCACAGAAACTACTGAATAAATAAGTCAAGTCAGTGTATATCTTATTCTCACCCATCTTGTGCCGTTGGTCTATAAAATAAAGGTCTAGCCCTATAAAGCTAATACGCCTGAAAGGCGTGGGAAATGGTCCTTACTTAACTTTTAGTGTATATCTTATGCACTTACCTCGGGGTCGTGGCGATTCAACGATGCAGACTGCAGAGGAGAGGACACAAACACATTTGCACGGACAGGGTCCGACTCATTCTTTAATTTCTTTAACTAAACGGGCCAGACTAAAAAGAACATCTTTGGCCTGACCGCAATCGCGTCACAATAAATGTCTACGCTAGTTGATATTAAAACCATTCACTGTAACGTGAGCGATGTTCAATCAGATTTCACGAACTCATTCGAAGAAATGGGCGCCGTCCACTGGGTTGCCAGATAAAAAAACTTCCCTTTATGCCAAACCATCACCCAAAATATGCCAGAAAATTGCCAAATAAAGTGTAACATTGTACTCACTTCACATCAAAAGCTCTAGATTGAATTCTTCACTGTCATCCTTACTGGAACCAGTGGAAGATGCAGCATAAACCTTTTCGGATGTAAAATCTGTAAGCATTTTCTCAGATGGAATGAAGTCTTTGCAACATTTCTTTGATATCAACAGTTCTGCTCTAATTCTGACAATTGCATCAAGAAAATCCAGTTGTATTTTGTTTCTTGCTTTTGATTTAGTTGAAGTAACAAGAGAGAATATTCTCTCAACTATAGCATTACTAACGGGCATTATTAAGCAAGTAAGGGCGAAAGTGGCCAACTCTTTAAATGCCTGGTGTTGAAGTACGCCTATCCAAAAATCTTCACTGTTTGTAGGTAGTCCATCCTTCTTAAATGTAGCTTCTTCTTTCCAGTTGACATCAACCAGTTTTCTGTACTGTTCTTCTATAATACTGATGTTGATTTCTGCCAAGTGTAAAAATGGTAGCTCTGAAAACTGTGTCCTTGATATTTGATTTAAAACTGCCAAAGGGCTCAATTTTGACAGATTTTGAAATATATTCTCGGTGGGAAGTCTACACGTAATTTGATTGAGAGCTTCCTCTAGCACAGACATGCAACTTTCATTAACATTGTTTATTTCTATCTGAACTTCAGTCCTGTTATTCTTGTGTAGGAATGCATTACATTCCGTTAGGAATTTAATACTAAAGTCAACGTGATGAATATTTTTTTCCTACTCATTGACGTCATACAGTCTGTTCTTAAGACTTTTCTGGTGCATGGACAATTCTTGGTGTATATTCTTGTTCATGAGGATCAGCTTTTGTTTGTTGAAAAAAGACTGTTCACTCATTCAAATTCTTGTACAATTTGTGTCGCAAACACAAAGTACAAATAATTATTGTGGTCTAACAGCATTTTCTTTAACAATCTTACTTTATATTTTGTGTCAACCGTTGTCTGGGTTAATTCAGCACATGTGAAATAAGCTTTCAATTCTTCCCAGTTCACCAACAAATTGAACATAATCTTTCCACGCACAAGCCACCTAGGAGATGACAGTTTCTCGATTGGAAGAGGAGCAGTTCGTTCTGATTCAAACTCCGTAGATGTGTTCATCCATCTAAACAGTTCTTTATAAGCTTCTCATCTTAAATCACTATGACGAAACCACTGAGGTATTTCTGACAGTAAGAAACCAATATTTGATGGCAGCTTGGCAATTGCACTACAAATCCAGAGTGCTAGTGAATGGCAGATACATCTGAGCTGTACAAAGGAGACACATCTTTAATTATGGACCATACAGAGTTCTTGCACCTGACCATGTTTGAAGCGCCACTGACGCAAACCCAGTGCAGTTTGTAAGACTCTGACCACACCTTTTCATTTCCTTATCAATCAAATTAAATAAGTTTTCTCCTGTAGCCACTTGCAAGGAAATTAAAGCAAGAAATCTGGTAAATATTTCATTTTTCCTGTCACTGAAAAAACTAACTATAATGCACAAGTACTTTTAAGTGGAAACGTCAGTAGACTCATCTATAATGATAGCATATTTCTTGTTCCGAAAATCATCAATAAGGTCATCCTTAAGTGCAGGCGATATAATATTTCTTATTAAGCATAAACATTTAGTTCTATGCAACTGTATGTGGTCCAATGTACTCTCCTGACCATGCGCTCTCATTATTTCACTTAAATGATCAATTGTGCGTATTGCACAATGGCAGGTCATGCTTACAGCAAGTTGCAACTTTGCTGCTTTAACTTTATCATTACTTTGCCTAGAAGTTTTGTTGTAATACGCTGTGACTGGCTTTTTAACGGAGTTTTCATCCCGTGTTTTTCGGATTTTTCATGATTTGAAATGCTACTAATTCTTGGTGCAACAGTGCACTGACACAGTTTACAGTATGATGCTTCTGATCCGTCTGAAGATCTTTTGAGCCGTGGGTATGTTTTCTCCCAATTACTATTATACTTGCGATTGCTGTCATAAGATGCTTTCCATTTTTTTGATGACGTGGCCATTGGTAAAAGTAATAAAATCTATCACAGATAGAACTAGGTCTATATCCTTTCTATTTTCTGTCCTCAAGTAGTTTCTGAACAGTCTGAATCACTTGGTACCAGTGGTGGGTTTTCGTTTTATATGTCGCATTTATTCTAGTAAATTAACATAAATTACAGAGGTTCATAGCAGTCACGATCAGTTTAGGAAGACAACAAAACAATCAGAAATGGCGCAAATCTCCATTAGTCCGTACCAGGACATCACAACAAAGTCAAACTGAAATAAAGATGTTAACTGTAGGTCTACATTGCATTTAGTAAATTTGCGTGTTTATAACAGAGGAACCATGAAGAAAGGTTAAGCACATCTTGATAAGAAATGCCAGGAAAAACCCAAATATGCCAGAATATGCCAGTTCATAAGCGTATGCCTATTCAATTTCAAATATGCCAGATTTGGAGAATCTGGCATTAAAAATGCCAATATGGCAACCCTTGTCAGTGAACCCGTAATTTTTCCTGCCATATGGAATGTCAAGGTCAGGTTTGGTAATTTTTATTTTTTTATTTTAAAGCTAAAACGACCGCTAACTATTAGGCCCCCTGGCTAATATAATGATACAAATTGCATAAATGTCTGACACAAATGAATTATACCGTATATAAAACAGCAAGAATATACCCTAAAAACCTAATGAAAACTTGAATCTCAGTTATAAAATTGAACATATTTCTGAAAAATACTATCACTGTTTATGGCTAAATTCACAACTATCTTCTTCTATGGCATTTCTCGCCCTATCAGACCCACTCACACTGGACTACATGTTTTGTTATTAGGGTTTTAAAAAAACTGCCAATTGCTGCCTTTATTATACCTCTTTTGCGGTGTAGGCCTGAGGGTTTTTGGCCTCATGGCTACTGCAGGTGGGGCTTTAATTTTGCCAGTTGGGTGCCCTAATATAACTATGTTTTATGGTTGAATGAGGTTTCTTTGTACCTGTTTGATTCTCGTCCATTGGATGTTAATTAAAGAGAATACAATTGTAGAGGAGATATTTGAGGTTCATTGATGCATATATCAATCTCCATTCATCCATATGATTGGCGTTCTCTTTCTACTTTGTAACTTAGCCTGAATATTATCTCCCAACCGTCTTTTTTGTGTGTGCATGTTTACGTCCACTGACCCCCCCCCCCTCCCGCCACCTCCCTCATTTTAATAGCCATCCCCTCCCCCTCACACACGCGCGCGCGTGTAAAGTTTTTAAATAGACTTTTTGTAATAATATGAAATGTACAAATACTTTGAGGTACACCTCAAAGCTGCGAAAAAGAGGAACCAAATTTCATAGCAGCGGAAGTTAGAGCAGTTATACAGAACAGCATCAGAAACAAGGCACCAGGTCTGGATGGAATTAATACAGAAGGGATCCAAGCATGTGGAGAATGGCTTACTATAATTTTTAATATAGCTTGTGAAGAAAGAAAAGTCCCAGCTGAGTGGCAACAGGCACTAATAGTGCCATTATGGAAAAAGAAAGGTAATATGAGAGAATGTGAAGCATTCAGAAGTATATATATCACTACTGAGTCACGTAGGAAAAATGTACGCCAAATTACTAAAACAGAGAGTTAGACCCATAGCTGAACAACAGCTGAGTGCATCACAATTCAGTTTCAGAAAAGCCAGAATATGCACAGATGCATTATTCACTCTGAGGCAAGTGCGTGAGAAAGTCATTGAGTATAATACCAATCAGAATATTGTGTTTGTAGATCAGGAAAAGGCTTTTGATACAGTGGAAAGAAACAAACTGTGGTCTATTCTTGAGAACTACAGGGTACAAGGACAGTTACTAGAGAACATCAAAGCCATGTACCACACAAGCCAAAGTGCAAAAAGAACACAAGAAGGCTTATCAGATATGTTCACAGTCAACACAGGTGTGAGCCAGGGATGTGTGCTCTTCCCGCTTTTATTTAACATCTATATAGGCAGAATATCTAAAGAAGCGAGTTCTGATACAGACAACATAAACCTTTATAATCACGAGGAAGAACACACATCAGGAAAAGTTATCGATTCACCCACATTAAACGAATTACTATTTGCTGACGACCAGTGCTTGTTCAACCTTGAACAAGTTAGACTGCAAGACCACATTACCAGGTTAAACTCAGCATGCAGTAAATGCAACATGAAAATCAATGTTAACAAAACCAAAACAATACAAGTTAGTAGAACCCCTGCCCCACTACACATACAGCTGAATGGTTCTGCTCTGAATCAAGTTAGGGAGTTTAAATATCTAGGAAGTATGATCACAGAAGATGGTAGAATTGTCAGAGAAATAGTAACCAGATGCCACAAAGCAAGTGCACTTATATACCAACTGTCACCATTATTAAGACATCCAAGCATAACTATGAGTGCAAAAGAGACAGATTATTAATAGCATGTTCATTCCAACATTAAGCTACCAGTGCCAAACATGGACACTATCTAAAGCCCATATACGCAAAATCACCACATGCGAAATGAGGTGCCCGAGAAAAGCAGCCAACCTAACAATCCGAGATCGAGTGAATAATGAAACTATCAGGCAAATTGTGGGGACGACACCTTGTACTAGATTCATCGAGAAACAGCAGATCAAATGGTTTGGCCATCTTGTTAGAATGCCGCAAGATCAAATACCATCACAAGCACTATATCTCCGAAGATCAGCTACAAGAGCAAGAGGACGGTCGCGGAAAACATGGATCGACAACATTAAAGACACTCTACGCCTTCACGGCAAAACAATAGCCAGTGGCAAACAACGTGCAATGGATCGCAAATTATTCCTCCCCACCACGCTTAACGGCAGAAGTGGTTTATGATGATGATGGCAAATACTTTATGAGATAATTTAAATACTGTGCATGTCTTCCTCGTGTGGATTCTTGGGTCCCAGTGTGGGTGTGTCGGGGATGGGGGAGAAAAAACCCACTGCCTCCGTAGCAACCATGTTGCAGGAGTCGACTAATTAGGAGTTTTCTAGGAGTGTATCCGCCTCAAAGGCAAGGAACCAACAGTTTGAATACAAATACTCCAGATATGTAAAACGGGCGTGCAAGTAAAAGTCAAATTCTTGAACAAGACATGGACGAACAACCATAACTTTCCTCCCAAGATTATAGTCGGTGAACACGAAGAAAAAGAAGATTTGAAAAGAAGCTGAAAAGGCGGGGGGGGGGGGGGGAACACTCAAGAACCTGAGACCCCTACCACCATTAAGTTAATTGCACCGAAAATGGGTAAGTTTGTGAAAATGAATAAACAAATGACGCCACCAAAGAATCGAATATGGTATGTTCAGTATTTCAAAATGGGTTACTGGGGCGGAATTTAAAGATTGGTTAAAACTGGACAACAGTGATAAGGACTCCAGTTACTGTAAATGTTGTAAAGTGACTCTCAGAAATGCAAATAATTCCAAGCAACCAAAACATATTAATTCTGTTGAACATTTAAGAAATTTCAAGGCTGCTAACGCAAGTTCAAATACTATTCGATTTTTTTAAAAAGAAACCTCTACAGAAAGTGAACGTATAGCAAAGAGTAAGTAATGTTTGCACCGAAAAGCAAAAAAGGACGGTGACAAGTGAAATTGTCGAAGAAGAGCTGTTAACATAAAGGTGTGTGTATGTTCAGTTAAATACTATAAAAACAATTTTACAAAATAGTTTTTTTTTTTTTTTTGCGTGTTTATATCTTGGGTTTTTGTTAACATCATCTTGGGTTTTTACAAAAAATCCATTTGGCAGCCCTGTCGGTTTTACTTGGCTGGTGTAGCCGCTTCGGGTGCCCTATTGTAACGTTTTTACAAGTTTAAACGGGGTCTGTTGTCCTGTGGGTTCCGAAGCCCCATTTTGGGCCAAGCATGTCGAAAAAGTCGACTAATTAGGATTGGGGAACCAAGCCTGTTTACAAATAAGCTAGATCAGTAAAACGGATGTGCACGCAAAACTCAAGTAACTGAACAAGACTAAAGTCCAGACTTGGACGTAGAACTAGAACTTACCGCCGCAGTTTACAGACGGTAAAGGCGAAGAAGAATAAGAAGAATAAGAAGAATAAGAAAAAGAAGAAGAAGAAGAAGAAGAAGAAGAAGAAGAAGAAGAAGAAGAAGAAGAAGAAGAAGAAGAAGAAGAAGAAGAAGAAGAAGAAGAAGAAGAAAAAGAAGGTCTGCTGTCCAAAACTGAGATTTTTACAAATCTCGGGAAAGTATGGAAAGTAATCCGGAGGTAACAAAGTGAACTATCATTCGACCGCTGAAATGAGTTAATAAATTTTGCATGCAACGAACTCCCTGGAAGTATATTGCAATTTAGCTCCCATGCTTAATTATTCCGTTTCCTTGTTTACTTTTTATCTTTCCTACCTACAATCAGGGTTGCCATATTGGCATTTTTTATGCCAGATTCATCAAATCTGGCATATTTGAAACTGAACTGGCATAAGATAATGAACTGGTATATTTTGGCATATTTTGGTTTTTCCTGGCATTTCTTACCAAGATGTCCTCACATTTGCTTCATGGTTCCTCCGTTAGAAACACGCAGATTTACTAAAAGCAATGTAGACTTGCAGTTAACATCTTTTTTTCAGTTTGACATTGTTGTGATGTCCTGGTACGAACTAACAAAGATTCGCACCATTTCTTATTGTATTTATTGTCTTCCTAAACGGATCGTGACTTCGATAAACCAAGGCCCTCTGTTATTTATGTTAATCTACTAGAATAAATTTGGGATATAAAAGCAAAACCCACCACTAATACCAAGTGATTCTGATTCAGACTGTTCAGAAACTTCTTGAGGGCAAAAAATTAAAAGGTAAAAGGTAAAGTCGGGAGATGTGAACCAACGTCATTGCATACAGTTATAAACCATAAGTGCTCTGCCACCAGTACGGACAGCTGATAAGAAACTATCCGACTGTGTCGCTGTTCGCACGTAACTCCGTAGCTACCGCGACGTTTCTCCGTTCACCCCAGAGTGTCAACTCTGGTACATATTTCCTAGAGGCTGGGTGAACCCCTGGAACCACCCGGTTTCGAACACCCACCGTGGCTGCAGCGAGTCGCAGCTGGATTTGAAAGCGAGCATCCTATCGACTATGCTAACGCGGCACCCGGACAGAAAATAGAGAGGATATAGACCTAGTTCTATCTGTGATAGATTTTATTACTTTTACCAATGGCCACGTCATCCCCAAAAAAAAAAAAAAATAAAAAGCATCTTGTGACATCGCAAGTATAATAGCAACTGGAAGAAAACATACCCACGGCTCAAAAAAAATCTTCAGACCGATCAGATGCAGCTTATTGTAAACTGTGTTAGTGCACTGTAGAACCAAGAATTAGTAGCATATCAAATCATGAAAAATCCGAAAAACACAAGATGAAAACTCCTGTCAAAAAGCCAGTCACAGCTTATTATAACAATGACTCCTAGGCAAAGTTATGATAAAGTTAAAGGAAGCAGAGCTAGAAACTTGCTGTAGGCATGACCTGCCATTGTGCAATACGCACAATTGATCATCTAAGTGAAATCATGAGAGCGCATGGTCGAAGAAGCACACTGGAGCACATACAGTTGCATATAACTAAATGTTCATGCCTAATAAAAAATATTATATCGCCTGCACTTAAGGATGACCTTATTGATGATTTTCGGAACAAGAAATGTGACATCGGTATAGTAAAGTTGCAAAGACTTCATCCCATCTGAGAAAATGCTTAAAGATTTTAAATCCGAAAATATTTACGCTGTATCTTCCACTTGTTCCAGTGAGGATGACAGTGAAGAATTCAATCTAGAGCTTTTGATGTGAAGCAAATACAATGTTACACTTTATTTGGCATTTCTGGTATATTTTGGGTAATGATCTGGCATAAAATTAAGTTTTTTATCTGGCAACCCTGCCTACAATTTGTATTTCCAGCATGTCGTTTGTAAAGTGAATGTTGTTGTTTTGTGGATGTCTAGAGATAGCAATTTGAAGAGACAGAATCAGACGTCGGTAAATTCTATAGAATAACTAGCGATTTCAAAGGAATCACGATTTCAGTCTTGGTTTTAAAATACTAATTGTAGCCTATTTTAACGTATATAGAATACAGACCGCTTGAAATGGCAGATGTGGATTTAAGCGAGGCAGAGAAGACTTTCATTCTACACGGGATTCAGGTAACTTTAAAATATAAATAATAATTAATACTATCAGTTTTATTGTAATTTATATCTCTCCTCAGCGTTCCTGGTTAAAGTTACTCTAGAATTCTTGAGCAGAGACTGAGAAGTCTGACAGTAGTAATGTAAAGTATTCAGTGTTTCTACAAGTATTGGAATTGGGACAGCTAGAGCCCCCCACCCACCCCCCCCCACCCCCTCTTACAGCATAAGACAATCCCAATCAGCACAAAGAGACATCTTATTCAAAGCATATTTATTCCAACTCTGTGCTACCAGTGCCAGACATGGTCACTCACAACAAACCATAAAAGAAAATTAGTAACCACGGAAATGAGATGTCTGAGAAGGGCTGTAGGAGTGACCATAAGAGATAAGATCAGGAATGGGATCATAAGAGAAAAAGTCGGCACAGAACCAATTCTGGATTACATACGAAGACAGCAAGTGAAATGGTTTGCCCACTAGAGAGAATGCCTTGTGACACCATACCATACAAAGCATACATGGAAAGAGAAGGAGGACGTAGAGCAAGAGGTAGACCAAGAACAATATGGAAGGATAACATCAGAGAAACTCTACAACAGCACGATGTGCCTATGGTTGAGGCAGCCAGAAGAGCTAGAAACAGAACCTTATATCTCCCTCGACACCCACAGCGGTAAAAGAGGAAAGTGAAGAAGAAGAAGTGTTTCTACAAAAGCTGCTGAAATTAGTTTGTAGGAACAGCTCAACAAAAGTCAGAAGAATATAAGACAACTACTAGCGGTGTTACTTTTAGACAAGCCAAGGTGATATTCTCTTAGCTTACCTCTTCAATCTTATGATGGATGATGTCATCAAGACCTGTAAGGAGACATCAAAAGACAAAGAAGTATGCAGCAGGATACACAGGTACTGAACTGGAAGATGAGACCAGTCTGAATAATATCAATCAGGGCTGGCATTTGCAGACTCTGTGGCCATGGTATTTAAATTAGAGGCATATCTTCAATGCAACTTTATTGTCTATCAGTGTTAAGTTAAGGAAGAGCAGTGGAAGAAGAAAGGGATGTCCATCAGTATCTCCAAAACTAAAATCATGGTGATCTCAAAAGAGGAGAAGAAATCCCAAATCATGATGGAACAGTACTGGAGCAGTTCAACCAGTTCAGATACCTTGGAGTTGTAACAATGGGCCAAATGGAGGCATTAAGACAGAGCTAGCTACTCGAAAAGCAGCTACTGAGAAACTTGTCCATGCCATTTATGCGAGGATTTTTTAGCAAAAAAGAAATTGATAGGAAGGGGGAAAATGGCCGTTTACTGCTCTATCTATAAGTCCTGACCAACAGGTGTGAGTCCTGGGCAAGGAAAACAGCTCACAGAAGCCAGCTTCAGGCCTAAGAAATGAGATATCAGAAGAAAGTTGGTTCAACTGACAAGACAGGACAAAGTTCACAATTGGACAATACGTCAAGATCTTGATATCCAGGCCTCACAAACTTGAAGGGTCAGTCACAGTTATGATGGTTTGGGAATATATGCAGAATGGGAGAAAATCTGCTACCATGGGAGGCTAAGATCCAGGAAAAAAGATCTCCAGGGTCCGCTGGGAAGACAACATCCAACAGTCACTGACTGACAGAGGACTGGGGTGATTACAGATAGTTTGATAACGATAATTGTAAATTACACTCATAATGATTTAAGATTAGAATTATAACAAACATTCATTATATGCTTTTCTAAAAATAAACAATAATAACAATTAATTTAAAAAAGGTGTTGCAATCCAGTGAATTCAATTAATTACTAGTTCAGTAGTAAATGTTTTCAAATTGTTAGAAATATAAATAAATTAATAAAATAATCCATGAGGTAAACAGATTTTTTTTTAATGTGTAATCGAAGGTTCCTCATCATTTTACAAAATTTAAGTCTATAGCCACTCTAAATGCAGAGTTTTATCACTTAATTTTGTTACATTTCAAAAGAAAATTTACTGCATATTTTTGTTTAAATTAAAATGTTAATATTAAACAGTTAAATCCAGCTAACTGTACCTCATTCAGGTTTGACAGCTAACTGTACCTCATTCAGGTTTGACAGCTAACTGTACCTCATTCAGGTTTGACTGATTTTTAATTATAAGCTGAAGTATAGTAGTATTAGTGTTATACATGTTTTAGGCTATGCTCATGTTTGAGACAGTAAAGTCAAGAGGCAAAAAAAGTGCTTGGGGCTTTTTAGCAAAAGTTAATGGTCGATGTTTGGTGCAGGAGAGCCTAGCATATGATACCATAACATCCAGCTTAAGAATGGAGGTGGAGGCGGTCATTGCAGCTTTCCGCTGGCTAGAGAACACGACACACACACACACATCGTGATTGTAACTGACTCAGAAAGCATGCTGAGGAAGATCAGAACAGGTATGCTTCGTGCAGAGTGGCATGCTTCGCTGTAGAGGACATGAGTGAGGAGTATTGTCTGGATTTTTTCACCAGGTCACGCAGGTGTGTCGGGAAATGAACAGGCGGACATACTGGCTGGCTCTGCACAACTTGGTGAAATACTGATACATGATAAGGCAGACATGATTAGTGCCTTGTGTGAGAGCAGGTACAGTTCAGAGGAGCAGATGGATCACCACAGTCTGGTGAGATTGATGCAGTGGAGTGACGAGAGGTTCTGGCAGAAGCTCGAGGCTCAGAGAAAAGGCAAGACAGATGTTTAATTAGAATGCTACTGACACCATTAGTATCGGAACTCTTCGCTGGCTGCTGAAGATAGGGACTGAGCGCTTATGGGAATGCCCCGAGGGCTGTGATATCAGTTCTTGAACCAAATCAAATTATGAGACGACAAAAATTGTTCTCCAGAAACATTCCATAATTTATATGAAAACAATTACAGGACAACTTTCGTGAAGATGGTCGGGGGTGTGAAGATTTCCGTCATATGGAAGTAGAGACTGGCCTTATATCAAACACGAATGGATCCGCTCGTGTAAGATTGGTAAGTGAAATTAAATTACTTTGGATTGTCTCTCAGCGAGTCATGATAATTTAGTTTGTTTTTGTTTTTAAATTAAGCTCTTTTACCCAATATTCATTTTTACCTAGGTATTATATTATAGAAATCTAGGTTTGCCATCTGCTCATTTTGGAAACTGGATGAAATAAAGTTCTTGTTACTACTTCTGTTTTCATTGTCCAGTGCAGCATACACCCTCAGCCAACTCATGCCAAACACTTCCTAGGTACTCGCCAGATTGGGATTTTGCAGCTAAAGTATCTACGGCATGAGATAGCAAATTTCCTGCTGATCCCTCTCACTTGCCTCTTATGACATGTATGATGTGTTACATTGTTACTGTTCTTTGCTTCTTTAGAAGGATCCCCCCTCTACCTCCAAGCGAATAAAGTAGTTTCGTCTAGTTATCTTTTATTCTAGCTCATTCAGAACACCTTCCTTGTGCTTCCTTGTCAACCACTAGGTATTGTATGGGTCAGCCAAGGTGTACAAAGTAATCTGATTTTTCTGAAGATAAATTGTGACTTGAAAGAGAGCTATTTGCCCATTTACTAATTCAGTAACCTAGTGGATAAGAATATCTTTTATTTAAGATGTAACATTACTTGCTACAGACGATTGCTTGAACTGTTACTGTTATTTTCTTTTCTGTTCTTTTGTTATCTTCTTTTCTGTCCTTTTCCCATAACCTGTCAAGTTTCTGGGACACCATTACCACCCTTTCTGTCAGACTGTCTGATCTAACACTCAATTTTGATGTTTTTTGTTTACCTTTAATTTTCTGTGAATTGCCTTGAAAGAAAAGGTGAAAAAGAAGTGAACTAGTCCATGGCAGTATGTGTTAAATGAAGAAAATATATAAAACCGAACGAAAAGTGTATCCTCAAGCTTCACAATATAACAAACACAAACAAAATATGAACGTTGCGGCTATAAAGCCTTCATCAGTGCATACTTAAATCAAACAATACCACACAAATGCACAAAATCACTTAGCTTAGTATTTAAATGCAGCCAGGTCGATGTCTTACCAGTAGACTGGCCATGTGGGTTACATGGGAATGTCTTCAACTGTTAACTCATTTATTCATTCTGCTACCATTTAACTCCAAATTTAACATGGCTTTCAACCAGCTCGAGCCAATCCTTTAGAGTATTTCATGACTGGTTTGGTATAAATAAACTTTTTTTTTTTTCAAACAGGATATGCCTCATGCCAACCCTCCTTACTCACTTCTTGAGACATGCATGGTAGTTCTAGTGTATTCTTTTATGGGCTCCAGTAACTGATTAAAAAAACAAAACCATATGACCACTTATATATGAATAGCTTACAATATTTTCTGTCTTTAGGCAAGCACAGATGTTTTGGTTGGAGTTAAAGTTCAGCTGACCCCGGTCAACCCTAAGAAACCAGAAGTTGGTCGACTTGATTTCTTTCTTGACTGGTAAGTAAGTCATTTTTGTATCAGACAGCCACAGTAATATTTGATATTACATGCTACAGCTTTGACATTCTTGCTAACAATACTGTCAAAGATTTAGTGATGGAGAGATTCCTTCATTGTGAAATTTTGATGTAAAGAATGTTTGTAAATTATCAAATCGTCTGCTTCACTTCCTCTTGTACTATTTCAGCTGTCAAGGTAGATATAAGGTTCTGGTTCTTCTGGCTACCTTGACCATAGATATGTCAAGTTTCTCTGATATTATCTTTCCATCTTGTTTCTTTGTCAGCCTCTTGCTTTTTGTCTGTCTCTAATTTTGTTATATGTCTTGTATGGCATCACAAGGCCTTCTTTCTGAGTAGGCAAGCCATTTTATTTGCTGTCTTAGTGTGTAATTGAGAATTGGTTCTGTGCCTTTTTCTCTTTTTCCTTAATTCATAGTTTTCTCTCTTTTGGTCACTCAGATATCTCATTTCTCTGGTTACTAATTTTCTTTTCTAGTTTGTTGTGAGTAACCATGTCATGCACTGGTAGTGCAGGATAGGAATGAATATGCTTTGTCTGAAATGTTTCTTTATTCTGAATGAGATTGTCTTGTACTGTAAGAGCTGTCGCAATACTTGGTTTGCTTTACTGATTTGGATGTTAATTTCTTCACCCATTTTATTTTAATCATTAGACTTGGCTTAAAAATAATTAAAAGGTGATGACGTCAGACATGGATCAGAGCCAGATACCATTAAATTACAAATCTATTGACATTAACTGATTTCTATTGTCTTGATAGGTATGGTATCTAAAAGGCAGGCAAAGTGGGTCTAGGTGCCCTAATATTAGATGGTCGAACTTTTATGGTTGTTATATAATTACTTTTTTTTAAAATCTGTTTTAAGTGTGGCAAAAAGGGGTGGGGGGGTTAGATTCAGATCATCATTATTAAGTGCCTTGCCGATGAGTGTGGGCAATCATGCCTTTCTAAGATCTTCAACAGCATATTTCAGTTTTTGTGTTGACACCCCTCCATGCCATGGCAAACTGCTGTCACAAATATTCAAACTGCATTTATGTTTTGTTTAATGCTACGAGGGTTGCACTGGGGAAGAGATTTAAGCCTCACCACATAATAGTCCCAGAGACAGCAATGGGTACGCTGCAGCCAGCCTTCATTATGGAGACAGCCTACACCAGTGTTTCCCAAACTTGTCTTGGTCGCGGCCCATTTTTTCAATTAACATTTTTCCACGGCGCCCTAACCTAAGTAAAAGTATGACTATTCGTGTCTTGGTTAAATTAATTGTGAAGCTTTTACAATATTTCGCGGCGCCTTTACCTAAGTAAAAGTTTGACTATTCGTGTCTTGGTTAATTTAATTATGAAGCTTTTACAATATTTCTCGGCGCCCTAACCCAAGTAAAAGTATGACTATTCGTGTCTTGGTTAAATTAATTGTGAAGCTTTTACAATATTTCACGGCGCCCCTGTGGAGAGGTCGCGGCTCCCCGGGGAACCGTGATCTCTTCACAGGGGCGGCGCGAAGTTTGGGGATCACTGGCCTACACTTTAAATTTATAGAGAACAAACTACTTTTATCGGAAAATCTATTTACCAGGTTAATTTCTCTTCTGTTTTTCATAGTTCAGCAAATGCAACACCGGCCTTTGAAGGACGAGGCGGGGAGGAGTTAGCTTCAGAGATCACTGCAATGCTGTCAAGAGCCTACAATTCACCAGGTGTCATTGATTTCACATCATTGTGTGTTCTTCCTGGTCAGCAGTGTTGGTTGTTGTATGTTGATATTCTGGTATGTGGCTATTTACTTTGTACTTGCTTAATAAATCAGTTAGAAAAGATAAAGTTTTAATGAGATATTGAGAAGGGTAAGAATATTCATGATAAAAAGTTCCTCTTATCTAAGTAAAGGACCATTCTCCACACCTTTTAGGCATATTTGGTATGTAGGGCTAGACCTATATTTTGGAAAGAGGGTCAAAATGGACGCTAGGCAGGGGCACTGTTCGAAGCCGAGGCAAATTTTTTGCTTCTGCCGGATGGTGGCCGATGCATTTTTGCTTTATTTGTAGACTGTATATAGTTTCGTCGCCCAGCATCTGAGTTGAATGCATGGCGTGACACTGAGCTGCGAATTTCATTTGGAATGTTTTTTCGACTGTGACTAACGTGGTAGTGTGAATTGTAGATTCAGAAAATGACGCGATGCCTGTCGTACAATGTTGGTAGTGTGATTAATATTGATCGCGTGGGAACTGCTGATTTGTTGGTGACTTCTGCTACCATCAATGATGAACTGCGTTTATAATGTCGGACTGTATGTGTTAACACTTCGGATGGCTACCGTATGCTTTAATGCGAGTGTATGCTAGATATGCTGAGACAGCAATCTGTCAATCCTTCCACATGGGACTGTGATAAACATTCTGTGTGTTTTTCATTGGCACAGGAGCGGAGCAAAGATGGGGGTGACCGGTTTGCTACCTTTATTTTAAAGACCAACGGCATTTGGTGGGTGATGTGGTCAGCATCACGCTGCCCACACTAACTTCCCACTGGTACCCACTCAGGGCTGGGTTGACCTGAGAGCCACGGTCATTTTTAGGAAAGTTCGGTCTTGTCAGGAACTGAATCCACCACCTTCTCATCCGAGGCGAGTGTCTTAACCGCTAGACCACGACAGCTCCCTCCTCTTATGTTGAATGTAAAAAAAAACAACTTGTTTGGTTTTTGGTGAAGAAAAACGATTGGACTCCGCTTTTCCCCTCCAAGCGTGTCATAGGGGGTTACTAATTAGGGGTGTTTCCTTCGAAGTAGAAATGCATCTGCCTGAGAGAAAAGGAACCAGCAGTCTGCATACAAATAAGCCAGCTATATAAAACAGATGTGCACACAAAACTCAAGTTTTGGAACAAGACCAAAGTCCAGAAGTGGACAAACAACCAGAATGTTGCACTTGGGTTTACAGCTGGTGAACGTTAAGAATAATGTCAAGAAGTATTAAGGCACCTTTATGTAAATTGCATTAGGGTCTAATTTTGTTATGCAAATAACACTATTGAAGTAACTTTCAATTTCTGTTTGTTCTACAAGTGGCCAGTAAGCAATTACACAATTCTTATGTTTTTCTTCCACAGTTGCTAGAGTGTGGAGGCAACTTATTTGATGCAGTATCTATTGGAGTAAAGGCAGCACTTTTTAATTTACAGTAAGGGTCTTTAGTTTTCTTCATATTGTTATTTTAAGAACATAGTTTATGTCACTGGCTGGTGAGTTTTATAGTATTCCCAGCCATTTTTTTTTTTTTAATTTTTATTTTTTAAAACCATGTTCGTATAAGTTTAAAGGTTACAATATGCATCTTTTACAAATGTGGGAGGCACGGTAGTGTAGCAGTTAGTCACTTACCAGCTGGCCTGAAAGACCTTGGGTTTGAATCTGCATTGAAGCAGATTCTATAAATCTGGACAAAGAAGACACAAACATTAGACTGCACAATTTATTGCCTAGCATATTTTGCTCTATCTCGTCAGATGCATACTACAGTAACAATTATTTATTATATAAATGACATTAAAAAGGGGTTAGACAAGGATGTGATCCAATCACCCGATTTATTCAGTTTTGTGTAGCAGAATAATGAATTCATCCATACATGGTAGGGTAGGAATATCGGTTGGTGTGCATATTGTGAACAGCCTGTGATGTGCTGAAATAGTTTTTATTGCTAAAAATGAAATACAACTGCAAGAAATGATGAGCGTAATTTTAATAGAAAGTCAAAACAATGGTCTTAGTTTGAACAGCATAAAAACAGAAGTAACGGTAATTACAAAGAGAATGGACACTCCAAAATGCAGCATCAAAGTAATTGGGACAGTGGCTGAGGTGTGGTTTTGTAGATGAATGATAATACCCTGGACAGATAAAAAGAGTAATGAAGATGTCGTGAAAGAAACTGTCTCACAAAGAGAACCCATTGCCTATATTCCAGGGAGACGGTCTATATATATTTTTTTTGTATCATGAGAAGAAGAAAACTGGAGTACATTGTGACGGCGGTAAAATTAGAGGGGGAGAGAGAAGAGCAGTTTAACATGGCATCAAAGATCATCTGTGTCAGAATAGATTCAAAGATTTTGAAAAATATGACTAGCAAGGCCACTCTCTGGCCGTGGCCATTGAGTTAACCGTATGTGTCGATTCCTCCCCACCAAATATATGGTTGACACATTCCGTTTCTGGGGACAGCTTTTATCGAGTTTGCTCTATAGACAGTTGCAGTCCCCTGCTGACGAGATTCTGTCTTCCTGAGTGGACCGCTGCGATCAAAACATTGCGAAGGCAGCGTGGCCGAGGCTGCCAAAACTATCAGTCATTATCCCGCCCCGACACAGCACAACCACAGTACACGCTGCTCCCGTGAAAAACACATAGTATTCTGCATTGAAAATGCGCACTAAATAACAGTCTGTGATTGTGAAACAGAATAATCCGAGAGAATTGACAGCCAGTGAAAATAAATCCCGCTGCTATCCGCCATTTTGAAAACAGAAGTCTGTGTTGACTCTGAGAAGATAATAGGAAAGTAGTTTTGCACTTTGTTGTAGAGAAAAAAAATAAGACAGTGTATTTAAAATAAATTTTTTTTTAAATTCCAGAATTCCTAATGTTACAATGACCAGAGATGAAGGAGGAATTGAACTGGATGTTTCTGATGATCCTTTTGATTTCAAAAGGCTTGATGTGACAGGGGCTCCAGTTATTGTAACTGTTAACAAGGTAACACATCCTTGAGTTTATTGCAGTTCTTGAATCCATAGCCTGTGCCTTTGTGCCACTCAGCTTCGGCCATTTGCATTACAACAAATAGGGTCCAGGAAGCGTTTTTTTTTTAAGGGATTATCAGGAATTGTGAATGATAGCAACACTTTTCAGTGCTAGGGTTGGTTGTATAAGTTTTTTTTTTCTCTTGCTGGTCTCTCATCCACTATGGCCGTTGCTTTGATTTGAAAGTAATGTCACACAGTAATTTCAGAAACTGGTCACATTAGGCTCCATGTCTTATTAAGATACAGAGCTTTTTTCTCCTTCTGCCTGTTCCCCTAATGGAGCATAGGCCATCATTGCCACCTACTTCATTTCTTCTATTCACCCTGTCTCTAGTTGTCTTACTGTGTTTAGTGTGTGCCCTCTTAAGTTGACAAAGTACATAACCAGAACCATTTGTGGAGATATATACGAGGGATGTTCAGAAAATAATGCCGCACATTTTAATTAACTTTTAATTAATTAGTATGGCTTATACAGTTGATAGGCTTATATAATATCTATAATTTTTTTCTTAAAATATATTTATTCCTTAATTTAAAAAAAAATAGTAATAATACATTCTATAATTTTTTTGTGTGGAGAGGGTAAAGGGGGAGGGGGGAACTGACTTACTTAGAATGTCCTGTTTTCAGCTCAGAATATTGTGTGGGGGGGGGGGGGGGGGATAAAGAACAGCGTAGAAAGTGCAACAGCAACTACTTACATTTTAGCTGGGGAATGTCCAGTATGTATCCACATAATCAACTGAAAATTAGTGAGTGAACTTAACCAGCCTATTCTTCTTGTCCACCCTGGATATCTACAGTATTCTTGTTGTCCACCCAGGATATCTACAGTATTCTTGTTGTCCACCCAGGATATCTACAGTATTCTTGTTGTCCACCCAGGATATCTACAGTATTCTTCTTGTCCACCCATGATATCTACAGTATTCTTCTTGTCCACCCAGGATATCTACAGTATTCTTGTTGTCTACCCTGGATATCTACAGTATTCTTCTTGTCCACCCAGGATATCTACAGTATTCTTCTTGTCCACCCAGGATATCTACAGTATTCTTCTTGTCCACCCAGGATATCTACAGTATTCTTGTTGTCCACCCAGGATATCTACAGTATTCTTGTTGTCCACCCTGGATATCTACAGTATTCTTCTTGTCCACCCTGGATATCTACAGTATTCTTCTTGTCCACCCAGGATATCTACAGTATTCTTGTTGTCCACCCTGGATATCTACAGTATTCTTCTTGTCCACACAGGATATCTACATTATTCTTCTTGTCCACCCAGGATATCTACAGTATTCTTGTTGTCCACCCAGGATATCTACAGTATTCTTGTTGTCCACCCAGGATATCTACAGTATTCTTGTTGTCCACCCAGGATATCTACAGTATTCTTGTTGTCCACCCTGGATATCTACAGTATTCTTGTTGTCTACCCTGGATATCTACAGTATTCTTCTTGTCCGCCCAGGATATCTACAGTATTCTTCTTGTCCGCCCAGGATATCTACAGTATTCTTCTTGTCCACCCAGGATATCTACAGTATTCTTCTTGTCCACCCAGGATATCTACAGTATTCTTCTTGTCCACCCAGGATATCTACAGTATTCTTCTTGTCCACCCAGGATATCTACAGTATTATTCTTGTCCACACAGGATATCTACAGTATTCTTCTTGTCCACCTAGGGTATTAGCAATATTATCCTTGTCCACCCAGGATATTCGCAATATTCTCCTTGTCCGCCCAGTATGTTTGCAATATTTTCCGTGTCCACCCAGTAGATTCGCAATATTTTCTTGTCCACCCAGTGTTAAAAAAGTTAGTTGCCTATCCTTTACAGGACAGCGCAGAACCAGCTCCAGCATCTTTTTTTGGCTGTTGTGGTTTTTCTGGGCAAATTTTACATCCAGTAGTTTGCCATTGCTTTCTGGGCGGTCGGCTTATCGATACCACTGTCGAAACCAGTGCAATGCCCGCAGCTGGGATCGAACCTGGCATTACGAAGCGCGCGTGCAACGCCTAAGCCACAGATGCAGACACAGTGTATTCGTAATATTTTTCTTGTCCGCGCAGGATATTCAAAATATTTTTATTGTCCACCCAGTATATTCTGAATATTTTTATTGTCAGCCAAGTGTATTCACAATATTCTTCATGTCCGCCCAGTATATTCGCCGTATTTTTCTTATCCGCCCAGTATGTTCCCAACATTTTTCTTGTCCACCCAGGATATTTGCAGTATTCTTCTTGTCCACCCAGTATATTCACCATATTTTTCTTGTGAATTCGCAATATTTGTATTGTTCACCCATTATAATCAAGATATTTTTCTTGTCCACCCAGTATATTCACCATATTTTTCTTGTGAATTCGCAATATTTGTATTGTCCACCCATTATAATCAAGATATTTTTCTTGTCCACCCACTATATTCAAAATATTCTTCCATTGTGGAAGTGACGTCACCAAATTTGCAATAAAGCCTTTATTACAGATTGCCTTGAACAGGGCATACATATGAGACGTGTATCGAGATTTTATAGACAATTTTTTCATAAAAACATATTGGGTTGTATTGTCCGTTTCCTGTGTGGGTTCTGTGGCCCCATTTGGGGGGGGGGGGGGGGGGGCTGAGAATAGACCCATTGCATGTTGTAAAAGACAGCTAATTAGGATTTTCTTCTCAAAAGTCAGAACACTACTACCCGAGTAAGGAACCAGAAGTCTGCACACAAGCAAGCCTGATCTGTAAAACAGTTGTGCATGCACATTTTAAGTTTTGGAACAGGACTAAAAACTAGAAGTGGATGAACAACCAGAACTTTCTGCTAGACTTTACAGCTGATGAACGCTAAGAAGAATAATGTCAGTGAATTTCATACATTTTGCACAGTTTGTAAGAAAAAAGATGAGGCATTGCTTTCTTAATGCCCCTCATAACTGAAGCTGTTAACCATGAGGTAGTTTTAGTAGGAGGATGAGGTTTGTTTGTTTGTGTATCTTTGGTAAATCCTATAATCCGTGTGGAATCTTCCAAATTAGTTGCATCTATCATTTGTCTGATATCATTTAGTTATGGCATGACACAATCATGCTCATCATCGACTTGTAGCAGTCCTTTGCAGAACATTGCCCTTATCACAGTCTGCCTGAAAGAAACTCACTCTCTCGCCAGCTCTTCTACCTCATGTACTTTCCTACCTATGTCCCTCTCTATGCTGGTCAGTCCCTGCCTCACTTTCCTAATACCATACCTTCTGCAGTTATTTGTTTCTAATCCGCCATGATATGGCAAAAATATTTCATTATCTTCTTTGCCCTTGGTATTCTGAGTATCTTTCTATAGCATTTCAGTTCGAAGGTCCCTATTTTATTCCTTAAGGACTGCCAGATAGTCAGCGACTCAGGTCCGCATGTTGCTACAGGAAAGATGCATGCTCTCAAAATTTGGATTGCTTTCCTTGTTGAGCTTAACCAAAGACTTTTAATGCTGTTTAATCTTTGCATTGCTAATAACATCCTCTTTTTATGGTAAGAAAGAAAAAAACAAAAATGTTTTACATCCCAAAATTAGCTGTGAATTGTTTGACCTCTCTTCAGAAATTTTATTTATAGTGCAAAGGAGAAATAATTTTGAATTAAGAATTGACATTACAGCACTCGGGACACCCCCATAAGCGATCCGTCCTCATCTTCAGCAGCAAGCAAAGAGTTAAAAATTGCGATGGTACCAGTAACTGACAAAGGAGAAACCGGTGTCCTAATATTTTGACTTGTGATGAGACATTGAGATGAGATAATATTGTATTAATTTCTTATCTGCAATGGATTAGATTGGACGCTGCCATGTTGTCGATGCTAGCGAGAAAGAAGAAGCATGTTCTTTGGCCAGGTATTGTTTTTATTATCTTTATTGATACATTATGAAATGTGTAAATAAAATAGTTAGTTACTTTTTTAAATAATTTTAGTTTAGTTTGTTAATTTCAGCTGCTAAATAGGGTCTTGTAATTATTTTATGAGGTTGCCAAATGCATGGATTCAAAAGCCTGAGTATAGAATAATGAAATACCTTTGTCGCCTACTGATACGCTATGTGCTAGACTGCAGCTGTGTAAAATTAGCCCAAACATGAAACACTTTATTTTTTGTATTGCCGAGGAGTCAATTTTTTTGCGAAGATGCCATGGGATCATCTCTGGTGCTATGAAGTGTGTGCTTAGGGCCACACTGTGAAGGCATTGAGCTGCTCTGCAAAGATTGAGCCTTGTTGGATAAAACACAATGCTGCAAAGTCCTCCTCTTTGTGACTGTAAATGCCAGCAGAACGTTATGTTTCTTCGTGCACTTTTGGAGTTTGTTCTTGCTCCTGCTTTTGTGTTTTGAGTGCACATCCATTTTGTAGATCTGGTTTACTTGTGTAGAGGCTTTTGGTTCCTTGCCTCTCAGGCATGTGAACTCTGACTTCAAAGGAAACAACTCCAATTGATCGCCTTTTACGGCATGCTTGTTGTGAGGCACTGGGTCTATTCTTGTTTCCCTAAAAATAGGACCCCAGAACCCACATGGAGACTGTGAAGTTGATCCGTCTTAATTTAGAGCCACAGTGGTGTAGTGGCTAGTTGCTTACCTTCTGGCTCAAAGGTCATGGATTTGAATCTGCACTATTTTTTTTAAATGACCTAAGCTTCCAGATCGACCCAGCCTAAAATGGATGCCTAGTAAAGGTGGCCGGTTTGGTGTTGACTACATCATCTATCGAGTGTTGATTGATCTACAGAAATATGAGTCTGGCGTCTACGCCTAATGATTTGCTGGCTCCTTTAATTTACTTTACTTACATGCAGTTCCTGTGATATATCTGCTGATCTGGTAGTGCATTTTTTTCTTCTTCTGGGAAATGAGCAGGCAGATAGACTGGCATGTTCTGCACCACTTGGTGGTGAATTGATATATGACAAGCTAGATGTTGTGAGGGCCCTCTGGGAGCAAGTAAACAGTGCAGAAGCGCAAATAGATCCTTATGGTCTGTGGAGAATGGCGTTGGGAGGAGTTACCTACCAGGGAATCTGGCCGACACTCAAGGGAAAGGCAAGACAGTTATACAGTCAGGCAGTTACTGGTGCCATCGGAATTGGAACTCTTCGTTTGGTGCTGAAGATGGGGACGGATCGCTTATAGGGTTGTCCTGAGTGCTGTGATGTCAATTCTTAATTCAACATTCAATTATTTTGTTGTTGTTTCAGAATACTGCTGGGTGTCACAGAAAGCGGCACCATAACAGCCATGAGGAAAGAAGGAGCTGGAAGTTTGGACATTGACAGTGTGTCAGACATGACTGATGTAAGTACACATGCTATAATCTGCTGATTCTGTGCTTATAAATGTGTTCCAATCATACTGCCTGCACCACTAGATTTAGGAGATTGAACTGATTCTAAACCACAAACATCACCGAGCTTTGATCAGTTACTTCCTACTTGTCTGATCTAGGAGCTAAGTAGAACCGGTCTTTCTGCTTTTTCTTTTCTTCTTCCCTTTAATCCCTACTCCTCCAAACAATGGACCATTGGCACCTAACGAAATAGCACCAGTTCATTATATCTTTTGCCATCGCTACAGCTCACTGCACATACTTGTTGGTCTGCCTTTGCCTTGAATCCAGTTGTTTCCAGTGCAAGGAAATTCTTCTAGCTATATTACCATCACATTTTGTTTTCAATTTGTCTTCTATCCAATACCAGCATCTTTTACTCATCTCTTGATTCACAGTTTTTGTGTGTGTGTTTTTTTGGGTCAAATTTATCCTAACCTATGGAGGTGGTTACTATGCAGTCAGCAGATTAGTAAAAACAAAATTATGTAGAAGAATGATTTTGTAGAATGACAAGTACACCATAGGCAAATTTTTTTTTTAATGTATGTTTGAAAACAGTTAACTCACAAAGAAAGGGGGCAATCTATGTTCTATGAGAATATTTATGATAAAGGAAAGGCTGGAGTGCCATATGAAAACAGGAAAGTTTAAAGGGCAGACGGAGACCAAGGGGATATTTGACAGGCTAGCATCATGGCCGCCCGTGTGTCACCGGGGCCCTCACGGGAAGCAAAGAATAGTGACACTGCACCCTACCAGGCATGTCGTAAGAGGCGACCAAGGGTAGGGTTGGGCTTGAGGTTGGCTACCTCATCCTGTAAAAACCATAGCCACAAAAACCAACCAACCATGGATAAGTCAAAAAGAGAAGCAAATAAAATCCAGCCAACCAAGATGAGGGGAGGCTCTTCAAATAGAAGAAGTATGACACGGTGTGGAGAAAGCCGTAAGGAGTCCGGATCGTTGACTTACCTCCTCTCAGCTAGGAAAACCTCCAGAATTGCCACCTGGAATGTTAGAACTCTCTAAACACATCAACAGAATTGCTACATAGATTATTCAGTAAAGTCTGGGAGACCGAAGAAATACCAGCAGACTGGAGAGAAGGATATCTTGTGAAATGCCCAAAAAAGGTGATCTACAGGAGTGTGAAAACTATAGAGGAATTATGTTGCTGTCAGTTCCTGGAAAAATATTAAGTAGAATTATTTTGGAAAGATTAAAAGATGCTACTGATAAAATGCTAAGAGATGAGCAGGCAGGTTTTCGGTCAAACAGATCCTGTTCTGATCAGATAGCCACATTACGTATTAAAATAGAGCAAAGCATTGAACTGAACTCACCACTTTACATTGGATTTATAGACTATGAAAAAGCATTTGACAGCATTGATAGGGAATCTCTCTGGAAATTGATGGGGCACTATGGAATCCCACAGAAAATTATCAACTTAGTAAAGGCAACATATAAAGACATGAAATGTCGAGTTCTTCATGAGGGAAAGCTAACAGATGCATTTGAAATAAAAACAGGTGTGCGACAGGGATGTGTTTTGTCGCCTCTCCTATTTTTACTGGCTATAGACTGGACTATGAAAACAGTAACTGCTAACACCAAGAATGGAATTCAGTGGACCCCTACAAAACAGCTTGATGATCTGGACTTCGCTGATGATATTGCCCTTCTGTCCCATTCACGGAATCAGATACAAGATAAATTAAATATACTTAATGCGAGATCACAGCAGCTTGGTCTGAAAATCCATAAAGGAAAGACAAAGATAATGAGAATAAATCAGGCAAATAGTAATGTGGTTTCTCTTAATGGCACCCCACTCCAAGACGTGGAGTCGTACACCTATTTGGGCAGTAATGTAGATAAAGATGGAGGAACTGATAGAGATATTAAAATAAGAATACAAAAGGCAAGAGGGGCTTTCATAGCACTAGGGAATTTGTGGAGGTCAAAAGAAATTAAAAGAAATACTAAACTAAAAATTTTTAATTCTAATGTCAAATCAGTACTATTGTATGGGGCGGAAACATGGAGAACAACGAAGTCAATTACTAATAAATTACAGACATTCATTAACTGGTGCCTGCGCAGAATAGAGGGAATAAAATGGTATGATAGAATAACTAATGTAGAACTTTGGGAGAGAACTAAACAGGCTCCAGTGGATCAGGAGGTGAGGAAAAGACGCTGGCGTTGGATAGGGCACACACTGAGAAATCAGGAGAACAGCATAACTAGAATGTCTTTGCATTGGAACCCACGGGGGTATAGGAATAAAGGAAGGCCAAAAAACACATGGAGAAGAGAGCTGGAGAATGAGGTTAGAAAGATTGGGAGGACATGGGGAGAGCTCCATGTAATGGCGAAGGATAGAACGACTTGGCGTGAGTTGGTTGAGGGCCTATGCTCCATTGGGGGATAGAAAGGCAGAAGAAGAAGAGAAGAAGCATCATGGCATAGAAGAATATCTGATTCATAAATTGTTGGCAATGCACAAAACAGAAGGTGTGGCACAAGTATGATTGCCAATGCCATGTAGCATGGACTATGAGAAGCAGCTTCTGCTCTAAGGACCTCCTTAAGTAATAACATCTCTGGTTCAACTCATTGCTTTACTGGTTTCTGAGTCAGCAAAATCTGAGAGATACCCAAAGGAAACAACAAAAAGGAAATCAGTTCATTTTTCTCTCATCATCTGACCATTTATTTGTGCGAATATGTAAACTTTGACTAACATTTAGTCTACATGCTTAAACTGTTAGCATCATAATACTGAATACTGCCTTTTTGTTGTCTTTCATGATGTACTGAACAAAAATGTTATTGTTCTGTCTTCTACAGAGTGCACAAAAGGTTGGTGTTGAACTGAACAAAAGTCTGCTCAAAGTTCTGAAAGAAGAGGAAATGCAGGGAACTAAGCCAGTTGGTTTTCTTAGGTGATGAGTGACTTTCAGCCCCTACCAGGACAGCATAATGAGTGATGGCACTAAGTGCCACCATTCAGATGAGAATCACCCGGGCCCCAGTTCAGGAAACCCCCTCTAACCATTAGATTATATTAGGGCCCTGACAGCTAAGGTGAGGCTTCAAAATAACAAAACAAAAATGTTGCGTCCCATATTGGGGCACAAAAAAAATAAAGTTAGAACGATATTACGATATCTGTATTATAAATCACAAACCCTTTCTGTAATTTGTGTGTTCATTTTCATTCAACTGTTAACTCCTCCCGAACCATGACCACTGGTTAATTTTAATTGCCATTATAGCTAATGTTTAATTTAACAGTCACACTGGTGTCTAGGCTTGTGTGCATTTCCTCGGTCCAGTCTTTCTTGCTGGGTTCTGCTGACAGTGAGGAGGCCAAGACCATAGTCTGACGCTAACGCAAAATCTTGATAGAGAAGGAAAAGTATGCGTTGTTCAGTATCAGCTACTGCTAGCATCTTGAATGCTATCAGATCTTTCCTAGCTCTAAGTATGACATTGCCGGGAAGGCTAACCCGGTCAACAAATGACCGCAGAAGGCTGAAATGTTGGCCGAAAGGTGCAAATATCGCAGCCATGCTGTAAACCGACACAACGCAATTACATCTTTGGATAAACGCAGAAGAAGACGAATGATATTGTCTATGTGACATTGTATGACAAGTATCTGTTATACGTAGTTTGATATACATCCAAGGATAAAGAACGGATTAAGAACAAATACAGAGATACCACAGTAGTTCATCCCACAGATGCCTTTCTCTGACTTTGTAGGCTCATTCTCTAAGATAGCCTTGATGTCCTGCTGTCCACTTGGTTTGTGAGCTGTTTCTGTCAAATATCATTATAATTGTCTGTATCAGACCCACTGCCAGCATAGTTCTGGTATTGGTAGCTCACATGATTTGATTCAAGAACTGACATCACAGCACTCGGGGCATTCTCATAAGCGCTCTGACCCCATCTTCAGCAGCCATCGAAGAGTTCGATACTAATGTTGCCAGTAGCATTCTGATTAAACGCCTCTCTTGCCTTTCCTCTGAGCCTCGAGCATCTGCCAGAACCTCTTGTCACTCCCCCCTGCATCAATCTCACCAGACTGTGGTAATTGGTAGCGTACATAAGCCTCTCTACCATTGCATGGTTGGGCCATGAAGGGCAGATTACTGAGTATTAATTCATGAAGGGCAGATTACTGAGTATTAATTAAAAGTTTGATCTGTTATACGGCATTGTATTTGTTTTTGTTTTTCTGATTTTTTATTTTGGTTTTTCTTAAATAGGATTTTATTAAGTTTTTTCTTTTTCTGTGGCTGAAGTTTGTGTGCGTGAAATTTGTTAACAGACCAGGGGTGACTATCTGTGGAAATAGCAGCAGTCATATGCACTATGACACAGTCTTCATATCATCATGTGGCACAAGTAATCTTTCATTCATCAATGGCCAACAGCAGTATTTCATTTATCATTTTCTGAGCACAGTCCCAGTTTATGTGCATTTCCTTTTTTATTGCAACAATCAGTAAACAACAATTGGAAGAAGATAAACAAAGTTCTTTGGTCGTATGATGAGAAAAAGGAGCACTGGAAAATATTATGGCGACTGGAAAGATCACTGGTAGAAGAGGCAGACCAAGAGAAACGATGGTGGATGGCTTGAGACAGTGACATGGAGATATATCATCAATGAAATTGATCCAGAACACCAAAGACCGAGATCTGTGAAGATGCGTGAAGGCCTACATCAGCTGGCAAGGCACTTGATGATGGTGATGAATCCCAATTTAGCCAGGAATAAGACACTGTGTCTTTCCTGGCCTCAAACAAGCTACTACATTGATAAAAGAATATGTAGTCAGTTCTACAATTATGAATTAGCTGCTTTATAACATTACATTAGTTTCTTAATGAAATAACACAGTTAGTTCTCATATCACTATTGACGATTTCTTACAAAACTGTAAGGTTATAGTCTTAACTACTTTCCTAATGCTTAAGTGAATGTTGTTGAATTAAGATCAACATCACAGCACTTGGAACATTCCAATAAGCACTCCATCCCCATCTTCAGCATTAGGTGCAGAGATCCTAATATATTGGTTAAAGTAATTAGAAGTTTACAATAACCAGCATGTAATGATCATAAAAAGAAAGATCAATAATGACAGACCTATAATATTTATATCCAAGATTCTCTTTGTATGTACAAATATCGTTTGCAAGTTTAAGTCAGATAAGGACTCGTTTCATGGCTTCGGGTATAGGGAGCCAGACCCATATTTTTATATACCAGTATATGCCATTACTAACAACTGTCTTTACTTCCAAGGACATTTCCTGCTAAATATTTTTGGCTGGGAGAACAAGTTAAAGTTAGTTGCGTATCCTTTATAGAACATTGTTGAACCAAACCCAGCATTTTTTTGGGCTGTTGTGGTTTTTCTTGGCAGATTTATGTCCATTGCTAGTTTACCATTGCTTTCTGGACAGTTGGCTTCTCGATACCATTGTCGAACCTGGCATTACGGAGCTCGTTCGCAACACCTAAGCCAAAGAGGGAGAACAAGTAGCTTATAAAAACATTCATCTTTGCTGAAGATTTTCATCCAGTTATTTTCACAGGCTTTGTGTAAATTCTCCTACCAAGGCTTATTTGCCTCGTGATACGCAGTGCTGGTACCCTTTTTTTAGGCATCAGTTTGTTTTTAAGCACTACTATAATAGACACTTTATGATATGTACCTGCACCTTTCATTTTATTTTCTGTGGTGAGTATTGGCAGGTTTTTCTTCATGAAAGAAGCCCTGTTCCTGTCTTTGGTTATAAGTATGCACTCAGGATAAGCTTAGGCATTGTGAAGGCGCTTCCTAATGCCAAGTTTGGTCCCAGCAGTAGGTGATTTGGCATCAGACCGCCTTGTGTTGGTTCCGACTGTGGTATCGAGAGCTGACCATCTAGGAAGCAGCGGCAAACTACTTAACGTAAATTTGCCTAGAAAAACCACAACAGCCAAAAATATGCTGGGCTTCTGCAATGTTCTAAAGGATACTCAACTGTTTTAATTCAGGGTAAAAGATCTCCCACAAAGTTATCCATAATTTTTATTAGAATATAACCAACCACTTATGGCACTAAGTGTATCATCGCAATAAAATCCAGGACAATCAAACATGTATGGATATGGCAAAAATAAGCTACTTTAAAAAGAACAATTAAGGAAAAGCACAAAATTTACAGCCATAGCAAAGCTATCATGTTGAGCCACTAGGTTTTTAGTTTCATGCACATGCGTTAGTCTTTTAAGTTTTGACTAGTGGTTCTCAACCTTGCTAAAGCCGTGACCCTTTAATACATTTCCTCATGTTGTGGTGACCCCTAACCAAACAATTATATTAGTTCATCATAACTTCAGTGAAAATGTGTTTTCCGATGATCTTTGGCGACCTCTGTGAAAGGGTGGTTCGACCCACAAAAGGGTCACAAACCTTAGGTTGAGAACTGCTGGTCTAGAACTTAAAAATGGCTTGCATCAGTCGAAGTGGGTTGTCAGAGGCATTGACACAAAGAAGTCACTGGCAGGGTTAGAGGAATCTAAGCCTTGTTTAAGTGCTTAAAAACAATGTACTGAATGGGAAACATATATTTGAAATAATATGTGTAAAATCAGATAACTTCTGCATATGTCTGGTCATCTTAGTTATCTAAAGTCTCTCTCTCTCTCTCTCTCTCTCTCTCTCTCTCTCTCTCTCTCTGTCTGTCTGTCTGTCTCTCTCTCTCTGTCTCTCTCTCTCTCTCTCTCTCTCTCTCTCTGTGTGTGTATACAGGCCAGAAGCAAGCAAATGAGGGCGTAACCAAATCTTTCTTCAGCACAAATGGGATTTGGCCTAGACTGGCAATGTTTCTTCTGTGGGGTTTACCTACATCACTGAAGTATTTTATTAAGGGCATTAGATGTTTCATTATAAATGGACTCAAAATACTTCATAGAAAGAGACTGTCAGCGTTATCAGTTATTTTAAACAGGCTTTTAGTGGGTGCAAAAGGGATGACTTTATTGAAGGCTTGCAAGAGCTGGAGTCCACTGAAGCATGTCCATTTTGAGAAAAGGACATTTAAAAGAAAGAAAGGGGGTGGGGGGGGGGTGACCCCCAAAATACAGTTCGGCGAAGTTGAATTACAAATTGACACCACAATTCACATAACCGCTCTGTCCCCCACCTTCAGCAGCAAGCGCAGAGTTCCAATTCAAACGGCACCAGTAACACTTTGATTGTATATTCATCCCACCTTTCCGTTGAGCATCGGCCAAATCCCCTGGTAACTTCCCTCATTATCCTCAGACCGTGATGATCTCCACTCTGTTCACTTGCTTGCAAAGGACCCTATGACAGTCTCAACATCTAGCTTGTCATGCTGTCCACCATCAACTTGTGCAGAACCACTCAATCTATTTATCTGTTCGGTTCCCAGCACACTGGCATCATCTGTAAAAAAAAAAAAAAAATATCAAAGGACGCCAACCACCCAGAACCTTTGAAGCGATGCTTGTCACTGCACGGAGCAAACGTCTTCACTATTCTCAACATGCTATGTGAGTTGAGTCAATTGACATCACAGCACTAGGGGCATTCCCATGCATGCCCTGTCCTCATCTTCAGCAGCCAGCGCAGTGTTCCAATACTCATGGTACCGGTGAGTCAGATGGTGCTATGTGAGTCAGTTACAATCACCATATGTGAATACAACTGGTTGACAAGCCAGATAGGTTAAGAGTGGAGATGTTACAACCAACTTTGTATGAGAATGGTCAGTAGAGCTACTTTGTTATGGCTGCTGCATCAGAGTAATGAACAGGCATGGGAATGTCCAGTGGACAATGACGTCGATCGTAATAACGAGCATCAATGACTTATGGAGAATTTCCAGTGCTTTATTAATATCCTACCTAAAACAGGGGAAATTCACGGGACAACCTAATATTTCAGGGGGTGATAAATAGGCTGCATGCATTCGTTGTACCTAGGCTGCACTCTCTCGTGGGCCGTAGGTGGGTTGGGGTTAAGGCCAGTTCTATATGTTTGTGGTCGTTAAAAGCATCAGAAAGCCGGAAAACCCAGTCTTACCACCCTCTAAGATGAAGGACTGTCCTGTGACGTCATCTGGGGGCAAGATATTAATAAAGAGCCGAATTTCCTTGTTGGAGCAATAGTTACGTTGTATTCAGAGGATCTAATGTAACGTTGAATGTATCAATACAGTTACTTTAGAATGCAGAAAACGTAGCACTGTGTGGGAAAAGTGGAGTGCGACTAACAATGACAGTCTCAACCAGGAGACCACGAATGCCCGGGGGACATACAATAGAAGAAAGCGACTTGGATTTTCTTCAAGAAAAAAAAAGGGGGAGGGGGAACACCTAAACGATTAAAAATCAACGTGTGTGGGATCTATCACAGAGGACGTTCGCCATTTAACATTGAATACAGAAATCGGAACACAACGGATGTGTCCAGGGTGCAGTTATAATATTACTAGCTGTATAAACTGTTTCACACAACTTTGTGATAAGTCTGATTGTTTCTAAGAGCACGCAGTGTTGGAATAAGACCATGTCTAGATTATAATGACAGAAAGAATGAAATGGTTCAGACACTGCAATAGATCACGGCCGACTGGTGGTGCTATAGACATTGCTTATATTGCAATGATTAGTGTTTTACGAAGAAACAGACATCCGATGCAGTGAAGCAGGTCAAGTATTGGGACAGCTAGCTCCCCTCTTACAGCATAAAGCAATCTCAGTCAGCACAAAGAGACATCTCATACAAAGCATATTCATTCCCACCCTGTGCTACCAGTGCCAGACGTAGTCACTCACAACAAAACGTAACATAAAAATTAGTAACCATGGAAATAAGGTGTCTGAGAAAGACTAAGAGTGACCAGAAGAGATAAAATCAGGAATGAGGTCATACGAGATAAAGTCGGCACAGAACTAATTCTAAATTGCACACAAATCAAAATAGTTTGCCCACTTGGAGAGAATGCCTCCTGATGCTATACCATACAATGCATATACCAAAAGAGAAGGACGTAGAGCAAGAGGTAGACCAAGCACCCTATGGAAAGATAACATCAGAGAAACTACAGCACTACCATGTGTCTATGATTGAAGCAGCCAGAAGCGACACCCAAAGTGGTAAAAGAGGACGTAAAGCAGAAGAAGAACGGTTTTAAAGATTCCACATACCTGTTCAGTTGGCGTTGCGGGTTAAAACATAAACAGAGGACTATTCCAAGGATGTACCTGAAACACCCCTAACCGCCCCTCCCCCTTTCCGGGTCAAAACATAAACAGAGGACTATTCCAAGGATATACCTGAAACGCCCCCAACCACCCCTCCTCCTTTCCGGGTTAAAACATAAACAGAGGACTATTCCAAGGATATACCTGAAACGCCCCCAACCACCCCTCCCCCTTCCGGGTTAAAACATAAACAGAGGAACTTTTTTACTAGTGTTGCTAAATTCGAGTTTTCGTAGACCTTTTGGTACATTAGTGGTGTGGTCAATATCACTCCAGCCGTCTTTATGCTCCATGTCATTTTCCTGTGCTAATTTTAGGCTACGTCGTCCTGGAAGTCGAGGTCAATTGTAAAACATTATCCTCTCCGCGGGTTCAAATCCATGATCTTTGTGCTGGCAGACAAACGTCTAGCCACTGCAGTTGCTTAACACTTTCTTTTCTATATTCACATTGCCACGAATTTATGAAAATGTCGTTTATTTTTTATTTATATTCTAAACGGCTCCGTGAATTTAATTTAATATGCACACATTAGACAACAAGGAAGTGTATGTTAAATAGGACCACAAGCAACTGAGCACATTCTGCAGGTTTGGTTTGGTCTCAAGAGCAAAGGCTCAGAAAGAGTCAATCTACATTCTATGGTCATGTGATGAGAAGGGGAAAACTGGAGTACATCGTGACAACATGAAAATTGGAGGAGAAGAGAAGCTTAGGAAGGCCTAGAGAGAAGAATATGCACACATTAGAGAACTAGGAAGTGCATGTTACATAGGACCACAAACAACTGAGCACTTTCTGCAAGTCTGGTCTGGTCTCAAGAGCAAAGTGTGCAGAGCCAGCTTTGTCAAACCACGAGGGACCTGCAATCGACATGCGGAATCAGACAGGCAGCAAACCTGATAGTCAGAACTGAGTATAAGAAACCGAATGTAAAGAAGAAGATGACTGGAACGCAGACACACAAAAAGATGGGGCAACCCGTTTGCTATGAAGCTGAAACTAAGACTACCAGACTACCAGACTACCAGGCAGACACACAAAATCATGAGAAAATGAAAAAGGGAAATGCGGGGCTTAGCCCAATTAAATATTTTTGGAGAGGAGCTTAACCATTTCAAGATATAAACAAAATATAGCCTAAGTATGAACAAGAACTCAATAAGATAACTTTTGTATTGGCGTGGTTGGGGGGGGGGAGGAGGGGTGGGGGGGGGGGCTAGCGCACATACATTTATTTTCTGAGAGATGGGGTTAACCATTGTTTAAAGTTAAATTAGTTGCGTATCCTTTGGAGGACATTGCAGAACCAACCCAAGCAATTTATTGCTGTTGTGGTTTTTCTAGGGAAATTTACATTTGCCATTGCCCTGAACGGTCGGCTTCTCGACACCACTGTTGAAACAAGCGTAAGGCCCACAGTTGGGATCGAACCCAGCACCCAGGCATTACGAAGCGCGTTCGCAACGTCTAAATCACAGACGCTGACAACCCTTAAAATAGTATACTGACTGACTGACTTTCTACCCCACCAGGACATCACACAAGCGATAAACACCCGATGACACAAAGTGCCACCATGCGGATGAGGATCGCCGTGGAGAGGTCCCAGAAACCGCGTTCAGACATTTGGCCATATGTATGGCCTGCCTATATTGCGGCCCCCGGCAAAAGCCAGAGTGGGGCTTCAAATGACCAAAAATTTCGTCCTAAAAAGGACGTAGATAAGGAAAATGTAATTTATACACCACGGGGGGGGGGGGGGGGGGGGGGGGTGTCATAGCCACCAGGTGAGGCAGCCCCTGTTAGATAAGAAGAAAGGCAGAAATTTATAGAGCTATATCATCGCTACAGCTGAACATTTTCAGTTGTTATCAAGTACATACATAGTAAATAAAAACAGCAAGAGAGAGAAATAAAACTGCTGATCTGATTCTGTAACAAGGGTACTTTTTCTAAGAAATCAACGATTAAGGAAAACCTACAGCTGGCTTCCGGGCTGGGACCAGGCCACCACCAGGGTGTGTAGTTTTAGTTTCAGTTTCAAGTGTTAATTTAGACCTGATGCCAGCTTTCCGATAATATTATTAATACTGCCCCTTTTCTCAGGGTTTGGAATTTGTTGATTTCGTTTGTAGTATACTGACAGTTGACGATATCATAGCGGTAGTGTCATTCAAGATGAAAATCCGGTAAGTTTAAGAGCCAACACAGACTTAAAGTTAAAGCTATTCAGCTTGGCAGCGTTACATTAGGCACGTAGTAGTAGGGTATGTATGTTGTGGAGACAGAATTAGGTTCAGTCAAAGATTCGGTTCAATCATTCTCAGTGTTAACATTTAATTTAGTGGCGGACACCACCATAGACAAATGTATGTATAGTGTAAGCTGGCAAAAGATGGAAGCTCAGCTGTGTCCCAAGACTAGACTATGAAGGGTTGAAATTGAAATGACTAAATAAGTTGTAGGTAAATCTCCGTGGATGTTGATGTAGATTTTTAATTAGTAAATTACTTCTATTAGCTAGGCATCATAAACAACTAACTACGTTTTTTTAATGTTAAAATAATAGTCCGCGCCGTGTGGCATTGGTAGTCATATCTGATCACTGTTAATCACAACCTTCTGTCTGGTAAACTAACTAATAATACTAATAAAACTACCCCTGGCACAAAAACACACACACACTTACACACAGATGATCCTCTAGGCCAAGAATGTCACTCCCAATCGTATTCTCTTTCATCCTCTCTTCCCCTCCAACTTTTCTGCTGTCAGGACATGACAAAAATATGTCGATGGACTCTTCCGACTTCTGATGTGGGCAATCAGTTGTTTTCATGAGGCATCTTCGTTATTCTTATATTATCTGGTCAACAACTAACTATTACTGTTTATTTTTGCTACCAGTAGCTAGTTTAGTATGTCTGACTCATCCAGTCCCTGCAATTTCTAGGACTGCTTACTCGGCTACTAGAAACTACAAGAAGTTGAGTGTAGGGATCTTAGTGAAGTTTTATATTTTGAGTTTTTACTTGTGAAACTATCACAGCTGGGTAGAGATAAGAATATCCATTCAAAAAATACTTCAGTGAAGCCTGTAAATCAGTTATAAGTAGAGATATTAATATTTCAGTAGCGGACACTACCATAGATAAGTTATAGTGTAAGCTGGCAAAAGATGGAAGCTGAGCTTTGTCCCAGAAGTCTGAAGGGTTGAAATGACTAAATGTTTGCATTTTAATGACAAAACTATATTATTTCCTAATGAATCCCTTAGCAACTATATATATATATAATATTAGGGCAGTGAGACCTATCTATCTGTTTATGCATATCTCAAATACATATGATGCAATATGGGCCTAACTATCATATAAAAATGGCCACAGCTCACTAGTTTTAAGTAATGATTTTATGAGTTAATGATTAAAAGAAGTTTGAAGTAAACAAAAAAATCTGCTTAATTGCACTTCTTTTAAATACCCCACACGGCTCAATCTGTCTCTACACAATAGTGCCTAGCCACTTCTTGAGAATAGTGCACAACCTCCACAGCTCTAGCAATGACTCCCAGAGAGCGTGCAACTTTCAGACCATGAGTCAAATGGTGAAACAACTTAGCCACAGTGTATTCTGATTTTACTCTATAGTTTAAACTTGATTGTAAATACTTTAACCCTTTGGAGACGGAGCCTTTTTAGAGTTTCGGTGCCAAGAACATTGAGTCTTCAGTAGGGGATTCACAAAGTTTATTCACAAAAAATTATAAAAAATAAAGCGTTTAATTAACATATACAAAACTATATATATTTGTATAGAAAATTGAATGTACTAACAGAAAATTTATGAATGAAACTGAAATCTCATCATTTATTCAAGTTAACTATTTTGATTTGCATAATTTATGCAAGCAATTTTTATAAAACTTAAAAAACAAACATAACTACCCTGAAAAATTTGGGTAAACATTTTTATGGATGAAGCTTAAATAAATCCTAACACCTGTATTTTGGGAAGTAAGGCTCTTGGAGGCCCTTCAGACACGTCTGGCACATAGTTCTACACATTTTCTTGCCTCCAGCCATAAAAATGCGTAAGAGAATTAATTAAAGATTAATAATATGAGGAAGACACAGACAGAGCTGAAGGAGATGGTAAAAGGACAACAGGTCATGAGTTGTTTGACTGACTGACTGACTTTCTACTCCACCAGGACATCACACAAGCGATAAACACCCGATGACACAAAGTACCACCATGCGGATGAGGATCGCCGTGGAGAGGTCCCAGAAACCGCGTTCAGACATTTGGGCCATATTTATGGCCTGCCTATATTGCGGCCCCCGGCAAAAGCCAGGGTGGAGCTTCAAATAAAAAATTTCATCCTGAAAAGGACGATAGAGAATACATAATGTAAGTTGTTTGAGAGCCTGTGGTCTTATAAAGGGCAGAAGAAGTCTCAGGACTTGACCGCTGGTGTCAGTTGCAGCATCATCCTCCAAGTGGTGGTCATCACTGTAGTCTGACTTAGAGAGCACACTTGGTCTTTTAAAAACAAAAATCCTGCATACTGTTGCCATTAAGTTACACCCAACTGTATATCATTGAGTTTTATATGCTTATTAATTTGTGTATGTCACTGAAATGTCAAGTCAGTGTCTGTTATAGAGAGATAACAATAGCTTGATCAGTAAATTAAAGGACCCGTTTCCACGCCTTTTGTTGTATTTGGCATACAGAACTAGACACCTCTCAGGACTGTATCTGGTACCCACTCAAGGCTGGGTTCACCTGGGAGAAAAGGTTATTAAAAAAGCCAGGCTCTGTTCGAATTTGAACCCATGAACTTTGGATCCGTAGATGAGCACCTAGCCACTATATTGTAGCAGCTCCCAGCTTGATCTGTCACACAATATAAATGTAAATGTGGTTAAAAGTTAATTTGGGGGATTGTAAACAGATGAAAGATACCTACGAAGAACTAGTTTTTTTTTTTTTTTTTTATGGGGGGGACTTATGGGACCATTGTTAAAGCTTTAGATATAAATTTAAAGTATTTGTTGGAACTCATAGGAGAGGAAATAAGGGACACTCCTAAATAGGGGAGAAGTGGTGGTAGAATTTAATCAATAATATCTTGTTCAACCTTTCTGGGTTTTGATTAGGATATTTAGAGTTTTTATCTTTTCATTAGATTATAGAATATGAGTGTTGAGTAGAATATATGTTGTGTACTTTTGAAATAAATGTGATGATCTGATCGTGTTTTCTTTTCTAACTCTGAGAATATTTAAAGTGACCTGCGTTGTTATTATTTTATTTTGCAATATTATTGTCTTTTGTATAAACAAAATTCTTTTTGGGGTGATCCTTCATTGTAGTTTTAAAGAAGCAGTTATGTTTAGGATGTTTTCCATTATCATATGCTTATTGCAGCAGGTTGTATAGATATCTGTATGTATGATTATCATAAAACACAAATATAAGGGATGAAAGAATCAGGAGTTCATGTTAAAATGTCATCCTAGCTGGGAACTATAGAGAATCAAAAATAAAAAAGTGAAACTGTAATTGTTAAGGCAGCTCTGTGACAGATATGCTGTTGGAGCATGGATTTACATTAGGGGCCCCGCAAAAAAAAGAAATCATTTGAGGGTTGGGGGCCTTCAGACCCCATATAATTTTATGGGGAGTATGTGTCCTCAGGTGTGAATTAATAATAGTTATTATTATGTGCTGAAAAGCATATATATTTATATATGTGTGTGTATATCATCATCATCATTATGCGCCCTGATGACTGGCTTAGGCGCTTGTGCATCTCCACAGATCTCAGACCCTTGTCCTCTGGATCAGTTCCACCAATCATATCCCTCTGTACCATCGTCACAGTTCTTCTGTCATCATCTCCCTAAGTCTGCCCCTCTCTCTCTTCTACTGTTGATCTACCACCACATTATATTCCAAAGAACTTCCTGCAGTAAAACAGACCGAATCCCATGAATGTGTTTATATATATTTACGTATCTATGTATGAAATAATATTCACCATTGATCACTGGCATCATAAGGACTAATAAACTGAAATGGCTGGGGCGTATACAGGAAATGGCAGGTGACAGATAAGCAGAAACTGTACACATGAAAGATGAATGACCGAAGATTACAAGGCAGACCAGGAAGTAGACGAGATACCTGACGAAAACCGCTAATTTAACCATCTGTAAATATACTATCAGAGAGATTGGAGAAACAACACCAGGTTAACGGAAAAGCAGAAGATCAGATAGTTTGGTCATCTTCTCAGAATACAACCACAACTACGAACATATTTAGTTCTGATGTAAAAGGGTGACCTTGGTCACTGGGAAGCAGACTGTTCATCCTAACAGCTTTTACAGCAAAAGAGAAGTTAATGAAGAGTCAAAGTTTACAAGTTGGAAAATTATAATGTTACATCCTATTGAAACTATTGCTTTTAATTGGTTTTGTTTGTTTCAGTTTTACAAGTTTCAAGCTCTAGGTCCGTTGGAATCCTCAAGAAATAAACTTTCAAGATGAGCGACTACTCGTATGATTCTGACTCTGACGATGAGGAGGAGGAGGAAGTGGAAGATGTGAAACCACGAGTAACATATGATTCATTAATGCAGTGAGTACTGCAATGCAAAGCAAGATTATCAGTTGGTGTTCCACTTATTTTCTGTGTGTTGTTTATAGTTTATTGCCGTTAATGGCTAGGATTGTAACATTAGTGTTGTTTTACTGTGTTCAAGAGGAAATATTTAATTTTGTCTGTACTAGGCAACCCACTATTCTTTTTATTGAACATGCCATATATATATATTTCCTAACTCTTAAAATCTGGTAACTCTTCCATATAAAAATAGTCACACTTAAAAATAGCAATTTTGAAAGCTTTACAGCAGCTTAGGGTAGGGCTGTTCGGCTAAATGTACTGAGGAGCCAAAATGGTGGGAAAGGGGGATCGTCACGGGCCAGAGGCTGGAGCCCCAGCATAGAGAGATTGTTGATACAATGGGCAGGTGATCCGAGGACCAATTGCTAGGCCTCCGCGGGCCAGATTTAGCTTGCCAACTGCCAGTTGAATAGACCTGGCCTTGAGCATAAAGAGTTTGTATGTATACCACATCTGCAGTGTCATATCATAATATGTGTTTGCCAAACCATATTTGTCACTGTAATTAACTAAACATGTGTAGGACATATGAATAACAATTTTACAAGTAAGCAGTAAAAGTTAAAACTTGCATTTTTTTTTTTTTCAAAATGATCATCTCAATTTATTTAATTCATTTTTACGGCTGGCTGTTGATTTTGTATAGGTATGTTGGTTTCTTTTCTCAATACCATTGTCTGGAAAAACAGAAAGGTGCCAATCATCATCTTTTGGTTTCTGTATGCTGATATTAAGTAATGGAGATCTTTCATTTACAACATTGAAATCAGCTGCGTTTTAAAAATTTGTTACTTTAAAATATAATTTTTTTGTGTTGGGTTAGAGAGGAGTAGGGGGTCGAGAGGTGGAGTCCTATAGCACATAATGCTGTATGGATGTAAAGTGATCGATTTTCATACATTCATACTTACTTCTTCCGCCCTTAACCCTATTTGAGCTATGAACCATGCCCTCCTATATTTCCTGCTGCTCCATTAATGATTTCTCTTTATTATTCATCATTGTTTCTGATTATCTACTCTCAATGTTTTAAGGTTTCTTTTCTTTAATTCTCAATTCTATCATTTTATTTCAGTCCTGTTCTTCTAATATATACTGTTATGTCATTTAGGGGAACAATACTAATTTTATAATAAGCCATTTTGTCCCCCCCCCCCCCCCCCCTTTTTTTTTTTTTCCCCCCCACAGACGTTCAGGAAAACAGCCTTCCAAAGAACATCGACCTGATGCATTGAGAACATCATCACAGAGTGCAAGAAATCACAGCAGAAGTTTAGGGCCACGACAGTATCAGAATGAGCCAAATAATTTAAGTCATTCAAACTTTCCTTCAGATTTTGATGAAACTTATAAGGCTAGAAACTTTGATGTAAAGACTGACATTCGATTCAAAAAGCAACGTGCTGAGGTGAACATGCAGCATGCACAGCCAGAATTGGAACATGGTAACTACAGCACGCAGGGTGGCAGAGGGCGCCATCCGTCTCATTTTCCGGGCAGAGATTATCAGCAGAATGTTCCATCTGTTTCCAGTGTGAGACCGATGCAGCCACAGAGTTCCATGCATCCTTCACAAATGCAAAGACAACCTCCAAGAAATGAAAATATGAATGTCCACTCCCCATCAGCTTATCATGGTTCTGGACATCAAGAGTATCCTAGCCATAGGAGTAGTGGACCTAACTATGCAACAGGTGGAGATGCTAGAAGCAAACATTATCAGAATGATTACTCAACCAAGATGAATGCCTACCAGCTAAGACCAGGTACCACCTCAGATGATACATACAGTTACGATAGTAATGGGCCTAATTATGCAACAAGTGGAGGCATTGGAAGAAGACCTCATCAGAATGAATATGCAGCCAAGATGAATTCCTATCAACTAAGGCCAGGTGTTTCTTCACAGGATACACACATTATTGACAGAGTAGATTACAATAAACTTATAGAGTGGTCAGCCTTTTCAAATAACACACTGCTGATCTTTGACATCAGTGTCCATTTGCCGGGCTTGTCAAAATTATTGAACCAAGACAGAATGCAGTTTGAATGGGTCCATCATGTGATTATTGTTCTGAAGAAAATCATTAGCGTAGAGTCCCAGAGGAACACTTTGAATTATATTTTGAAGTCAGTGTGTGAATCCAAGTTTCTGAAAGTGCACTTGCACAGTTTTCTTTCAGAGCTTCAGCGGCAGAGAACCTACCCGGATACTTATGGATGCTTTTTTAAGCTTGTAGATATCCTGGAGTATGTGATGAAGAATTTGAAAGACTTTGCAGCACACTGCAACCAATCCTTACAAAATCTGCTTGATGTAGGGAGAAATCTCAGCATTCTTTCTCAAGAAAATGAACTCACCAGACATATTCAGAAGCTTCTAGAACAAACAACCAGGAGAAACATTAGGGACTTCCAGGTACCAGTGAATACAGAACCCCACCAGAACAGACGAGAAAAGTCTGTACCAGTGCCTGATGATGAAGAGCCACCAGATAGATATCAAGAAATGGCACTTTTCCCAGACACTGAAGAGCTAGTTGCATCGATTGAACCATTCTTGAGGGCAAATAAAACAAAAGGTGCTTACAGAGACCTGGCACACTATCTGGACATTCAGTCTCGACTGATGAAGGAAGATTACTTATCTCCAATACGAACTGGCTTGAAGAATTTTAAATTGGCATTGCAGAATAACACAAATGTGAAAGAAGATGACCTGAGATTTTATTACAATGTTAAGATAGCGAAGATTTCCTTTGAGTCTGATCAAGGTATCACACATTTTGTTCACTTTGACAACTCTCCATTCAAAGAGTTAGACTGGGAGTACTCAAAGCGCCTGATGTTTGGGTCTCTACTTGTGTTCTCCAATGACAACTTTGAATCAACTATTTTTGCTACAGTTGCTTACAGAGATGTAGAAAAACTTCAAAGGGGAATATTACAAGTCATGTTTCAGAACAACTTAGAAAAAGTCTTCACATCTTCTGAAAATGACACTTTCATTATGGCAGAGACAACGGCCTACTTTGAGTCATACAGGTATGTTCTTGAAGGACTGCAAGAAATGGAGGCAATACCACTGGAAAGATACATTATTTCTTGCATGCGTGAGATTTACCCTCCACGTTACTTGCAAGAAAACATGCGCTACAATATAGCCTCAATCATGAAGAATGTTTATGATAGTTACCCTGTACCTGTTTTGAAAGACACTGAATGGCCTTCTGCTGATTCAACTTCACTGAATGATTCTCAGCTTGAAGCACTGAAACTGGCTCTGTCCAATGAGATTGCTATTATACAGGGACCTCCGGGAACTGGAAAGACTTATGTGGGACTAAAAATCATGAGGATTATCTTGGAAAATAAAGTTATGAAAAAAGCTTTTGGAAGTAGAGGCCCCATTCTTGTTGTTTGCTACACAAACCATGCCCTGGATCAGTTTCTAGAAGGAATTCTTGACTTCTGCCAAACAGGCATTGTCCGTGTTGGTGGCGGAAGTTCTAGTCCACAGCTGGAAAATTTTAACTTGAAACAACTTCGTCAGAATCGATCTTTGTCTCGAAAAATTCCAGCTCGCATCAATGAAGCCATAAAATCATTTAGGAGGCAACTTAAAGCCGTTAGCACAGCAATTAACCGCCATTGGCAAGAAACACTGCGACTGGAAACAACTATTTTAAATGTAAAAGATCTTGAAGAAGAAATGAGTGAGAAACACAAAGAATCTTTGATGGATCCAAGAAGAGAGACAGACATTGGTGGGCATATCATGAGTAAATGGCTCAAGGCATCAAATGCCAACATGGATAACTTCCTTAACAAAGCTGCTATTAAACACTTGGGGAAAGTCATTGCAAAAGGGGATAATATTCAGAATGATTCTAGTTTGAATAACAAAAAGTCAGCAGCCAGGACTGACTTTCAGACCAGAGTGAAAATTTACAATTATTGGATCAAAAAATATGAAACTGACATTGAAGAAAAAGTTGACAAACTGCTTTCTGATGTTACTCCTATGAATGAAAGGAAGCTGCAGGAACTCATGGCACTCAAGGATGAAATCAGCAATGATATACTCAGGGATGATATTCTTCAGCCGTACATGAGTGACAAAGTCTATGAGTCCATCAGAGGGTGTGTTAAACTTGAAAGTAAAGAAGAGACTAAGGAATCTTCATATGTGCGGAATTGGCTTCTGAACCGTGTTACAAGGACTGACCAACTGCTGGACGCCATTGAGCAGTTGACAGTGAAAATGTCAGGAGGCAAACAGCAACGTGGACGAGGCCGAATTTTCGCAGACACTGAGACTGCAATTCATGAAAATCGGTGGGTTATTGACGACAGTGATGATGCTGATGCAAACACTGATGAAAGTAGTGATGAAAATGAAGAAGACGAAGGAAGAGCTATGGATGATCTAGATGACGGAGGAACACTTAAAATGTCGGATATCAAAGAACTAGAGAACAGTTACAAACAGTTTCAGGACAGGGAAATTGTAATGCTTCAGAGGGCAAAAATGTTAGGAATCGATTTAACAGTGGAAGATGATGAACAGTGGCAAACAGCAAATACCATGTCTTACAGTAAAGTGTTTGGTCTGTATCACAATGCTGAAGCTTTTACTGAGCAAGAAGCATCATCAGTTACTGACCTGTGGAATCTTCAGTTACGAGATCGGTACAGGCTGTACAAGTACTGGGTTCTGGAGAGAAAACAAAAACTGACAAGGCGGCTTACTGACCTCACTGAAGAGTACAAGATTATTTCAAAACTGAAAAAGAAGGCCTTATCATTTAAAGATATTGAGATCTTGAAGAGAGCAAGGGTCATTGGTATGACAACAACTGGGGCTGCTAAACAAAGAGAAGTCCTTCGAGATGTTGGCTGTCACATAATTGTTGTGGAAGAAGCTGCAGAAGTCCTGGAGGCTCATATTGTGACAACTTTAAACCGTAACTGCCAGCATCTTATCCTGATAGGAGACCATCAGCAGCTGCGACCAAGTCCTACAGTTCACAAACTGGCAGTTGACTATGATTTGGAGATCTCCCTCTTTGAACGTCTGATAAAGAACAACATACCCCATGTCACTCTTACAGAGCAGCACAGAATGAGGCCAGAAATCTCCACCTACTTGCAACACATCTATCCTAACCTGCAGGATCACTTCTCTGTTTTTAAGTATGACAATGTCAGGGGTGTTAACTCTAATGTGTTTTTCCTACAGCATGAATATAAGGAAAGTGAAGTTGATGATACCACAAGCAAGGCTAACATACATGAAGCCAGATTTCTTACAGGCCTATGTAAATACTTTATTCAGCATGAGTATCTTGGCAGCCAAATAACTGTTCTAGCAGCATACAGTGGCCAGGTGACAAGTATAAGAAATGAGATGGAAAAAGAAGAAGGCATCTATGATAATGTCAGAGTAACATCCATTGACAATTATCAAGGAGAAGAAAATGACATCATTCTGATATCTCTGGTCAGAAGTAATGAATTGAATGAAGTTGGATTCTTGAAAACTGACAACAGAGTGTGTGTCGCACTATCCAGGGCTAAAATGGGCCTATTTGTAATTGGAAATTTCCAGCAGCTAGCACTGAAAAGTACACTGTGGAGAAACATTGTGCACACAGCCAAAGAAGACCATGTCTTTGGTGTTGGGATGAAGATGGTTTGCAGAAATCATAATCATATAACATACATAGTCAATCCAGAAGATTTTGCAAAAGAAGTCCCAGAAGGTGGCTGCCTAAGACCTTGTGAAGCTACTCTGCCTTGTGGTCACACATGCACTAGACTATGCCATTCTTCTGATCCTAACCATGAAACTTCCAAATGCACACAGCCATGTCTGAAAGTGTGCCCACAAGGGCACCCATGTCAGAAAGATTGCTATAGAGAGTGTGGTTACTGTGAGGTTCGAGTTGTTAAAGAAATCCCTCTCTGTGGCCATAAAGACCAAGTTCCATGTTATCTTGATGTAGATGATGTGCTTTGTTCACGTAGCTGTGGAACAACCATGGCTTGTGGTCATATTTGCAGAGGACAGTGTGGAGTTTGTATGAGCAAAGGCCACCAGCCATGCTTAGAAAAAGTTGACAAAGTCTGGCATTGTACTCACAGAAATAATGTTGAATGTTGCACAGATACTTCAACAGATCCCTGTCCAACTAAATGCAGCATGCGTCTTGATTGTGGACACAAATGCAAAGGAACATGTGGTGGATGTTTATCAGGCCGTGTACATAGAGCATGTGCGGAAAAATGCAAACAGCCATTACCATGCGGACACCCGTGTGAAGGTTTGTGTGGAGTTATTTGTGCTCCATGCAGATCGCGATGTCTCACATCTTGCAGACATGCATCTTGTGCTAAAACAAATTGTGGGGATCCTTGTGATCCATGCATGGAAAACTGTGCCATGGTCTGTCAACACAGAAAATGTGCAGCTCTCTGCATGGATGAATGTGCTGAACCTCCTTGCAGCAAGATGTGTGGCAAGCCGGCTCCGTGCAAACACAAATGCATGTCTCTGTGTGGGGAGATTTGTGTATGCTACCAGTGCGAAAAAGAAAACTTTCACCTCATTGACACCAGCAGTAAGAACAAACCAAAGTGGATGGTTGCTCACGAGAAGCAGGAAAGAGCTAAAAAGTTTGAAGTTGACAAAGAGACAGTTTTAATGAAGATACCAAAATGTAAGCACATCTTTACTCTTGCTCAGTTGGACAGATACATTGAATCTTTTGAGCCCACGGATACAAGTTTTCTTCGGTGCCCGGTGTGTCCCACGCCAGTGCAAGGAATAAGTAGGTACGAAAATATTAACCGTCAAAGGGCAGAAAGAAGAGAGAACATGAAGGAAGAAATAATTCAGAATAGCAGAGTTTCAGACAAAAAAATCAGTAGGCTTATAAAATCAAAGCTAGTTGTGGAACGTTTCTGCACAGTTGATGAAGGAGAGTTCTTGTCTAGAAATTCAGAGATTGATTCAAACCATGCACTAGCTCTCTCCATGCAGATGCGCTTTGCTTTTGCTTTATCAAAAGTGTATAGCATTCACAGATCCTTCAATCAAGACATAGACTTTAAAATTAGGAAGTGGAAATTAATTGTTTCCTCAATCCAGCTGAGCATGCCGCCCCAGCTTTGTACAGAGATGACTATGGAACTACATCGGCTGTTGCTGTGTGAACAGTTTACATTTCTCGCCAAGATGTTTAAGAATATGGAGATCCCCCTAAAGGATGAGGTGAAAACTAACCTTCGAGCTGCTCTTAAAGACCTCGGCAAACAACAGAAGCTAATTCCTGAAGATAAAAGCAACTTGCAAGGTATCCTGGACAGTTTGTATGAAGAATTTTATCGTATGGCCCCAAGTGATGAATGGTCAGTGGATGCCAAGAGCTTGCAGAGTCAAGTAGCTTCTGTGACTGATGTACTTGATCAACCTCAGACAGAGGTGAGTGACCGTTTAAATTCAAATAACAATCACTCATCTTTATTGTAGTTAAAAGGGGTGCAGAAATAGTCATTGCACATTTGTTACAGTCATAGGAAAGCATTATTACTAATTGCAGCGCTAATTTAACATATATTTTGTTTATTTATTTATTATTTTGTTATAGCGGCTTCCGTGGCTTAGGCGTTGCGAGACCAACTCGTAATCCAACGTACAGCGGTTGAAACCCACTGCTGGCTGCGTGGATTTTATCATGGTATGGGGCGTCGCAAGTCGGCCCAGCCTAAAATGGGTACTAGGATGGCTGTCCTGGGAAAGTAAAGATGCCCGGCGTAATATGGCTGACCATATTACCCATCCAGTGCCGATTGGTCTGTAAAAATATGGGACGCTCTTCCCATATACCCGATGTGCCTAAGGTGTGAAAATGTATCCCTACTTTACTTACTATTTATTTTAACATAGTAATTTTTCCAATAGCATAACAGGTAGCAACACTACAAAGCCCTATTAGCTAGTTGACAAATTATCCTCTCTGCACATCGAAGCATTGAGCCCTAAAGTGTTTTTATCCCCTCATTAATATATCCCTCAATATGTAGCAGCGGACATCAGTTCTGTGTAAGTATATTAATCTTCTCTCCCCCCTCCACCACCATATCAGTCTGGGCTGGTCAAGATTACCAATTCAGCCATCACGTAATTTTTGTAATCACTTTGACTGTCTTAGGGCATTCAGTACATCAGCCTGCACACAAAAATGAAATAGAATTTTGTAAGCCTTAGCCTCTTCAGAGATTCCAACCACGGCCTTTAAGCTCAGCCCATCTTGACAATCCCAGGCACACTAATTGAGTCACTGGGTATGCATGCTTTGTGGGTGACCGGGAGGTTAGATTATCCGCCTCTCACACTGTAGGACATGTTTGCAGTCTTTGTTGAGGCTTAAGGTATTTAAAAACCTTCCTAGCCTGTAGATTATGCAGCAGCTGTATACACTTTTGTCCTCCTCCTTCTTCTTTTCTTCTTCTTTTTCTGCCTTTGTCATCACATTATTCCCGGGTTGCAGCCCAGTTTCATGGTTTAATGTTCTTGTCTTGCACTTCTCACGTGGCTTTATTGATGGTTATTCCTCCCCATGTAAATAAACTCTCAAATCACACATAAGTAATGGGTTTTTTTAAAAACTAGTCCCAAAGCAGATACAGATGTTGGGGGTCAAATGCTAGGTCTTAACATATTCTGGGTCATGTCATACAATAATCCCAGTTTCTTTCTTCATCTTCAGTGAAAGTGCAATGATCATAATGAAAAAATCTCATCAAAGTAACTAGAAGTTGAGGTCTGAGAACACAAAATACAATTAAAAACGTTTAATGTTTTAGACACCCTGGATTTAGACCAGCTATTACCATACTAAACAGGACATCTAATTTGCCAGGTATACTCGCGCCTGGCTATTTAGCAATTAAAGTTGAATTTACTGATTTTTTTTTTTTTATCGATCACCGGCTGTGAATTCCAGTGGAAGGTCCCGGTTAATCGTCCGCTTGGACTTTTGGCTTTCACCTGGCCCTGATTTTTGCGTGTACAACCGTTTTTCATTTCCCTGCCTCATGGGCAGCTGTACTCCGACTTCGAAGGAAGACGTCAGGCCTATTTCTAGGGTGACTGTGGCCATTGTTTTGTGTGGGTCGAGAGGTTGCCTGATTTGTGTGGTGTCCACTTTTGTCTCCTTCGCCGCAGGTATTGCCCCCGGAGTACCCCTTTGGGGCAGCCCCCTGTGGAACAGTTAGCCCTCAAGGGAAGGCAGGGGCAGATCATGGGCATTCCCCGCCATCCAAGGAGGCTTCCATGCATGCAGAGCCGGCACATAGCGCTCTGGTTCTGGGCTCACCCAAGGAATCGTCACGTCCTGCACATACCTGCTTAACCTCACAACCGTATTAGGCCTCCCGCTCGACAGGGGCTACGCCCTCTGGATGTCAGCGGGGAGCAGCCCGTAGCTTTTGGACTTTTGTGACCACACAGATAGTTTTTTTTTTTTTAATGCCCGGGCTAGAGCAGATATTGACAGTCATGACCTTCTCTGTCATCTGATATTTTACTGAACTTGTTGCTAATATTATTACTGACTTTACTGATCTCAGAATCAACATCATAGCATCCATGCACTCCTATAGATGCTTTATCTCCCACAGCAAATGTTTTTTAAGGTGTAGATTAATATTTTTATTAATTTCCTGCCAGGCTGTTTAACCCTTTCACCCCATGAGTGCTAAAATATGGGGCCATGAACCCATAGAAATTTCCCAAACAATATCCTTTACAATTTAAAACAAAAAACAAAAAACCTATTGCACAGGTCACTAATGATATAAAAAAAATATGTATCTGCATTTTAAACTTAAAAAATATATATATATAGATATATAAAAGGGTACTCAGTAAACACAGAGTAAAGTATTATATGGAATACATTCCCCGGTCATGAAAAACTAAATATATCAGGTGACTCATGCCGTCACCCCCGACCTATATCACTAAGGCTTACGCAGAAAAGTTGACATTAACTTGGCTTTTAAAAGGCGATTGGGGTCATAAGGAAGCTCCTCTAAATGCTTTTTTTTTCTTGTTACCCTATTAATATCCTGGCCTACCAAACATCATGCAGGTGCACACATGACCAATGCAATTTAGCTATGCTTTTCAAATTTCAAATTTGAAATAAATAGGGAAAACAGACACCCCAGAAGGAGGAAGAGTGGGAGGGAGAGCAAAAAGAACTCAGACAGCACAGCAAAAAATACACAGATGCTCAATATTCTGCAGCTGAACATCTGTGGAATAAGAAATAAGAAACTTGAACTTGCCAAACTGCTAAACAACCACAGGGTACACGTGGCTGCCCTACAAGAAACCCTGCATAAAGACTCTGATCTGCATCTCACTGGATATACTAGTTATGCCTGTAAGTGCAATGACTGCCGGGGCATAGTGACCTATATCAGAAATGACATACAAGGAGATGTAACAATGCTGTCGACATCTCACCCTACAGATGTGCAAAAAATAACTATCTGGCACAATGGAAGCAAATACACGATATACAACGTGTACAGCCCACCTCAGACAACATGCAACATACCAGAACTATACAAGACACAGTACCATAAAACCCTTCTTGTTGGTGACTTCAACGGACACTCGCCACGTTGGGGTTACCCTGACTACAATAGCACAGGGAAGTACATCGAAGATACTTGTGAAACAACTAACCTATTAGTGCTGCAGGACACAGAGTCTACACCTACACTGTTACACAGGGCCCACCTATCTCTCAGCAGACCAGACCTGACCATCTGCTCATCCGACTTAGCAGACGCAAGCTATCCCCAAGTCCTGGACGACATAGGAAGTGACCACAAACCTATACTCACAACTGTAAGCACCACCCCTAAATTACGCTTCAAGCAGAGAACCCGTTGGAATTTCCGAAAAGCAAACTGGAAACTATTTCAGGAAACATCTGACTGCCTCCTGGGAAGAATTGACAACAGCTGTGTGGAAACTTTTTGTGAAGACATAACACAAGCAATCCTGAATGCAGCGTCGAAAGCCATCCCAAGGGGCAGCCGGAAGGCATATAAACCTTTTTGGAATCAAGAAATTCAAAATACTATATCTGAAAGGAATAAAGCAAGAATATTTCTCGAAACTGCACGTTCAACAGAAGCAAAGATCCAATACAATAAAGCATGTGCCAGAGTAAAGCTTGTAGTTAATAAGGCTAAAAGAGATAAATGGACAGAAACTTGCTCCAACTTAGACCTTAGACAGAATGGAAATAAAGCATGGACTTTAGTTAAAAACCTCTCCGGAGAAAGTAGAAGGGTGAACCCAAAACCAGTGTCAGATGGGAGTAAGACAATCACTGAAGACAAGAAGAAAGCAGAACATTTCAATCATTATTTTGCCTCGGTTAACAGAGCAGGTAAGCTGTCAGAACTCGATAGAACACAGCTCTCTCAGTTGAAGAAACAAGAGAGAGCTCCAACAGCCAGCGACTCCCTTTTTGAAAATGAATTTAGCATGGATGAATTAGAGCAAGCCCTGAAGAAATTAAAACCTAGAAAATCTCCAGGCCCAGATAAGATCCACAACGAAAATGCTGCTACATCTTGGCCGGTCTGGGAGAGAAGTAGTTCTCAGGCTTATTAATAAAACTTGGAGGTCAAGCAAACTTCCAAGGGCATGGAGGAATGCATATATCGTCCCCATCCTTAAAACCAAAAAGCCTCCAGATGACCCCAAAAGCTACCGCCCGATATCCTTAACATCATGCTTGGGCAAAGTTGCAGAAAGAATGATAAACAGGCGCTTATATTGGTTCCTTGAGAGTTCTGGTGTTCTATGCCATGAACAGGCAGGCTTCAGAACCAACAGCTGCACAGAAGACCAGCTGTTCAGACTGACACAAAGAATACATGATGGCTTCCAGAATAAGAAACACACAGTGGCAGTCTTTGTCGACCTCCAGCAGGCCTATGACAGAGTATGGAGAAAAGGTCTCCTGATGAAGATGATGAGCATAGGAATACATGGCAGATTGTATAACTGGGTGAAATACTTCCTGATAGATAGAACAATCCAGACTAAGATGCACAACGCAATCTCTTCTAAAGAAGTCTTGGAGGAGGGCTTGCCACAAGGCTCATCATTGAGCTGTACACTATTCCTAATCTTTATCAATGACCTGCCAGAACAAATCAAGGCCGAAAAAGCCTTGTACGCTGATGACCTAGCAATATGGCAGAGTCATGAAAATGTGGAAAGTGGAGCCCAAAGACTGAATGGAGACCTTAGAAGACTGCATGATTACTGCCAAAGATGGAAACTCAAGATTAACTGTGCAAAGACGGTCTACACAATCTTTACCAAAAGCCACCAAGTAGCAAGGAAGAATATTAACCTGAGGTTAGACAAACACCAAGTGATGAAAGAAGAGCATCCCACATACCTTGGAGTCACACTTGACCCGCAGCTCAGCCTCAAGAACCATATTGAAAACATCAGGAATAAGGCATTGAGGCGGTTACAGTTATTAAAGAGACTTGCAGGTACATCATGGGGATCAGACAAGGAAACTCTGAGGGGCTTATACCTAGGATATGTTCGCTCTGTGATAGAGTACAACAACTCACTGCTTACAACTTGTTCCAAAACTAACCTAGAGACTCTTGACAGAGTACAAAATAATGCCCTCCGATTAATCTGCGGAGCTATGCAGTCTACACCAACTGCTGCATGTGAAATCCATACAAATGTGGAACCCCTCGGGTTGCGGAGAGAAAAAGCCACTTTAGAAATTTATGAAAGATGCGTTAGGAAAAATCGTAACCATCCTAATAGACATCTTGTAGAAAACTGGGAATCCAAACAAAGAATAAAGCACAAATCGGTTTTACACTGTGTAAATGAAATTCAGGACAGATACCACCTCCCAGAAAGACGTCAAGGAATTCAGAATGTTGCAAAAAACCTACCACCACATGCTCGCTTTAAAGCTCCAGAAGTCCAAACTAAATTGGTAGGCGAGGAAAACCAAACAGTCCGACCCAATCGCTCTTATGAACTCATCACTAAAGACCGTTGATTCTTACCCCCAAGAATGGATACATGTCTATACTGATGGATCAGCATTTAAAGCTACCATTAAAGCAGGTTACGGAATCTACATAGGTTATCCCGATGGATCTGTTGAAGAGATTTTTGATGCATGCGGGGAATTCTGTTCAAACTATGAAGCTGAAATAATTGCACTGGAAACAGCAGTATACCACCTAAAGACTGTAATGGATGTTTACCCCTCAAAGGTCCAAAATATTGTCATCTTCACAGATTCAATGTCTGCCCTTCAAGCTCTGGAGGGCAATGAACGCTGCAGAACTGACATAGCCAAGATAATCCTGGATGCCGATCATCTTATTACCTCATACAACATCAGAATAGTGATGCAGTGGATTCCAGGTCACTCCGGCACACCAGGTAATGACAGAGCTGACAGATTGGCAAAGAAAGGAGCAACACAAGAACAACCACCTACAGCGACAACCCTCCAGACAGCAAAAACACTGATAAGAGCTATAAACAAAGAGACTTGTTGAACAGATGGGCCATGGGAGACACTGGAAGAGAGGTTTATAGACATATGTCTGGCCCTGATCCTAATGACAGCATTAACCATCTAACAAGAAGGGACCAGGCCACCATCTTCAGACTTAGAACGCAACATACTCCACTCAATGGACACCTAAACAGAATACAGCCACAACACTCCCCAGAGTGCCAGCTATGTAACTACCCCTACGAAACTGTTGAACACCATCTCTTTGAGTGCCCAAAACTCAGTGAGACAAGAAGAACGCTACTCCCTCCGAGACCAGACAAGTGGAACACCTTGTACGGAGGAAAAGAACAGCTTGTGAAAACATGCAAATTCCACTACATGGCATTGGGCCAAAGGGCGAAAGCTCATGCGCCGCTGGATCGATAACAACAACAAGCTATGCTTTTCAAGAACTGTGGGCATATATGCCATATATCGGCATTTACAGGATATGACACAACCGAAAGTGAAAAGATTTAGGCTTCTTAGGGTGAAATGATTAATGTTTCCATCTCCACTTTTTTCCCCCTGTATTTTACCGTACAAGGCAAAGTATTTATTCAGTAGCTACTGTTGATATGCCACAAATGTTTCATTTATCTTTTTTCTTGTAATTTTTTATGAGTGCTACAATTATACCTGCAGCTGCCTAACCTTATGGAGAATATGTTAGAGCATATGGTAGATCCCCAGGGAATCAGCAGAACAAATGTAAGGGGTCTATGATATCATTTGAAAAAACAGCTCAGTCAGCTGTAGAATACAGCACTTTTTGTGATTGTAATATTTATATAGTCCGCTCTGTGGCTAAGTCGATGTGAACGTTTCGTAATGCCAGGGTGCCATGTTCAATCCTAGCTTCGGGCCATGCGCCTTGCGTTGGTTTCTACAGTGGTATCAGGGGGCCGACCGGCCAGAAAGCAGTGGCAAACTACTGGCTGTAAATTTGCCTAGAGAAACCACACAACAGCCAGGGAGCTGCTGGGGTTGGTTCTGCAACGTCCTGTAAAGGATACGCAACTAACCTATTCACCTAGTATTTATATATTAAAAGTTATTCAGTGGACTATTAAAATGTATAGGGTCTGGGGCCGACCTTCAAAGAGGAGTCCACGGTTCCTTGCTTATTGGGAGCCACTCTAGTGCAGGACTGTTAAACTAAGTTTACTCAGGGGCAAATTTTTTAGAAATGAGGATCATCACGGGCCAGAGGCCCCAGATCATTATTACAGTACAACCTGACAGTGATTAGTGATCCACTAGCTAGGCTGCTAGTCGAATAGCACTACCCTAAAGTATAAAATTGTTCAGATTTCGCTTGTCGAATACAGAAAAAAAAAAAAAAAAATTAGTGTACTGTCTTCCACGCATTTAGGCGTATTGGGTATATAAGACTAGACTTGTATATTATAGACCAATTGGCACTTGGTAGGTGATGTGGTCAGCATCACTATGGTTGCCTTTACTTCCCAGGACTTAACCAGGTAGTTGGGTCATCTCTGAAAAGTCAGGCTCTGCCAGGAACCAAAGCTGCGATCTTCGGATCCACGTGGAAGTGTCTAGCCACTACGCCACGGTGGCTTCCCTAACACAGCATGGCATGTTGAAAATAGCCAAGCTAAGAAGCATCTAATGAGAGCAGAAAATAGTGTTTGTGAGGAAAATACAAAGAATAACATGGACTTTCCATGCACGTTCCAGGGCCTCATTTTGAAGGATAAAGAATAGACCTACTGCCCCTTCTTAACCAGCATGTCACAATGGGTGACTAATTAGGGACGTTCCTTCAAAGTTTTAGTGCATTGCCTGAGAGGCCAGGGACCAAGAATCTATACAAGTAAGTCAGATCTGTAACAGGGATGTGCATGTAAAACTCAAGTTCTGGAACAAGACCAAGGTCCATAAGTGGACAAACAACCAGAACTTTCCACCAGAGTTTACAGCAGGTGAACTCTAAGAAGAAGAATAATACAGAAAAGCAGAAGAATCCTTCAGTAAAGATTTTAAAAAAAACATAAACTTGAGAAATTAGTTGTAGACAATCAGGATTTATTCGACATATTATGGGGAGAAATAAACTTGAAAACTAATGACAGCTGGCAAACTTAAGGGGGTAAAGAGCAAGGTAAGGTAAAGTATAGGACCTTTTTCATGCTAATTGTATATCAGGCAAATGATGGTAAATTAGACCAATCAGCACACAATAGGTGAACATCAGGCCATAAACCTTAATTTTCCAGGACTTTACCTGGTATCGATTTTAAGATGGGTCAACCGGGGTGCCAAGATCAATTGGGGGGGGGGGGGGATCCGTCTTGATACGGATTTAAACTTAAGACCTTTGAGTCTAGCTGCTACACCAACATGACTGTCAGGAAGAAAAGGATAGGAGGATAAATATATAAATGAGGTCATAAATCATAATCAAAACAAGAACACAGACCTGACCCGAGACTGGTAATCATGTGAGATGGCGAACCTTGCCCACCCATGCTTATTATTTTGACCTATAATGATATTGAACATTCAGCAGACGTGTCTTGTAAATTCAAAATTAACCCTTGACCTAAAAATTTTCATATCAGTTTATCTAGGAGATAAAAACCGGCCTGTTTACATACAAGTACACACTCGCCAGTAGGTACTGTTGCAGGTATCTTTACTATTAGCCCATTGATTCCCAAACTGTGCGCCGTGGCTCCCCGGGAAGCTGCGACCTCTTTACAGGGGCGCCGTGAAATATTCAAAGGTACACAATTCTTTTCTTTTTTATCTCTTACATACGAATAGTCATACTTTTACTTAGGTTAGGGCTTCGTGTAAAATTGTTATTGAAAAAACTAAGAAAAGTTTGGGACACATTGTATTAGTTTATAATTTATATAGGAAGCAAATTTGCGTTGCATGAATCGTAATCATGTATCATTGTTTTTGCTTTTAGGACCTCATCACAATTTTGCAACAGATTGCACCACAAGAGCTGAAAGTTCATTCAACTAGAGTTCTTGAACGAGACTCAGACACAGATGAGGATGATGAGGATGATGATGATGATGAATCCAATTAGTGATGTTGAATTTCAGCATTACATCTTGATATCACTGAAAGATTTGTTTAAAAAAATAAGTTAGTCTCTTAACATGATTTGTACAGGAAGGGGCCAAAAATATGAGGCTTGTTTTCTCAATTAGAAATGTATTGTACTGTATATCTTACTATTTTGGCCCACCTTGTTGATTGGCACATCTGTGCCCCCTGAAAATTTAGATAAAACACGAGTTAAATAGTACACAACAATGGATAAGTCATCTTTGCTTATTCAGGAGCATATGATAATTATATAACTAGAATGTCCATACACTGGAACACAACAAGCTAGAGAAACAAAAGCCCCCTCCCCCAAAGAGGACAAAATAGAGACTGATATGAATAAGATAAAGAGGACATTGGGTGGGCTGCAAGTGATGACAAAGAAAAGGATGACACAGTGTGAGTTGTTTGAAGTTCTGTCTTCCATTGTGGGATAAAATGCAGAAAACAAAGATTGAGGAACATGGAACAAATACTGTGCATTGACCCTAATTTATGAAATTTGTGTAGAGTAATGTGCCTTTGCTGTATTGCAGACAAAATAGAGACATATGAATAAGATAAAGAGGACATTGGGTGGGCTGCAGGTGATGACAAAGAAAAGGATGACACAGTGTGAGTTGTTTGAAGTTCTGTACTCCATTGTGGGATAAAATGCAGAAAACAAAGATTCCAGAACATGGAACAAATACTGTGCATTGACCCTAATTTATGAAATTAGTGTAGAGTAATCTGCCTTTGTTGTATGGCAGCATTGATATTCTGTGGGGAAAATGGAAGCTGTAAACAAAACAAACAACATCCACAGTATCATCCCTGCCTTCCAGAGATGGGGTTTGGGTACATGAGAATAAATTATGTTAATTTGGAGTGGCTTGGAAGTTGTGAAGTCTCTGTCTAGTTCATGCAGGCCTGGTTTGTTTCATAGTATGTAGTAGGGAACAGTTTTTTAAACATATGCGTGAAAGTGATCCTTAAAACAAACCTTTACGGACTACTTGCTTTAGATTAGCTAGGTGTTTATTATTTACTTATTGATAAGTAATTCCCATGTGGGATGCAATTTTTTTGTTTTTTGAAGCCCCACCCTGGCTTCTGCTGGGGCCCCTGAATATAGGCGGGGCATAGATATGGCCTAAAGCTGAAAGGGGTTTCCGGGACCTCTCCACGGGTGATCCTCATCTGCATGGTGGCACTTTGTGTCACCGGGTGTTTATCGCTTGTGTGATGTTCTTTTGGGGTACCTACCTACATTTTATTTACTTATTTTAATTAATAAAATGCTCCTAATATTACAGATTTATTTTGCATGGCTGAACTACGAACCTTGTATTTTAAAAATGACAAATAAATTCAGTTTTTCAGTTACTTCAAGCATCTGTATATTATCTGATTTCAGATAAATACTTCATGTTAATTAAAATGTATATCATTCTTTCTTTTAACTATTAATTTTAATGACACCATCTTCACATTATCTAATTTCAAATATAAACATCACCATCATTACATTTTTGTCTTGTTTTTCTTAACTGTTCACTTTGTAATACATCCATGAGAATGATGAATAGCATTATGTTTTTTAATTTGGCGTAACCATTTGCATATTATCTAATTTTACCTCTTTGTATACCTAGGAATGCACAGTGAGTTGAATTATAACTAATGTACCTATCCTTTGGTACCACACACACAAAAACATGTATCATCATTGCCCTTCGTATGCTGTTAGATGTCATATAGATTCATCCACTCGGCTGTGTTGCATGCAACTCTCTTGATTTCTAACATGAAGTTCAGCCAAGCATTTTTATATATACATATATATACCACATCAGTTAAATTTGCTGTCCTTTTTATTTTTTTATTTTAATGTTAATTTTGTAATACATCCATGACATTTTTAGATTAGCTGTGATTTTGTTTGCCTAAAGGTCATTGCAGACTTTTGTGACCTGCTGGTAAACTTGTTCATTGTTATATGTACCAGAATGTTCAGTTATCATTCTTCTTGTATGTTTCAGTATTTTAAAATATGATTTTCCTTACATCTTCAGGTCCTCACCCACGTATATGGCTATGTAAAATCATGACTGTTCTTGTGCATCAATATGTAAACTAACCTACTTTTTATGATGTAACCTATTATGTAAAAATACTAAAATTTTTCCTATTTTTTCCCTACAGTTGGATACAACAATTGTCATTGTTATTGTGTGCACACACGTGTTGTTCACATATTTAATACAAACACTTAGGTACTGGAAAGAGCAGGTACTACAACAGTCTTTTCCGTGCTTAGTCTACGAAGGTTCAGGTGGCTGGGTGACACATGGAGGATGGCAGAGTCCCTAAGGACATCCTTTATGGTGAATTTATGACAGGAAGAAAATGTTGAGACCGACCTCTACTACGTTATAAAGATGTGTGCAAGCGGGACATGAATGGTACAGGTACTGTGGCGGACTCATGGGAACAAGATGCCATGGACCGTGTTGTGTGGAAAGGGCATTTCAGGAAGGGAATGAGACTGAAGGAAAAAATGATTGCAGAAAGGATGAGAGCTGAGCGTCTAAAAAAAAACAGATTAAACACAAATGTTGTTAACAGTCGTTCTGAAATCCCATGCTATCATTGTTGTAGACTTTTCTTGACATGGGCAGGTCTTGCTAGTCAGACTCGCCATCGCCATGGGCTGTGAGTCTCATGCCTCCTCATAGCGCAATATAACACTATCGTATGGAAAGACGGAAAGGTGCCAGTGGTGAATATATTTGGAGACATTCTTTTTAATTTATGAAATGCTAAATTTTTCCTATTGACTTGTAACAATAAAAGTCTCCTTGGTGATGTGGTTAAGCTGTTTGCAGCATGATGTGATGGTTGTAAGGTTGATTTGGGACTGAGACATTTATTTCACAAGTACAGGTGTTTGGGCAGTGCTTGGGGTCGTCAACCAGAGCTACAGAATTGTGTACTTTGTGCAGTGCTTTCAGTCAGCAAAGAGACTGAGCAATGTTCGGATAAGACCTGTAGCAGTGAATATGATCCTCTTGCATTCAGACATGTTTTTTTTCACTCATAATCAATAATAATTAGAACCTTAATCTAAGCAAATTCCATTTCACTGTATAATGATGCAGCACCCAGCTAGTAATGGAGTGTGTCATTTGACACGAATTTGTTTAAACACTTGATGTGATGTATGTGTGTGTTTTAAACTATTTACCACTATTGTCCTTCCATTATTTCACTGTATAATGATGCAGCACCCAGCTAGTAATGGAATGTGTCATTTGACACAAATTTGTATAAACACTTGATGTGATGTATGTGTGTGTTCAAACTATTTACCACGATTGTCCTTCCATTATTTCACTGTATAATGATGCAACACCCAGCTAGTAATGGAATGTGTCATTTGACACAAATTTGTATAAACACTTGATGTGATGTATGTGTGTGTTCAAACTATTTACCACTATTGTCCTTCCATTATTTCACTGTATAATGATGCAACACCCAGCTAGTAATGGAATGTGTCATTTGACACGAATTTGTATAAACACTTGATGTGGTTGGTGTATGTGTGTGTTTAAACTATTTACCACTATTGTCCTTCCATTATTTCACTGTATAATGATGCAGCACCCAGCTAGTAATGGAGTGTGTCATTTGACACGAATTTGTAAAAAACACTTGATGTGGTTGGTGTATGTGTGTGTTTAAACTATTTACCACTATTGTCCTGTCATTGCTTATAGGGGGTTGTTGCATTATTGTTTTATCCTTTATAAATTATTGCATGCCAATTTTTGATGGGTGCTCTTTCCATATGCCCGATGCGCCTAAAGGCGTGAAAAGGAATCTTTATGTTTGATGATAAGTGCACTACTTTGTCCAAGGATTAGTACACTGTCTTACTATTGTGATACATTTTGCAATAATTTTTGTTTAATATAATTGAATTATATGTGGAATTGGTTTTATTGTTAAGATAAAACCTATGTTAACATTGATATAGAACACATTTTGTTTTACTGATATGAAAACCATATTGTTTTGGTAGAAAACACACTGTATTACTGATATGAAACCTGTATTAACAATGAAAGAGAACACACTGTATTATTGATATGAAACCTGTATTAACAATGATAGAGAACACACTGTATTATTGAAATGAAAGCTGTGTTAACATTGGTAGAGAATGCATTGAATTACTTATATGAAACCTGTATTAACATTCATAAGGAACACATTGTATTACTTACATGCAACCTATGTTAACATTGATAGAGAACAGATTTTATTACTGAATGAAAATTACATTAACATTAGTAAAGAATTGCTGGAATTAAAACTCAGTTAATTTTGCTAAAGAACTCAGCCTGGAGAGAATGAGGCACCTGGGTGTAACCAGGTGTCTGACTGGCTCACTACATTCAGGGGAAAGGCAAGACGGACATATAACCAGATTACGACATTTACCATTAGTATTGGAACTCTGCGCTGGCTGCTGAAGATGAGGACGGAGCACACATGGTAATGCCCCAAGTGCTGCGATGTCAATTCTTGACAGCTCAGATCAACTGGTAAAGAACTAATTGTTCATCTTAAATACATAGAATTTTAATATTGGTATAGAAGCCAAATTTATCTGAAATGAAAATCATGATAACATTCATATAGAACTCGTGGTTTCTCAGGAATGAATATTGTTTTCTTCTTCTTCTTCTCGTTCACCAGCTGTAAACTCCGGCGGAAAGTTCTGCTTGTTCATCCACTTCTGGACTGCAGTCCTGTTCCAGAACCTGAGTGTTGCATGTGCATCCGTTTTACAGATCTGACTCATTGGTATGCAGACTGCAGGTTCCTTGCCTCTCAGGCAGATGCATTACTACTTCGAAGGAAGCTCCTAATAAGTCCACTCTTACGACATGCTTTTGGATAGGCAGTAGGCCTATTTTTGTTCTCCCTATAATATGGGCCCCGGAACCCACACGGGTATAAATATTGTTTTAATATTGATAAAGAACTCATTTCTTATCTCATATGAAAAACATTTAACTGTTTGCAGATGATTAGCTGTTATCTTTCATTATTCTATACTGCTGCCATAATGTTTGCGACTGCTGAATCAGCCATACTAACAGCAGACAAAGTAAGTACTATTACTGTCAAAGTCTGCATGTTCTGAGGTTTAATATAAGCAGTACCAAATTCATCAAATTATCAGATGACATAGAGAATAGAAGTCATAGTCACCAGTAACTGCTGCTGAGAGGGCACCCAAGTAAGAAAGGGGTGTCTTTTATTTTTAAGTTCTTGTAGTCGTTGTAAGTAAAGAAAAAAATGTAAAGGACCCTTTTCTACGCCTTTAGGCGTATAGGGCATAGAGGGCTAGACCTATATTTTTATAGACCAATCAGCACAAGATGGGTGATGTGGTCAGCATCACATTAGTGGCCTTTACTTTCCTGGGACTGCACCTGGTACCCACTCAAGGCTGGGTCGACCTGGGAGCCAATGTAGTCGTTGTACTTTGTCTTTTTCTACATTCACCAGCTGTGAACTCCAGCAGAAAGTCCTGGTTGTTCATCCATGACTGAACTTTGATCTTGATCCAGGATTTGAGTGTTGCATTCACATCTGTTTTTTTTTTTTACAGTTCTGGCTTATTTGTTTGCAGACTGTTGCTTCCCAACCTCTCAGACAGGCAAGCTTTGTAGAAGATGATTCACTGTATGCTGGTCAGGCCCCCATCAAAGAACCTGTTCCTAGGATGGCCACAAAGAGGTCTTGACTAACCCTCTGTTTGTACTGGGGCACGATTTGGGGAGAGAGAGTTGGACCCCTGTCCTAAAAAAAAAAAAACTACTGTCTGTAAACAGTAGAAAGTTCTGGTTGTTTGTCTAATTCTGGTCTTTTGTCTTATTCCAAAACTGGAGTTTTGCATGCACATCCCTTTGAAAGTTCCTGTTTTTTTTTTTTTCTGTTCGAGCTGTTGGTCCCTCACCTATCAGACAGATGCACTCTGACTTCGAAGGAAACACACCTAGTTAGGTGATGTTTACAACTTGCTTTTTAGGGAACAGTAGGAATCTTTTTTTCCCCCCAAAATTAGGCCAGGAACACATGCAGAGTCTGTTTATTTTAAAGTAAAGGACCCAGGTCATGCTTGTCAACACATTGGATAAATGGTTGAAAAAAACAGTAAAGGTCCTTTTTCCATGGGAATATAGGGCTAGACCTATTTTTTTAAGGGCCAATCGACACTTGGTGGGTGATGTGCTCAGCATAATGCCGGCCACCTTTACTTCCCATGACTGCACGTGGTACCGACTCTAGGCCGGGTTGACCAAGGTCATTTCTGAAAAACAGTCCGGTTCCATCGGGACGCGAACGCAGGACCTGCTGGTCTGTAGGCGGGTGTTTTGCCGCCAACGCCACAGCGACATTGGATAAATGGTGCTAGCTGCATATAATTATTGACCAGTAGACACCCAGTGGGTGATTTGGTCAGTATCATGATGTTCTCCTTTATTTTATAGACATCCCTTCCAATATAGTATCTGCTTGTTTTTAGTCTTATCAAGCTATTTGCTTCTTGCCACAGTTAGTCACATTGTTACCCAGCTACTGAGTTGAATGCATGGTGGGACACTGAGCTGCAGATTTCATTTGGAGTATTTGTCAGCTGGACCCAGTGAGGTTTGTGTTGGGACCTGCAGATTCAGAAAATAAGTGAGTGGCCTGTAGCCACAGAACTGATGGTGCCTTATATGATTTTGCATGTGCAACTGCTGATTTTTGTCATTGCTGCTGCAGTCAACTATAAACTGCAGCTCTAGTTGCATACTGTTTGTATCTGCACTTCTGACGGCTACCTTATGCATTTAGTGCATGTGTATGCTATCAGCTTACCGGAACCAGGAGCCTGTTTCAGTGGGTTTTTTCACAAGCGACAACAGTAGGCATTCTTTTACGGTTTTCTGCGGCACAGATGGGTGACCGTTTGCTGTTGAATTTCATTTAACTAATTACTTGTGTGTGTTTCTCTGTTGGGATTCGAACATATAACCACTAGGATGGCAGAAAGCATACTGGCCAGTATCTTACCATGACTCTCTTGTTGGTGAGTTATCATAAGATCTTGTCTCATTTCATTTTTTGAGTTTAATGCCTTGTCACTTTGGGTGAAATTTCATCCATCTTTAACATTTTAAAATACCTTTTAGTTGGTACACTGTTTTGTGAAATTTTGGTTACTTATAGTTTATGACTTTAACTGGTCGGCTTCTATTCTTTTTACATTTTATTAAGCATATAGTAATGAAACATTATTTTTGAAACTGTTTTAATGATGATAAATGCATACACTCTTGCAATTTTCTATACCTATAGATTAATAAAGATGTTAAACATTTTGAACTTTATATTATCAACATATTTTTTATTTGTAGATGTATAACATAATATTAATAGTGGAATTATTTTTCAGCCTTGTGCTAGAGTTAATGACCTATATTTTTTATAGAGCCAAATTGTTTGTACAATTTAACTCTTTTTAAGTCTCAGATATGTGATTGTCTCTTTTCTTGAATCCCATCCATAATGTTATGTGTTTTCTTACTCTACACATTATTAGGTCAGAGGATACTTGAAAACCTGGTTACCCCATTGGCTATTTTAATTGTGTGCTTAGAGCTTTGAAACTAAAATATTAATGATTTCTTATTGTGATTGTCTGCTCCTTTTAAAAACTGGTGTTTTCCCTGTAATAGGGCCCCGGAAGCCACACGGGGAAGTTTATATTTTAAAGGACTGGATACTGAACTTCCTAAATTGTTTCACTTTCAGCGTGTTACTTATTTTGTTTTTTTATCTAAATATAATAAAAATTTTATATCGTAAAAGTAGTTTATAGTGTCAGATTGTTCACTGATTGATCATTGTCATTCACCAGCTGTAAACTCCGGCGGAAAGTTCTGGTTGTTTGTCTACCTCTGGACTTAAGTCTTGTTCCAGAACCTGAGTGTTGCATGAAAATCTGTTTTACAAATCTGTCTTATTTTTATGCAGATTGTTGGTTCCTTGCCTCTCAAGCAGATGCATTTCAACTTCAAAAGAAGCACCCAGTTATTCAACTCTTACGACAGGCTTGTTGTGAAGGCTGTGTGTCTGTTCTTCTTTCCCGAACAGCAGGGCCCCGGAACCCACACAGGGGAGCACTGATTGATGTATCCATTTGTTTAGTACTTTTATTTATGTGTCTGTTCTTCTTTTCCCGAACAGCGGGGCCCCGGAACCCACACTGGGGGAGCACTGATTGATGTATCCATTTGTTTAGTACTTTTATTTATGTGTCTGTTCTTCTTTTTCCGAACAGTGGGGCCCAGGAACCCACACAGAGGAGCACTGATTGATGTATCCATTTGTTTAGTACTTTTATTTATGTGTCTGTTCTTCTTTTCCCGAACAGCGGGGCCCAGGAACCCACACAGGGGAGCACTGATTGATGTATCCATTTGTTTAGTACTTTTATTTATATTTTAACTATGATTGAATTATTATTTTTCAGTTTAAAACACAATTTGAAAACATTTTAATCTTGCAGTAAAAAAAAATAGAGTAAAGGGCACTTTTTATGCCTGTGGCGGCATATAGTGCTTGAAAATTTGTAAGAAAGAACCATGATACTGTTTTCTGTTCAATTAAAAAATATTAAAGAAGAGACAGTTACATCTGGAATACTTAGGTCATTCTTACATTAACAGTCATCACATTAATTATGACTTGATGAAATGTTTCATTCCTGTCTCTGATTGTCATTGAGTCATACTGATCTTTCAGTTTTGCTCAGATTAAAAAGTCAGCAGTGCAGGCCAGTACAGGCAATCAAGTATATAAAACAGCAGAAATTTAACCCTGCCATCCCAAGAAGGGACATAATTGACATTTCAGGTTGGGTCCAGTTCCTCATAAATGTAAGTTTTCTGACCTGTTCACAAGGGGCATAGTTAATGCAGTTTGCTGGGTTCGCGCCGGCACAGCGTTTAGGGAGTCCGGATATGAATTGTAGTTACTAAAAATAACATTTAGGGTGTTTCCTTTGAGAATCAAATAGCATTTTAAAATCCAAGTTGACATCAAACTTTCCTGTAAGCCTCATTGATAGAGGTAATGGTGTCGCAGCAAGAGTCACCCAATATATATTGTTTCTTAGACCCTGGGGAATGCGGTCTATTTAATGCTTCACTTTGTTCATGTTTATTGATTCCCCTCCCCCTTCTCTCTTTCTTTCTATATAAATATTTTTAGTGTTAATACATACATTTTTTTGAACTTTATTAGTGTAAATTACTGTAAAATTGTTTTTTTTTTTAAAGAATTTTTCTTTAGGGAATTCCAGTAGGGATCATCACCCATTTGTTGAGTGTTACCAGGGTGTCAGGGTTAAATTCAGTATACTGGTTACCTTATATATATAATGATTTGCCAAATAAGATTATGTCTCCAACTGATTATGCTTCGATTAAAATAATAATGCCTCGTTTGTTATTAGCTGTTACTATTGTGTGTGGTGTGTTTTTGTATTCAACTATTATTTTATGCAGGGTACAAATGATAGACCCACAGTTTTCATTGATGGTGAAGAGCTGGAGACATTTAACCATTTTACATACTTGGGATCCTCAGTCAATAACAAACTATCACTGGACCAAGAAATCAGCATCAGGTTAGAGTAAAATGCGCAGATTAACAAAAAGATTTTTGGAGAACAAAGTTTACAATCAAAAGAAAAGCCACATTCTTATCAAGTTAGGGTTCTCAGAGCTTTTTGTTACATTAGTAAAACTCGGTTGACTTTCTTGTACCAGGGGAAATGGCTAAATAGCTTTTAGCTGTGATGCCTGCAAAGAATACTTGGCTTAAGAGGCAAGACAAGATCACAAACTCTAAGGTATTGAAGAAAGCAGGTATTTCTTTATTGTTTGAAGGCAAAAGGGGGGGGGGGGGGGGGCTGCATGGTCTCGAGGCATATTGTCCCCAGTGCTAGAGGTTCTGGGTTTAATCCCCAGAAGGGCTTGGATTTTTTCACGTGGACTTGGACTTCTAGTAATTCCCCCTGGTCTCTGGGTAGTGAAACTGGACGCTCGTGTGCATTGTTGCGCACGTAAACAAATCCCTTGGCAGTTGGAAATAAAAAAGAGTAGCCTAACGGCGCTGCATAAGCAAAAATTTGGAATTAAAAAGGTTGTAGAATTACTAAGGACATCCTCTGTGGTAGAAGATGATGGGGTCAGCCTCTGCTAAAATACAAAGATATGTGCAAGTAGGACATGAATGATACAGGTATTGAGGTGGATTTGTGGGAACAGTATGCCATGGACTTTATTACACGAAGGTGGACAATCAAGTCAGGAATAGGGATAAAGGAGAAACTGATTGCAGATAGGTTAAGAACTGAACATTTGAGAAAAAACACTTTAAATACATGTAATGGCAACAATAGTCTTGAAATCTCATGCTCTGACTGTAGAACACCTGCGTGTCTTGCTAGTCATATTCACCATCACTATGGGCTGTTTTTTTTATTTTTTTTTTTATTTTTATTTTTTTTAATCGATCACCGGCTGTGAATTCCAGTGGAAGGTCCCGGTTAATCGTCCGCTTGGACTTTTAGCTTTCACCTGGACCTGATTTTTGCGTGTACAACCGTTTTTCATTTCCTTGCCTCATGGGCAGCTGTACTCCGACTTCGAAGGAAGACGTCAGGCCTGTTTCTAGGTTGACTGTGGCCATTGTTTTGTGTGGGTCGAGACGTTGCCTGATTTGTGTGGTGTCCACTTTGTCTCCTCCGCAGGTATTGCCCTCGGAGTACCCCTTTGGGGCAGCCCACTGTGAAACAGTTAGCCCTCAAGGGAAGGCAGGGGCAGATCATGGGCATTCCCCGCCATCCAAGGAGGCTTCCATGCATGCAGAGCCGGCACATGGCGCTCTGGTTATGGGCTCACCCAAGGAATCGTCACGTCCTGCACATGCCTGCTTAACCTCACAACCGTATCAGGCCTCCCGCTCGACAGGGGCTGCGCCCTCTGGAAGTCAGCGGGGAGCAGCCTGTGGGTTTTGGACTTTTGTGACCACACAGATAGGTACATTCTTTTTTCTTCGCACGTTAGATTTCTTTGACGAGCCGTTAGCCCGACAGTATTTTACATCCTGCATCAGGCATATCGTTATCAGTTTTGTCCCAACACTCGGGCGAGTGGGGTCTTTGGGTGTGGACATTCGGTCTTTTTCAGTTCAGTACAAATTTTGATGGTCAGATTTTGATCCGTATGATCTAGTTTTGTCGGACAATTAGGATGGTTGCTGTTGTGGTGTACCTCAGCGCGGTGTCGACGACACTGAGGGTTAACCGAGGATGTACATGAATGGCCAGCCTATGGATGGTTGCTGTTGTGGTGTACCTCAGCGCGGTGACGACGACACTGGGGGTTAACCGAGGATGTACAAGGATGGCCAGCCTATGGATGGTTGCTGTTGTGGTGTACCTCAGCGCGGTGACGACGACACTGAGGGTTAACCGAGGATGTACATGAATGGCCAGCCTATGGATGGTTGCTGTTGTGGTGTACCTCAGCGCGGTGACGACGAGGATGTGCAGTGAACAATGTTCTCTTTACTCCGCAGTCTTTTAACCAAGGGTTGTAATTTTGGCTGTACGTTTGGCAAACCTACTCATGTTCCTAATGAGTTTTGATAACATTTTTTCACCCAAGCGTTTGGGGGCGGGCTGATGAGAGCCACAAGGACACATCACCTCTGGGGGCCGCCGAACTCCGAGATTCCCTGACAGCTCTGTTAATGCTCATTTGAGACATTATTCGTGGCGCACGACGAGGACGTGCTGTAGGGGTCTTGCGTGAGGTTCCGTACAACCAGGATAGTTAAGGACTGGCGCCCGAGTGACAAACGGAGTATCTCCTTATACACATCATGTTGGACTTAACTTCCCCTCACGCCTGTGACATAAATCACCGCGCCACACTATGGGCTGTGATTTCCATGCCACCCTGTGGCACACTATAACATTGTCGTTTGGAAAGACGGAAAGATGCCAGCCTTAGTTTTATTATTAACCAAGAAACTTCACCGAAATTTGCAGCTAAAAACTGACATATAAGCTTATCTGTAAACAGGTTCTTTACTTTTTTATTTTTAAATTGCAAAACAGTCAGTGACAGTCACGCTAAATCTAGGGCAGTAGCAAACTTGGTCTCAGCATATGTTACTGGGGATCTTACAGGAGGCAAAGAATAATGGTACCATAACCCACCAATGTGTCATAGTGCAAAAGACCTAATAAGCTTGTAAGAGTCAACAAATTGGGGGTTTCCTTCAAAGTTGCAACATATTAAGGCAGAACTTTTGGCCAAGAGAAACATCGGTGCAAGTCAAACTTTACGGGTTGCTGGGTGAATCACAAAATACACTGAAGTTCATACTAGAGCCAACATTGCAGATATAGATAATCTATTTCAAGCAATGAAAGAAGAAGAAGGAATGCATCTGCCTGAAAGTTTAGGAACCAACAGTTTATGTTCAGATAAGGCAGATTTGTAAAATGAATGAGCACAAGGAATTCACCTTCCGAAACAGCACCAAAGTCCAGAAGTGGACGAACAACTATAACTTTTTGTCAGAGTTTACAGCTGGTGAATGTGAAGAAGAGGTTTGAGGTTTTGATCAACATCATGGCACACAGGAGTAACCCATAAGTTCTCCGTTCTTCTTCTCACTCAAATCTGAGTCTGAAGAAGCTCAGCACAGTGCACAGGTAAGGATCATCAGGATCCTGAAATACTTTGGGTATATTTTTAACTCTAAACTTTGCCCGGGCAGCGCCGTTAGGCGCAACAATGCACACGGCCCTCTGATCTCACTACCCAGAGACCAGGGGGAATTCAAGATAAGAAATGCTAATGCATGTTTCCAAGAGATTGTTGGAAAATATGAGGTAATGAGTTAATGCCGACTGATGCACACAATTTTGCATACTGTATCATGTTACAGGGAGTAGTATCTTTCCATAGAAAGTATACATATAGCAAATGTTGGATCACTAGAAGGCCAAATATTAAATCAGATTGATCATACATGCATTAGTAAGATATTTAGATCATCAGCTTTCTGGCACTTGGAACACGAGCATTCACGGTTCTGGTTGGAGGAAGAAATGTAAAGGCAAACGGTGATGCTTTTGCCTTGGCTACAAGTAGTCTGAAAATGGGGAGGTGATGGTAACCACACACACAAAAACCTAGCTAGAGACACGGATTGTCCCCCATGCGTGTTTTCTGATTCCATTCATCATGCTTAAGAAGATCGAGACAGGATGGGTTCGAAGAAAATGGTTGGAGTCTCTGTGGAAATCTCGTCTGACAAGAATCAGTTTCAGCGCCCGGACACACGAGGGAATAAATGAGAGGAATGGCCTGCTGGCAGGGCCACAGTAGGCACATGAAAAGCAATGGACGGGGCCGATCTTCTCAGTGCTTCTAAGAAGACAGGAGGGGTAGCATAGATGATTCAGGAGATGGCGATGAATTGGTAGCCTTGACAAGACCAGAAAAACATTACGTCGAAAAACGTGTTACCAGAAAAGAACACTATACAGGTAGATAAGGAATAATAGTAAATCAATACATAACTGGTATTATCAATCGCCACACGCTGAAGGAGCGCCCCTGAGGCTGGAATCCGAGCGATTATGGACTTATTTGATGTGCGATGAGGATGATCTATCGATGAACTACTTAAAGATCAGATAACTCACCACAGCTGTAGAATCTGCAGAAACCCAACCAGACGACAGTAATACGTTCCAACTTGATAGCAAACGGGTCACCCCAAGACCGGTCACCCCAAGAGTTGCTTTATTGCCTTTATTCATCATGTGAAGTCGGGATACAGCCTTGCAAAATGTAGACTAAAAGTTCAGGACATAAAGTGTTGGAGAACTGTTAGCGATGAGCTTACACTGTGGAGACGGCAGTAGAGGATGATGATGATAAGAAAGTGAGGACCTAATTGACAATTCACAAATAGGTACTATTATTTTATTTCACCCATCTCGGGGACTCCGAGATTTCGTAGGGAATTCATAGGGAGTTCCCGGGACAGCCCTACATTATAGGGGAGTTAGGTTTAGTGTTGGTCGGTGTTCCTTTAACACTAACCATAAAACACAAAACTTATATTTTATAGGCGTGTCATGTGTTGGCTGTTCTCATCGTTTTCGTCGTTTATTGCTTTATCATTTAAGGTGAGTTACTTTCGTTCGTTCGTCGCCATTACAACGCCCTGTTTGGATGCGCTGTTCCTACTTCGTACCCTTGCCATAAATTTCATTGACCTGTCGGCATTGCTGCATCTAATCCTAACCCACCAGTTTGCGTGCATGGCGACTGTCAGTCCTTTTCAAATATCCCCAATTCACATCCCAGTCTCTAAGTTCTGGCTAAAAGAAACACCGGTTAAAGCCGAACTTTACGCGTTGCTGAGTGAATTACACAAGACAGTTAAGTTAATACCAGAGACAACATTGCAGATATATATATATATATATATATATATATATATATATATATATATATATATATATATATATATATATATGTATATATATATTTTAAATATATATATATATAATATATATATATTTATGGCGAATTAAAGAAGAGGAGGAAACCAACTCTACCCCCCTATAATATAGGACTGTCCGGGGAACTCCCTACCAAGCCTCGGAGTTAAATAAAAGAATAGGCCTAGTACCTACAAATGGAACCATATAGTCTTTCTTGCTGCTCCGATACCTGGACCAGTATTTGTCATTTTTCGTTTTTCAAGACAATACCATACTGCAGTGTTTCCCAAACTGTTCTTAGTCGCGGCGCCTTTTTCAATTACAATTTGTCCACTCAACGGCACCCTTACCTAAGTAAACGTATGACTATTCGTATGTAAGAGATTTGGGGGGGGGGGGGGGGGAACTCGTGTATTTTCGAATATTTCGCGGTGCCCCTGTGAAGAGGTCGCGGTTCCCCGGGGCGCCGTGGCGCACAATTTGGAAATCACTACCATACTGTGTTATGGGGAAAGAGGGGGGGGGGGCAATGGAATCGCAGCCCATGGCGCGGCAATTAAAGCCACGGAAAACGTATATATATTTTACTTCACTTCAGGGCGCTAAAACTCTTTTCCCCGGGCAGATGGAACCCATTAGCTTTGGACAGCAGTCCATCTAGGAGACGGCAAACTCCGAATTTAAACCCCCACGTTTAAGGTGGGCCAACATGCTGAGGAACTGGATGGCCACGGGGGAGCTGGTCGTGAACGTTGGACGTCTGGCGGGCGTGCGGGGCGGCACCAGGCGTATGGATTCCTATGGGACATCCTTTGCCCCTTCCCTAGCAGGCAGGCAATACTAGGGTGACTGGTCATTTCCTGCAGTACTCTTTTTTTCGTATGGATTTTAAAAATATACATAGGAATCGTCGCCGGAGCTACAGATCTACGCTTGACACATTATTCCGCAGCTAGTGAAAAGAGTGTGAGGAGGAGACGACGAGGGAATGGGGAGAGAAGGCATAGAAATAGGAGGGCAGGTGCTAGGAGAACAAGACGAAAAGCGGAGAGATTGAGCTTTAATCATGTAAGAGTAGGGTACTGGAACTGTCGGAGTGCTAGGCAGAGAGGTCCTGTAATGGAGAGGTTGGTTTTTGATGTCATCACGCTCCAGCAGCTAAATACAGACTTATTATTTCTGGGAGTCAAGGTCATTTCTGAAAAAGTCCCTCTCCTTCAAGACCACACAGCACAATGGCTGGGCGGTATAGTTTTCAGAGGTCATGTGTTGACCATGCAAGGCGACCCCTCCCGGCCTGCCTTGAAACTAAGCTTCCTGTCGGAGCTTCTTTCCTAGATCAGTTGACAATCAACGTCCTGCCACCAATCAATTTATAATTCAAGTTGACTGCTATGTATGTCAATCACGCTCTGTTTTTCACCTTAGATGTACACGTTCTCTGACTGCTGTTCTGTAATCTCTTGACGCTATCCACCTTCCCACGTGTATCACTATTTTGTAGCCTTTAATTCCTCTATTATGGTTTTTATGAGTTTGGCCGACGCTCAACACTCAGGGGAAGGATGAGACGGATATACAATCAGACGGTTGCTGGTACCATCGAAACTGGAACTCATCGCTTGCTGCTGAAGATGGGGACTAAGCACTTATGGGAGTGTCCCGAGTACTATGATGTCGATTCTTAATTCAACACTCAGCTTTCAACATTTATAAGTCTTATCTTTTAGAATATGGTCGAAGTATCATCGTGTGTCTTTTTTATTTTCCTCAGTAGCCCTAATTTTATTCCTAGTCTTTTTAGAACATCTACACCATGTCCTAACATTAAGTTTTCAGGCTACATTTCCTCATCCTTGGATAATTCTGGTCCAATCATCATCATAATAAATATGTATCAGATTCTTTACAGACCATCGCTCCAATCACAGCCTGCCTGAAAGAAACTCAATCCCTCTGCCTCTGTCTCTGACTGACTTTCTACTCCATCAGGATATCACACAAGCGATAAACACCCGATGACACATGTGCCACCACGTGGATGAGGATAACCGTGGAGAGGTCTCAGAAACCGCGTTCAGTCAATTGGCCATATTTATGGCGTGACTATATTGCGGCCCCTGTCAAGAGCCAGGGTGGGGCTTCAAACAATGAAAAATTGCATCCTAAAAAGGACGGCAAATAATGTTAACCCTCTGCCTCTGACCTCTCCCGCCTTATATCTGACATTGTGTGTTGGAAATAATGTCAATATTTCTTTTGTTCTTTGTCCATGGTGTTCGAAGAATCATTTGTTAGCAATTCAGCTCAAAAGCCCCTATTTTCTTCTTTAATGATTATGAGATAGTCTACAACTCACATCCGATGTCACTAAAGGAAAAATACGTGCTCTCCAAATTCCGGGCCAATAGACATTTGTAATAAATTGAAGTTTGAGCAGTACTGCAGTAAATGCATGATACAACATGGCGGGTGCCTCTCAGGGATCAGGAGTTGGTAAGGGGGAAAATCTCACAGCCATAGTCAATGGCCTGCCTTTAATTAATACACTTGTATCTTGTATGCATGACGTCTTAATCGTTGTAATGCTATTTCAATCGCCGCGAGCTTTGTATTATAAAACATTAACAGTTGATTTGGAGGCAGAAGTTTGTCACGGGTCTTGCGGTCCTGGCCGGGACAGGAGGCAGCAAATTCCGTGACTTGTCTTGTGGTTGTCCACTGTAATATATATATGTATATAAAAATAGAAGCTTATACTTATCGGTTTTTTTAATTTTTCAGGTTATTGCAATCTTTTATGAGCTATGTTATTTAATTCTTTTTTTGTGTTTTACCACTATATATATTAACTTTTTGCACAATTAAGACAAGCGATTGTTGTAAAAGACAAAGAGGCGCATCATCAAGAAGTCACACAGTGTAGGAGATAAGAATACCTCAATACCAATAATACAATACAGATAGTTGTGGCACCGTCAAATAGTACATAGTACATTCGTATAGAAAGATATAGGCTATACTTTTAATTTCTAGGTCATTTAGTTTGTCATACCCTTTCTACTTTGTTTTGCATCCAGGAATGCCAGTCAGTATCGTCAGTATCAACAATGCAATACGCATGACATTGCTCATCAGCTATACTCCGAATAATGGTCAAATTATCAAGGCTAAGAAAATACCCTAACAGAGCCTCAATCATATGTAAATCGCTGGCTTATTTCTGGCAAATATACCGCATATGGCGGAAAAAACTCTGAATAACGGTCCCAAATCATTGAGGGTGTCAACAGCTACAAAACTGAGCGCTAAGTTTAGCTTCTCCCCTGTGTCCTAGGTTTAACTTCTCCCCTGGGTCCTAGGCTTAGCTTCTCCCCTGGGTCCTAGGTTTAGCTTCTCCCCTGTGTCCTAGGTTTAGCTTCTCCCCTGGGTCCTAGGTTTAGCTTCTCCTCTGTGTCCTAGGTTTAGCTTCTCCCCTGGGTCCTAGGTTTAGCTTCTCCCCTGGGCCCTGGTTTAGCATCTCCCCTGGGTCCTAGGTTTAGCTTCTCCCCTGGGCCCTGGTTTAGCTTCTCCCCTGGGTCCTAGGTTAAGCTTCTCCCTTGGGTCCTAGGTTTAGCTTCTCTCCAGGGTCCTAGGTTTAGCTTCTCCCCTGGGCCCTGGTTTAGCTTCTCTCCTGGGTCCTAGGTTAAGCTTCTACCCTGGGTCCTAGGTTTAGCTTCTGCCCTGGGTCCTAGGTTTAGGGTTAGGGCACGGAGTATTACAATTACAACACTGCCACCAGAATCTGTCACAACAGTGGAACTGCGACACTATCGATTGAAGGGTTATGGATGGAACGGATGCGACGTTACCACGGCGGCACTAGTAGCGTGCTGTTTACTGAATATTTAGCGCAGTTTCTTGGCGGCACTGTCATAAACATTGAGGCCCTGTTAGGGTATTTTTTTAGCCTCGATAATTTGGGATGTTATTCAGAGGATAGCCTGGTTATCAATATATTTCTTTGAAATTATTTTTTTAAAGTTTATTATGTACTAGCTATCTTGATTTATATCTCTACTTCTTTTCTCTGCACCCAAGAATGCCATCTTATTCCAACTAATACATCTTAATTTGTTTATCATGCTGTTTCAGTGGTCTCAAGGGATGTGTTTTACTGTTTCTGTGTAAACAGTTGCATATTAGACTTGAACTCTTTCAGTCTAGAATTGAAAAAAAGGAGGAGGAAGGGGGAGGGGGAACAACTACACAAAACACCTTTTGGCAGTAGCAAAATAGTAGTTGTAGTCACTGCCAAGATTACAATGTTCTCTAAAATGCAACATCAGACTAGTCTGAAGCAAATCAATGTGTTCAAATATTTGAGTTTCCTAATAATTCCAGGTAGATGATTTAATAAGTTTCGGTATTCAAGGAACTCATCATATGTTCAATTGTTAACATTACACATTTATTTACTTTCCCTATCCCATTCTTGTCTTACATTAGCCCTTTATTTTCTAGTTATTATAACACCTCTACCAAAATTATATATTTGAGCTTTCTAAGACTAAACAGTTGTTGCTCTAGGATACAAAAATGTTAGTATTGAATTCAACACTATATGGGACCGAAGGAGTAAAGAAATAAAATGTAGAATCGCCCAAGGGTAAAAGGAACATTCCGCAGACTGAGGGATATTGTTATATCTTCGTGAATTGAAATGAGAAAAGATTTCTCAACATCTGCTGTTTAAAGCCAGTTCTGATGTAGCAGAAGCGAATCCTGCACAATCAGCAGATTAATGAGAAATTGTGTGGAAGCTACAGAGATGTTTTTTTTGTAGAAGAATGATGGAAACATGGACAGATAACTAGAGCAGTGGCTCTCAATTTTCCTAATGCCGCGACCCTTTAATACAGTTCCCTTATGTTGTGGCGACCCCCAAACAATTGTTTTCCTTTTTACCTTCAATGAATATGTGTTTTCTAATGGACAGGCGACCCCTGTGAAAGGGTCATTTGACCCCAAAAAAGAGCCTCAACCGGCAGGAACTAGAGGATGTCATGAAATAAAATTTAAAAAAAAATAAAGAACATTGATTATTCACATCAGCAGAACATAGTCCACATTTTTAGGGCATGTCAAGAGAAGGGAAAAATGTAAAAACATCAGACAACAGGACTTCCAGTATGGGTTCTGAGGCCCTATTTGGTTGGGGAAAAATAATAGACCACCTGACAAGCATATCGTAAAAGTTTACTAATTAGGAGTGTTTCCTTTCCCAAGCCAGAGGGCATCCGCCTGAAAGGCAAGGAACCAGCCTTCTATTTACTCCTTTCTACTTCACCCTCAGAGGTCCCGGTGTGTTGGGAAATGAGCAGGCAGATTGACTGGCTGGCTGTGCACCACTTGATGGTGAATTAATGTATGACAAGTTAGATATTGTGAGGGCTCTTTGGGATCATTACGGTCTGAGGAGAATAGCGCTGAAAGAAGTTACCAGTGGACCTGTCCCTCGCTCAACACGCAAGGGAAGGATGAGACGGATATACAATCAGACGGTTACTGGTATCATCGGAATCGGAACTCTTCGCTTGCTGCTGAAGATGGGGGACTGAGCACTTATGGGAGTGCTGTGATGTCGATTCCTTATTCAGTAATTCAGTATTCTTCTACCTCTTTCTACCCTTTACTAATTTTTTCTTTGAGTATGGATCAGTACATTATCTGTTCGTTAATTTTATATATATATATATATATATATATATATATATATATATATATATATATATATATATATATATATATATATATATATATATATATATATATATATATATATAAAATTTCTACGGCCTGAAGGATTCCCCTCTATTTATGTGAATTACAAAAAGAAAAAAAAAAGAAAGCCAGATCTGTAAAATTGGTATGCATGAAAAACTCAAGTTCTAGAACAGGCCAAAAGTCCAGAAATGGATTAACAACTAGAACTTTCTGCCTGAGTTTACAGCTGTTTAACGTATAAAGATAGGTGGGGGATCCCAAGAAAGAAGGTTGATGTCAAGGCATTTAAAAACCACTTTTAAAAAAAATATGTGTGGGTTTACTGTTTGTGTGTTTCTGCTGCTGTTGTTCCAAGAGATTTTCCCTGGTTGCATAAGTTTATATATGACCTTCAGTGTAAAGGCACAATATTGATGCTTCTGTTCATAAATGCACTGAATGTGTGTGCTCAACAAGAGCAGCAACAAACTTCTTGATATGATGATAGAGATGCTCATGACTACTGTTTGTGTGTTTCTGCTGTAGTCGTTCCAAGAAATTTCACCCTACTTGATGAGCTTGAGGCTGGTCAGAAAGGTGTCGGTGATGGCACCATCAGTTGGGGATTGCTTGATGATGAGGACATGACAATGACTGAATGGCAGTGTGTCATAATTGGACCCCCTAAGGTAATGGTTGCTTGTCTGTTATATACACACCAGCGAATTATGTAAATCCTGCCTTTGACATCTGAAGGATCATCAAGAATCATTGACAGGGTGTTGAACTATTCTTCTTCTCTTCCGTTCGCTTAAAATAGATTATCTATATCTGCATTGTTGTCTCTAGTATGAACTTCACTGTCTGTTGTAATTCTTGGCCAAAAGTTTTGCCTTCATATGTTGTGTTTGGGACAGTCTTGAAGTATGTGATTTATTGTCTCAGATGCCAGTCCATATGTACACTTGGATGATTCGTCCGTCTTAAACTGTTATAACAGAAGTGTTTATCGGATATGCATGTGTGGCATCATATAATGTTCAAAAAGTTGGCTACTCTCAGAATAACGGTCCCAAATTATAAAGGCCGAAAATATACCCTAACAGGGCCTCAGTCACATGTAAATTGCGACTACCGCCACTGCCAAGAGTCCCGCACCGCTACGTGCGGCATAGAACGGGGCTAAACTAGATAGCTGGGATTCAACAAGCAGCAGCTACCGCACCTCCTGCAGCTTCCTTCATTTGATTTGCTCGTGAGTCCCAGCCATCTAGTTTAGCCCCGTGCATAGCGGCGCGGGAGATACTCTAGGCGGTGGCGGTAGTCGCCAGATGTCCGCAATTTACATGTGACTGAGGCCCTGTTAGGGTATATTTTCGGCCTTGATAAAGAGGATAGCCAACAAGTTTTATATTTACCTTAGTTAACTCCGATAAGGCATCATTTGTAGCTCTGGTAATGTCTAGAAGGTATTCACTCTCCTGCCACGTCTTCTGAATCATGTCTAGAGTTGCAGTTGCTGCAGCGACCCTCTCCTTACTGATAAAAAAACATAACAGAATTCTGCTCCTATTTGGTGCATGTAAAAATGTCTGGTGGCTATCTTTAAACTGTCATTATGGTGACACCAAGTGTTTTCCGGTGTCTCTGGACATTGTTATCTCTCCATTGTCTTCTTGGTCTGCCTCGTCCACGACCAATCATCTCCTTTGTGTGTACAGTTTTTACCTCTCTGTCATCTGACATTCTCTCAATATGCAGAATATGAAGAAGTAATGGAACCTTGTTATATTTTATTTTTACGCCAATGGCACATCTGGCGTATGATGCTAGTTCAAATTTTTATTCACCCTGCAGCACTCAGTAGGTGCTGTGTTCAGAAACATGATGGCAACCTTTACTTCCCAGGACATACCTTTTGTACACATTTTAGACTAGATCTACCTGCTCACCTCTTAATTCATGGGGAATTGTTTAGTTTTCACCATAAGCTTTGCATTCGTTATTTTGCTGTGCATTTGTGGTGCTTTTCTGCTGCAGACACTAGTTGTTTTTTTAATGTGGGTAGTTTATTAGTAATTGTTTTAGTCGTTGTCAAAACAGTAGTATTGATTTGATGTTAGAGTGAAATATGTTAAGTTTGTTATAAGATGAGGGCTTTTCACTCCACAGTGAACAGTGTGGAAGCACACAAATAGATCATCATAACCTGGAAAGAATGTTGTAGCAGGAAGTGGCCAGGCGATCTGTCCGACTTTCAACACTCAAGAGGAAAGACAAGACAGACATACAGGCAGACTTCTGTTGGTACCATCAAAATTGGAACTCTGTGCTGGCTGGAGAGCTTCTGGGAATGCTCCGAGTGCTGTGGTGGTCCTTAACTTGACTCTCACTACACCTCTACAGTGAATTGACTTAGTAGTTTGTGGGAAGGCCTGATATTTTACTCTTCTATATCAGATTTTGTCAATCGTTTAACCTGTAGAGTTTAATTTAATTGTTGTGTTTGCTAACTTTTTCAGACTAGTTTTGAGAATAGAATGTACCAGCTGCGTGTTAAGTGTGGAGAAAGCTATCCCCACAAACCTCCAGATGTCAGATTCATTACTCGCATCAACATGACCTGTGTCAACAAAGAAACTGGAATAGTAAGTAATGGGTGTTTCTTGCTTTCTCTCTCTCTCTCTCTCTCTCTCTCTCTCTCTCTCTCTCTCTCTCTCTCTCTCTCTCTCTCTCTCTCTCTCTCTCTCTCTCTTTCTTCCTTAGGCTGGTTAACCATAGAGAAGTTTGGAAAGGTGATTAGCTCTGATTCCCCCTACAAGCCACCCATAAAATATAGGTCATCTGCTTTGCTTTTAAAAAATCTTTCTAGGTCACCGGAGCGAAAGGGTTAAATAAGCTTATGCAGTTGTGGGAGCTGATTCAGTTGGCTTTTAAATTTTGCAGTTCCTTTTTCTTCTTTGCGATCACCAAATGTACACTCTGCATTAATTTCTGGTTGTTTGTCCATTTCTGGACTGTAGTCCTGCTCCAGAACCTGAGTGTTGCATGTGCATCAGTTTTACAGATCTGATTTGCTTGAATGCAGACTGTTGGCTACTCGCCTCTCCGGCAGTTGTGCTCCGACTTCAGAGGAAGCTCCCAATTAGATTACTCTTACGACATGCTTTTGGGTAGGCAGTGGATCTATTCTTGTTTCCCACACAATGGGGTCTCGAAACCCACACGGGGAAGTTGCAAATCCTCATGGTAACAGATGCTTACTTCTTCTTCTTCAGCGATCTCTGGTCATGCGCATAATCCACTGTGGGTCATAAACTGGGATGTCTTTTCAAGGTCTCTTAGGTTTCCCCAAAGCTTAGTTGTCAGTTCTACTGGGTGTTGCCATATGTCGCTCCGCAGCTCCGCCAGGAGAGGACAGTCTTGCAGGACATGTTCTGGAGTCTGTTCAGCACGAAGGCACTGGCAGAGAGCTGTTTGGCTCATACCTAATTTATGTGAGTGTTTATTGAGTCTGCAGTGTCCAGTGCGTAAGCGAAAAACTGTGACTTGGTCTGTTCTGTTCAAGTGTTTCAGAAAATCTTTTCCGTAGTTATAACCAGTGTTGGTTTTCCAATCTGTTTCTGATTTTCTCTTAATGAGAGTTTTGACTTCTAGAAAAGATAGTGGCTGGTAGGTCTGTGGTTTGTTACTGCCTTCCTTGGCTAAAGCATCTGCGCTTTCATTGCCTTTGATGCCACAGTGAGACGGAATCCACTGCAAGTGAATTTCTGCCTTATTTGACAACATAGCAAGTTCCTGTGTTAGACCTTGTAGTGTGCTGTCGGTAGGTTTGGACTCCAGGGCCTGTATAGCTGACAGTGAGTCAGTCAGAAAAACTATCCTGCCTGCGGTAATTTGCAGATTGTTCATGTACTGCGCTGCCATCAAAAGGGCTGAGAGCTCTGCCTTGTAGTTAGAGCAGATGCTTACAGTAGTTTATGCTTTTGTAAACTCTAAAGACTGGAGAGTAGAATAAGTTAGTAGCATATTCTTTACGTTGTTTTACTAGGCAGTTTTACGTTCAGTAATTTGTCATTGCTATCTTAATGGCACTCATACCATTGTCAAACATTATAAATCAGCCCTCTACCAAGTTTCTTGCAACTGAATTGAACCCAGTTTGTCGAAATTAAGAAACTGCAATTATAACCCCAAAGCCACAGACAGCCACTATAGAGCATGGTTTTCAAGAAAGAAAATACACTGTTATAGTCATAGCAATTACTCATAAGTCTGACTTCTCAACTGTATCACTTCAAGGAATAAGGCACAAGCTGAACCGATTAACACCTTTATGGATGGAAACCGATAAGATAAGAGTATACAAATTTGGTGTGGCAACATACAAGTGTTAAACTTCGATGCTTAAAAATGAATTGCAAAGAATATGTGTGCCTCTGAATATAAATAATAAGAGTCCATAAAATGTATTGTCTGAGAAGCATATTTAATACTTGCAATGGCAACAGTAGTCCTGAAGATTTTTCTTAACATGGGCAGATTTTGCTAGCCACTGCCAAACCTTCCTTCCTAAAGCACATAAAACAATATCGTCTGGAAAGCCACAAAGATGCCAACAGTACAACAGTTTATTGGGCAGAAAAGAGAACGAAGAAAAAAATTAGTAAGAACAGTATTACTATCTTATAAAATACAGATTGCGTGGATTTTTATTGTGGTATGGGGCGTCGCAGGTCGACCCAGCCTCAAATGGGTACCAGGATGGGCTGTCCTGGGAAAGTAAAGACGGTCGGCGTAATGCTGACCACATTACCCACAGAGTGCCGATTGGTCTGAAAAATATGGGTGCTCTTCCCATATGCCCGATGCGCCTAAGGGCGTGTAAAGGGGTCTTTACTTTTTTAACTTAAAATACAGATTATTGAAGAAGACATTAAGATAAATAAAATGGGCCGAGTTCAGTAAAGAACCGACATCACAATACTTAGGGCATTCCCATATAGGCTCAGCCCTCATCTTCAGCAGCCAGTGATGAGCTCTTATTCTCGAAGTACCAGTAGCAGGTTCTTATATGTCCATTCTGCCATTCCTCAGAGTGTAGAGGGTCGGTCAGATCCTCTAGTCATTCCCTGCCGCACTATTTTCTCCAAACCTAATTGATCTATTTGCTCTGTCACATTGTTCAGTTGATCCCAATGACACCAAGTTTGTTGTGTATCAGTTTACCACCCAGGGTTGCAGCTGCAGTCAATCTATCTGCCTGTCATAACATGTAAGTAGAATAAGGAGATTAAATTATTTTGGGCTTGGCCAAACAAGATCACATTTGAAGAGCTGGGAAGGAAAGGAAAACAGAATATGCATCACTTGCAAATGTTATCAAAGTAAGACGATGGAGATGGCTTGGACATGTTTGCAGAATGCCTTGTGACACTGGCAAAAACAGCTCTCCGGTGGACAGCAGATGGGAGAAGGAGACATGGACGACCTAAGGAAACCCGGAGAAGGACAAAAAAAAAAGGGAAAATGAAGGAATGTAAACTAACATGGGATACCATGGGCAGAAAAGCAGCAGACCAGCAGCAATGGAGATCATTTGTGAATGCCTTATATGTCAACAGCGACGTGAAGAGGATATAGATAGAAAAAAGACATGATGTCTAGCAAAGATAATCATGGAGAATGGTGTTCAGGAGTGGGGAATGAGAAAGACCACACTGCCTATGGATACAAGACATGAAAGATGTTTTACACTTAACAGTATAGCAGAGACATAGCATCATAGAGAGTCATTTCAAAAGGCTTATGGGGACTGTTTTGTACAGCAGCATTCTTCAGCCTTCTTAAACATGTGTACCAGAAAAATATGATAAATATGTTGTGGACCGGCTGATGACTAATACAGAAACACTAACAAAGCAGTTTGTAGACTTGATGCAACAGCCGATTCACTTAGGCTGTTCAGTAGAACAATCTGTACTGCAGCGGATTCCAGGTCACTGGCTTGGAAGGCAATGAAATAGCGGACAGATTGGCCAGAAGCGGCAATGACAAGGTACAACCAAATAGTGACTTAACCCACCAAGAGATGAAAACATTAATACAATCTAGTATCCAAGAAAGGTGGCTGGATACACATACCAGATTCTCTCCCGAAGACTAGCTTCATTGCCTCTCTAGAGAGGGACATTGTATTATATTCAAACTAAGGACTGGGCACAACAGATTTAGTCAACAAATGTTCACATTTTTCGGTATAGGGAACACAGAGTCGTGCCCCTGCAGCATGGCACCCGAAAATGCTGAGCATGTGCTTCAGCACTGTCAACTGTATGCTTACAACAGAGACACAATCTTGCCTGGTCCAACCACAGTGAAGACAAAACTGTATGGTACACGAGAGGATATGGACTGCACAATAGTTTTCATAACTTCCTGATATAAGTTTTTCTGACAGAAGGATTGAAGAAGAAGGACCTTTTTCCACACCTTAGGCTTATTGAACATTTAGTGCTAGACAAATATTTAATAAACCTATCAGCACTTGGTGGGTGATGTGGTCAGCATCACAGCGACCACCTTTACTTCCCAGGACTTTACCTTTCAAGGCTGAATTGACCTGGGAGCCAAGTTTCTTTTAAGGAGGGGGTGGGGGGGGAGTCCAGCTCCTTTTCAGATTTAAGCCCACAACCTTTGGATCCACAGGCAAGCATTTAATGACAGCTCTCAACACAAAACAATGGCAAGGAGTATTTTATTTGTTAAATCAGAATTCAGTGGAATGTTTTGGTGGACCACTGGTCAGCAGGCCATGAGTTGAAAAGCATGGCTATAGAAGGTAAACTACTGGTCAGTGGGCCATGGGTTGAAGAGCATGGCTATATGAGATAAACTACTGGTCAGCGGGCCATGGGTTGAAGAGCATGGCTATACAAGATGAACCACTGGTCAGCGGGCCATGGGTTGAAGAGCATGGCTATACAAGATAAACCACTGGTCAGCGGGCCATGGGTTGAAGAGCATGACAATACAAGATAAACCACTGGTCAGCGGGCCGTTGGTTGAAGCGCATGGCTATACAAGGTAAACCACTGGTCGGCGGGCCATGGGTTGAAGAGCATGACTATACAAGATAAACCACTGGTCAGCGGGCCATGGGTTAAAGAGCATGGCTATACAAGATAAACCACTGGTCAGCGGGCCATGGGTTAAAGAGCATGGCTATACAAGATAAACCACTGGTCAGCGGGCCATGGGTTAAAGAGCATGGCTATACAAGATAAACCACTGGTCAGCGGGCCATAGGTTGAAGAGCATGGCTATACAAGATAAACCACTGGTCAGCGCAGAGTAGTGTCTACTACTCAGAGATCATGGAGGCGGTCATCCTTTCACTATTTGATAAAACTATCCCTAGAATATGAATTTGACCATGTCTACGTGAGGCAGAGGTCATAACCTCCGAGTCACTTAGCCTGAAGGTTTAGCACTTTATAACGCAAACTTGTTCAAATTGTACCTACAGGTAGATCCACGAAAAGTGGACAGTTTATGGACACACAAAAGCTGTAGTATAAAGTCTTTGTTGCAACACGTGAGAGAAATGATGATGTTGAAGGAGAATCGTCTAGCACAGCCTGCGGAGGGGACTACCTTCTAGACAACCAATTTTTCTCTCTTGTTGAAGGTAAGCGCACATTATGCACATGCCTCTGACACCCGTTTCTGTTATTTTGAGTCAGTGTCCTCTCCCTCTTCTTCCCACCAGTGATTTTGTTTTTAACTTCCCACTATTGATTTTGTTAAGTGTCCTGTCTCTCTCTCTCATGTTCCCACTATTGATTTTGTTAAGTGTCCTGTCTCTCTGTCATATTCCCACTATTGATTTTGTTAAGTGTCCTCTCTCTCTCTCTCTCTCTCTCTCTCTCTCTCTCTCTCTCTCTCTCTCTCTCTCTCTCTCTCTCTCTCTCTCTCTCTCTCTCTCATATTCCCACTGTTGATTTTGTTGAGTGTCCTGTCTCTCTCTCATATTTCCACGATTTACTTTGTTAAGTGTCCTGTCTCTCTCTCATATTCCCACTATTGATTTTGTTAAGTGTCCTCTCTCTCTCTCTCATGTTCCCACTATTGATTTTGTTAAGTGTCCTGTCTCTCTGTCATATTCCCACTATTGATTTTGTTAAGTGTCCTCTCTCTCTCTCTCTCTCTCTCTCTCTCTCTCTCTCTCTCTCTCTCTCTCTCTCTCTCTCTCTCTCTCTCTCTCTCATATTCCCACTGTTGATTTTGTTGAGTGTCCTGTCTCTCTCTCATATTTCCACGATTTACTTTGTTAAGTGTCCTGTCTCTCTCTCATATTCCCACTATTGATTTTGTTAAGTGTCCTCTCTCTCTCTCTCTCTCTCTCTCTCTCTCTCTCTCTCTCTCTCTCTCTCTCTCTCTCTCTCTCTCTCTCTCTCTCTCTCTCTCTCTCTCTCTCTCTCTCATATTCCCACTATTGATTTTGTTGTGTCCTGTCTCTCTCTCATATTCCCACTATCGATTTTGTTAGGTGTTCTCTCTCTCTCATATTCCCACTATTGATTTTGTTAGGTGTTCTCTCTCTCTCTCATATTCCCACTATTGATTTTGTTAGGTGTTCTCTCTCTCTCTCTCTCTCTCTCTCTCTCTCTCTCTCTCTCTCTCTCTCTCTCTCTCTCTCTCATATTCCCACTATTGATTTTGTTAAGTGTCCTGTCTCTCTCTCATATTCCCACTATTGATTTTGTTAAGTGTCCTGTCTCTCTCTCATATTCCCACTATCGATTTTGTTAGGTGTTCTCTCTCTCTCTCTCATATTCCCACTATTGATTTTGTTAAGTGTCCTGTCTCTTTGTCTTGCCAGGATTGACTTTGTTAAGTGTCCTGTCTCTCTGTCATATTCCCACTATTGGCTTTGTTTTAATGTCCTTTTTCTCTCATCTTCCCACTATTGATTTTGTTAAGCGTCCTTTCTCTCTCTGTCTTCCCACTAGTGACTTTGTTAAGTGTCCCCTCTCTCTCTGTCTTCCCACTAGTGACTTTGTTAAGTGTCCCCTCTCTCTCTGTCTTCCCACTAGTGACTTTGTTAAGTGTCCCCTCTCTCTCTGTCTTCCCACTAGTGACTTTAAGTGTCCCCTCTCTCTCTGTCTTCCCACTAGTGACTTTGTTAAGTGTCCCCTCTCTCTCTGTCTTCCCACTAGTGACTTCGTTAAGTGTCCTCTCTCTGTCTTCCCTCTAGTGACTTTGTTTAGTGTCCTCTCTCTCTTTCTTCCAGCAAAGGATTTTGTAACTCAGGTGTTCACTCACTTTTCCCACTGTGTTATACAAACATCATTATATGCCATTCTAAGTGGCACATGTAAATAGTGTCTTTTATAGCAATGTGGGGGGGGGGGGGGTGTCAGTTGAACAGTTTTACAGATTTTTGCCCTTGGTGCCTCTCAGCCGTGTTCATAATTTTCTTTCTTTGTCAACCTCTCCTTCTTCTGTGTTAGTCCTTATATTGGCAGTTGGCACATTATGTTATGGTTTACAGCCAGGCTGCAATACTTGGCCTTTCATCCAGACACCTCCTATTTCAGGAAACTCCTAATTAGGGCAGTGGATCTGTTATTTTTCTCCTGAAAATGGGGCTCTAGAACTCGCATGATTTCTTCAGTCTGCCTAGTATTTTCTAAATTCATTAGCATCTGTAGTTTCCATTTTATGTAATTGTTTTTTTAAAAACAGATTTATGGCCACAGCCATGCTACTGTAAAATGGTAGTGAAAGAAAAGTATAGTGGATCAGTGTTTTTTTAAACTATGGTCACAAACCGGAAGAGAATTTTAATTTAATGTAGGATCGGAAACAAACTAAGGAGCTTTCATCTGCAAACGAAAGCAAATGACATTACAAAAGAGAAATATGTGCTTTTATTGCATTATGAAAAAGCACAAATGGGGTAAAGCTCGTGAAAAAATTTAATCTGACTTGATTTACTTATGAACAAAAGGCAAAATCTGACTTGGTAGACCATCATCTTCGTTTTGATTAAAATATGCTTAAGACCCTTGAAATTGTTAGGGTACTTGTCAGGGTGACTAACAATTTATCTTGTCAGGGTGGCTAACAATTTATTTTGTCAGGGTGGCTAACAAATTTATTTTGTCAAGGTGGCTAACAATTTATCTTGTCAGGGTGGCTGACAGTTAATCTTGTCAGGGTTGCTAACAGTTAATCTTGTCAGGGTGGCTAACAGTTTATTTATCTTGTCGGGATGGCAGACAATTTATCTTGTCAGGGTGGCTAACAGTTTGTTTATCTTGTCAGGGTGGCTAACAGTTTGTTTATCTTGTCAAGGTGGCTAACAGTTTATCTTGTCAGGGTGGCTGACAGTTAATCTTGTCAGGGTGGCTAACAATTTATCTTGTCAGGGTGGCTGACAGTTAATCTTGTCAGGGTGGCTAACAGTTTATCTTGTCAGGGTGGCTAACAATTTATCTTGTCAGGGTGGCTGACAGTTAATCTTGTCAGGGTGGCTAACAGTTAATCTTGTCAGGGTGGCTAACAGTTTGTTTATCTTGTCAGGGTGACTAACAATTATTCTTATCAGGGTGGCTAACAATTTATCTTGTCAGGGTTGCTAACAGTTTATCTTGTCAGGGTGGCTGAAACTTTGTCTTGTTTGGATAGGTGTAGAATTGTCTTATATGTATCATTGTAAATTTACCTTATTAGGATTAATTTAGATTTTTCTTGTCGGCATGGCTGTTAGTTTGTCTTGTTATGTCTACTGTTGATTCACTCTGACAGGCTTTACCTTGCAGGGCTGGTACCCCAGTTTGTCTCAGAGGCCTAGCCATGTATAAATAACTGCTTGGATACAAAATCTTTGGGGCAGCATCTAGCCTTCACTGTCATGGCTTCCCTAAAACAAGAATGTCTTCTTGTCCAGCGTTCTGAGCCCTTGAGGTCACCTGTCTCTATCCATCTCCTTGATCGGACCTCTCTTTCCACTTGATGATTCCAAGTATTTGTAGGTCTGAATGTATATCATGTCTCCACTGCCTGCCTCCTGGTCTACTTCCTTTCAACTATTATATATACATAGATAGATTATGGACTTGGAATGCTGACATATCAAAGAGTCAGCTGATGAAACTTGAACGCATACAGAACGAAACCATGCAGGTAATTCTGGGATGTACAAGAGACACTCCAGTAGTATGTGTACTATATATACTTGAACTGCCTACTATTGCAGATAGGCTCAAAGTTCTGCAAGCAAACTCATTTCTCAGAGTAGCTGCAGACAAGAAGCACCTCCTGTATGAATCCCTAGGTAGAACTAAGGGTCACAGACTGTAAAGAGGAGGGTCTTGGATGGAGCAAGGTGAAGACGCAATCAGACATGTGTGCAGGCTTGATAAATTTGGGCGAGGAGAGGAGTGGGTCAAATTGTCCTAGCAAGAATCTGACATATATAGGGTTCTAATCACTTTAGGAATGAGTGCAGGGACTGGCCAGATGGTGCTCTAGAATCAGAAGTTCAACAAATGATTCATAATAATTCCCACCCAGGTGATATGATTATTTATACAAATAGCTTTGTGTTGAAAGGTAAACGAAGTGCATAGGGGTTTATAGCAAAAGCGAATGGATGTCGCTTAGTGAATGGATGGCGCTGCGAGGAGTTACCAGAGGATCTGGCCATCGCTCAACACTCAAGGGAAAGATAAGATGGATTTACAATCAGACAGTTACTGGTGCCATTGGAACAGGAACTCTTTGCTTACTGCTGAAGATGGGAGGGTCCCAAGTGCTATGTCGATTCTTAATTCAACTTTCAACTCTTATTTATACAGTTTTTACCTTTCTATTATCTGCCATTCTCTCTATATGCCCCAACCACTGCAGTCTATTAGCCCTTTTGATACCAGTAATTAGTAATGATTTATAAATGTCTATGTTGCTTCTCTAAGCAAACATGAGTAAAAATGTATCTTGTTGAATTACTTACCTGTTGAATAATGTTTACAAACTGTTACTTATCCACAGCAAATCAGACGATAGAGCAGAGGGCAATGGTTTTCAAGAAAGTTTTTAATCACTTCATGCTTGGGATATACAGAGCCTCTCATTATCTGTAAAATAGACATATAGTCAGCCCCAAAACAATTCTGTCATTATCACTGTTGGAGTATTTTTTTTTTTTTTTTGTAAGTTTTTTTTTTTTGGGCCGTCTTCACTCAGTTTTTTTTTTTTTTTTTTTTTTTAAATAATTTTGCTGGTTTTACTTTTATCAGAATATATAGTATTTGTTTTGCACATTTCTGATGTGGTGCAAGCTTAATTTAGGGTAGTTACAAGAGTGATTTGTTGAACATGTGCGCTAACTGTTCATTATATCATAGATTAATTTTTCAGGCTAAAAACTTATTTGTAACTAAACTAGACAGCGGACGGAAACTTAGAAAATTAGGAAGGATTTAATCAGTTGAAATCGCCTTTGATGTCTTTTTGTGAATGTGTGTGTTTTTGTATGTGGGTATGTGCATTCTTTGAAAGCTGTATTTTGTCAACCACAAACAGATCAACTGCTTCATCCTAGTAACACAGGATACATGCACGCAAGTGTGCACTGAATATACAACACTTCATTCTGTAATTGTGCAAGTTTAAATATTTTATAATAAATTTTTTTAGAACTATTAATTTGCCAATTTAACTATAAAATACAATCATTTTTTTTTTTTCAGAAAGAGGAGGAGCCTGCTGTACTTAGTAATAAAAGCTCATAAAATCTTATTTCAGGTTGAGTGTTTTTCAGGAATTTTTTCCTCCAGAATAATGGGATGCTTTTTCCTGATGTCATGTGTTTTGTTTTGCATATTTAAAGACAAGTTGTAGTTTTGTTTGTTTTGTCTTTAATGTAACAAATCATGCATGTTCTTTGTATTATGGTCTGATGTTGTTTGCTAGCGCACCGAGTTGAAGAGAGGTGGGGTGAAGGGGGAGATGCTGTCCTTACAGTCTGTGTTTGGCTAACACTGTAGCTTGTCAGTTTTGTGGGGTTTGCCTCTGTTGTCAGTGTCAGGGTTATGTCTTGGCAGAACAGCAGCTGTAAATGTATGGCTTTTTAATTGTAAGATCACTACTGACACTTAGGTTTATTTGTGACCGGAAGGCTGAAATGTGTGTTTCTTTCACAGCTGTGGAGGAAAGGGAGATGTGGTTACTGCAGCTAGCCTGCTTGCCTGTCTGTCCAGTGGTCGTATGTTCAGATTCCATTTTGGGATATTTAAAGATAACTAGTCTGGCTACACAGCCGAAATTGGTTACCGGGAAATACTCTAGGAAACAAAGGTGGCCAGCTGAAAAATATGGGGCTCTTATACAAAAACTTAGGAACATAGAAAGAGTTCCTTTACAATGGGGGAATTGAACCATAGCAGCCTTGGCTTGCGGGCAGAATTGAGCAGGATGTGAAGATGACTGTGGTCAAGTTATTCATGAAAACAAATATGTGTCATTGTTCTTATTAGCAGATTCTCATGCCTGCATATTCAAATTTATAGAACTTTCATCAACTAGCGTTCATGCTTGTCTGTAGTATTATTTGTTAATGTTTAAAGAAGTTCCAGCTTTTGATGTGTTCAAAGCTTTGTATACTTCGGGTCTGACATTTGTTAGTTACTGTTTTGTCTCCAAAAGTGATTACAACTTAGATGCACAGGAAAATCTAGAACAGAAATTGTGTGTGTATGTAAAAGTTTGAAATAAAGTGGACACTAAACACATGCTTTTTTATTCAGTCTCTCAGACACATTACCATGTTTATTGTGTTGTTGAGGTAACTTGTTTTCACATGTGATTACTTATCAATAAATCTTTTTTTTTTTTTTTAAAGTTTTGTTGCAGACAGGCGGGCAAACATTGGTCACAGCCATCAGTGTATACTTTATGTGCTATATTTCGGCTCTGTATTTTGATTGATAGATTTTCAGAGTAAGATAAAAGATTTCCCCGTGACAACAGAATAAATTGCTAAATTATTATGGCATCCTCCTGTAGGTGCCATTCAGGACTTTTATTTCTGTTTTAAATTTGGTTGTATACAATTTCACCAGCTTTTTTGTTTAAAGGCATAGTTCTCTCTTCTCATTGTAAAGTTAAGATCCCTTTTCACGCCTTTCATGCATATCGGGTATATGAGGAGAGCGCCCATATTTTCAAAGACCATTGGCACTAGGTGGGTAATGTGCTCGGCATTACGCTGTCTCTTCTCATTGCTATTTTAATATACACTTTGTGGTAAGTGCCAACGCCTTTTGTTTTCCCCAGAAAAAAACACAACATAGTTCTGGTTAATTTATGTCAACTTTGCCTATGTCACTTACTTAAAACTAATCTTTCACCGAAAAAAAAAAAATATTAACTTTGCTTTCCTGTCTGGAAAAGCCAAAGTGGCAGCAGTGTCATGTCTTTTGTTAAATAAAAAAAACCAAGGGAAATTTCATATAAATATTAGATTATGAAAACATAGCTCAGATTTTGGTAAACAGAGATAAACATTTGTACAAAATGACACACACTGTTGCTAATAAAGAAAAGATGTCATTGTGTGCTATTATTCCTTCACAGTTTTTTTTTAGAGGGCACTGTGTAAGAAACTGTACTTACCTTACAGATCTTATTAAACTAAACATTAACAAACTTTTAACCGATCATGTTTAAAAAATATATATAATTTGTATAAAACGACACAGGGTGTATTGCTAAAACAGAAAAGTTGTATATTATCATTCCTTAAAGTTTTCAAAGGAAATTGTAGATGGAAGAGTATTCCCATCCCACCTCACAGATATTCTTAAATTGTCTTCAGTTAGCTATGAAAAAAATGGTTTTCCAGAATAGCTTGCCAGCTGTACTGTTCAGATGATTGATAAAATATCAAAACCTAACAAAAAGTAGACCTAACCAGTTGATAAGCACAGTGATTGTTAAACAGCACCCATTGTCCCACTCACTAGTGCTACATCCACGATTCTCAAGTGGGATCAGCCTAGGTCAGTATCATGCCTTTGTTTTGTGTCTCAAACATAAACTTGTCAGCTGTACATTGCCAGGTAAAAGAAACTAGCATCTGTGACGGTTTTTTTTTATAGCAGGAAGAAAAGATAATGGCTTTAAAAAAAAAAGAAAATTTGGTTGGTGTATTTGCTTAAGGGTTAGTGAATGTATCTCAAGTGAGGATTTTCCAGTTTCTCATACTAGGGTAATGATTAGTGAATGCATCTCATGTGAGGATTTTCCAGTTTCTCATACTAGGGTAATGCTTAATAAATGTATCCTATGTGAGGATTTTCCAGTTTCTCATACTAGGGTAATGATTAGTGAATGTATCTCATGTGAGGATTTTCCAGTTTCTCATACTAGGGTAATGATTAGTGAATGCATCTCATGTGAGGATTTTCCAGTTTCTCATACTAGGGTAATGATAAGTAAATGTATCTCATGTGAGGATTTTCTAGTTTCTCATACTAGAGTAATGATTAGTGAATACATCTCATGTGAGGATTTTCCAGTTTCTCATACTAGGGTAATGATTAGTGAATGTATTTCATGTGAGGATTTTCCAGTTTCTTATACTAGGGTTAGGATTAGTAAATGTATCTCATGTGAGGATTTTTCAGATCTCATACTAGGGTTAGGGTTAGTGAATGTATCTCGTGTGAGGATTTTCCAGTTTCTCATACTAGGGTAAGGATTAGTGAATGTATCTCATTTGAGGATTTTCCAGTATCTCACATCAGGTAGGGTTCGACTTCTGCAGTGGGTGGTCTCTACTTTCTCAAAAGTTTGTAGATAGTCGAACGAGAGTCACACTGTGTAAGAGATTGGAGCCTCACCATATAATATTCCTAAAGAGTATCAGGTACTGTAGCCAACCTTTTTTGTGGAGATAGCACTGCACTGAAAATTATATTTAATTTGTTAAAATGTTCAGACATAAGAAACACTCAACTTTGAATTTACATTGTAGCTTTAACGACTGTTTTGCTGGGTTGTTTATGCTTTTGTTGGCTTTTTGATGTAGTTTTTTAGAAATGTAAAATGTCTTTGTCCAGCACAGACTTGGCATGCATAATAGTTTTTGCTTTCCTACTGATCTGATATTGTTTTCAACAGAGCTGTGCAGCATTCTAGGGATAGCATTGGAATCATCAGATGTCTTGCTGACTGGAGTGGGCGATCATGCCTCTCCACAATCTGTGATCTCCTGCAGCATGTATCATTTTGTGTGCTGACACACCTCAATGCTTTGCAACAAGACTGTCAAGAATCTTCTCTCGTTGTTTTCCTCTATCCCTTATCCCACAGATCTTTCCAGTAGTCACAACATGTTCCATTTTGCCTCTTCTCATAACATGGCCGAAAAATGATCACTGTCTCCTTCTGATGTCTGTGATAAGTTGTCTTCGGGCCTCTTTCGAAACCTCTTGGTTGCTCTTTTTGGCTGTCGAAGGTATTTTAAGCATTCTTCTGTAAAACCACATCTCTGAGGCCTCAATTGTTTGACATGCCTACTGATTGTCCAGGACTCACAGCATTGGAATAAACTTATTAAAAACCAATGCAGTTTTCTTTTTCACTCTATAAAACTTGGACTTCCCAATGAGATAGGTTCAGAAGCAGTTCTCTTCTCTGCCTTACTTTTTGTTTTGTTTACTGTTTTTAAAAATTCAGTGACAATGTCTTTTTTCTACTGATATTCAGTGCATTGTTTTCCCCATTGCATTGACTTGCTAAGGAAGAATCTGTTGATCATTTTATCCCATCAGCAAACAGTTATTAAATATGAAAGAAGTACAACCGGTCTGCGCCGGATGAAAGTGTGGTTGGCTTGTAGGTCATTGGCAAAAGTTTGGTTTTAATATTTCACTGCCAACGAAAATGGCTAGACAACCCAAAACACTGCTGGCTGCAGTGTTAGCAAAAATCTGGCAGATCAATTATTCCAGAAGTATAATAAAGCATTTACATTGGTTAAGTAGACCAGAAACATTGTTACTAACGTGCAGACCAATGAAACTGGCATAATTAATGGGTGAATCACAGTCTACATAACAAAGTCTGGAAGACTACAAAGAAGTCTGCACAGGTATGGTAGACTATAATGAACATAGAGGATGGCAGGAACACACTGTGAGCTGTGAGACAATGTAGAATTAGGCATTAATGGAGTGACAACCTGCAGTTTACGATCAATCTTAGCAACTGAAAGGCATTGTTTATCTGTGTGACTAATTTAGATATACACTCCTATCTTTGCCATGGTAGCGTAGTGGCTAGATTCTTGCCTGCCGACCTAAAGGTCACAGATTTAAATATTCTTTGAGCCTAAATACCCCCCAAACCCCCTTGACATTGGCACCCTGGCTGATGAAGCCTAAAATGGGTATTAGGTAGTGTTCTAGGAAAGTAACGGTGGCCAGCACGGTTGTAGGGCTGATTGGTCTATAAAAGTCCCACATCATATACGTGAGTGGCGTTAACATAAAGGGTTAGGTTGTTTGCTCCTAACTATGGAACAGGTGTACATCAGTGAACACATTTGCCATTTGTAAACATGATGCAGGCTAACAAGGTAACATTTTCATGCTTGAGGTCCCCAGCTTAATAAGGCTTCGACATTGAGGACCCAGATTTGTATGAGGAGATTTTATCTAAGCGGGCAACTTTTAAATAGTCAGGTGTTGGCACTGCTAACACCATGACTGAGACACAGTGGCAGATATGCAACCAGATGATTCATTCTTATAAAATAGGGTATCTGAGTTTCTCCCGGGTGAGGGAACCTAGCCAAGTAAATGCCACCTGATGATATTGACTGTTGTCCGGTCACTGAAAAGGTGGCTCAAACACCGCTGACCCTGATGCCTGAGTGGCATAATAAAAGAATTGTCACCTTAGCGAAGTCAGCCCAAAGATAAAAGGTTCAAATCTATATCAAGGCAGAATTTTATTTTTGTATAATTGATGTTCCATACCACGTCGCCCCAATCAAAATTTGGTACCAGGAAATGTCCCATGAAGTAAAGGTGATGATGCTCAAATCACCCCTCAAGTGCCATGTGGTCTATAAAATCTCTTAGCACCATATGTTCAGTGTGGCAGTGGTGATAAAAGGGCGGGTGCTGTGGCAAATCTGACACGATCACTAGAAATTACAGAAATGATAGAACTGTAAAATAAACATTTTTTTTGGCTGTTGAGGGAGATAACACCAACTGATTTCAAAGAATGTGACAACAAGAATAATGTTTCTGCTTTTATTATTTTTTTATGTTCCTCGTTTTCGCCGTTTTGATAATTTTTCTCCTTTGTTCTCTTATATAACATTGTCTGTAGAATAATTGTTTTGTTGCATGTGGTGAAGAATTACATTTTTTAAGCTCCTTTAGTGGGAGTTTGAAAAAGACAAACAACACCTCTGCTACCAGAAATTGTTTGCACATTTTATGTATCAATAAATCATTATAACCAAAGTTGTTCGTTAACTGTTTAGTGCAGATGGAGGTTTGTGTGGCAAGGATGAGACAATGAATGTGGTGGTTTAAAAAAAAAATTTTCAACTTTTTTATTCCCCACCAATTGTTGCTTTAACTCTTTAAGTACCAGACAAGGCGTTGAGAGTGACTGGATGTTACTTATGTGCACCAGTCAACATGTTATGTATCTCTGTACATCATATAATTAGGGCATACTCAAGCATTCAAGCTACACATCAAGGATTGTGAATTGTCTACAGCATCAAAAATCATCATCATCAAGTGTCTTGCCAGCTGGCGTAGGTGTTCATATGTGACTACAGATCTTGGTCCTTGGTGTTCTGGATCAAATCTGCTGATGATATTCCTCCAAGCCACTGTCTTAAGCCATCCACCAATTTTTCTCTTGGTCTGCCTCTTCTACCAGTGATCTTTCCGTTGTCAATATATTTTTCAGTGCTCTTTTTCTCATCCCATGACCAAAGAACTTTGTTTTTGTCTCCTTCTCATTGTTGTATAAAATGTTCTATTTTCATTAGACATTTCCAGGCATTCAATGTTGGTTATTCTAGTCCAAGATTTTGGCAATATTCTTCCCAAAAACTACATCTTAGTTGCCTTCAAATTCCTAATTTGCTTGCTCACATTCCAAGATTTACTGCCATACAACAGAGCAGGCGCGATATAACAATTCAATACTCGTTTTCTGATGTTTAATAGAGTGATTTATTACATGAAATACTTTTCATCTTCTGAAAAGCCGCCTTCGCCTGGTAGGTTCTGCTTTTAATTTATGTCACACAATGCCCATCTGATGTTATGAATGTTCACAAATACTTGAATGTATTTTTTTTCAATTTTTTTTTAAAAACAAGGTTCCAAGAAATATTTCCCATTTATAAATTTTACATTTGGTCTGGTAGTCGGTCTCATTTATTTCTAGTTGGTTCAGTTCGAATCATTATCCATTTCTTCACTATCCTCAGATTCTTCTGAAGTGACACTCTCGTCATCTGCCTGGGACAGTCATTTCTCACAAGAACACCAAAACAGGTAATTCTCTTTCAGAGCAACCATTGCCAATGTGTTGTCTCCCGGGGGGGGGGGGGGGGGGGGGGGGGGAGAGAACAATCTCAGCAGAAGGGACACAACCGTGATTGCATGCACTCTGAAGCTGATACAGACCGCAGCCTTCACAGTCCAGAAACTCACCAGACACTTCATCAATCTCATTGTAGATCTTTTCTGTTAACTCATCTATCTTTTTTTTTTTTTTTTCTGCCTCATTCAACTAAAGATTCTCTGTATTTTTCACCCATCTACTAAACGAACTGGAACCAATACCCTGACCGTTTGTGCCCACCAAAGCAAAGAGTAAACTGAAACATTCAGGGGTGAATAACTCTTGAACAGATTCCTCAAACCACGGCCATCTTGAGATATAAATAGCCTAAAGATGGGTGTGCTCAAACAAAGCATCACTGGCCAGGTTTCTCTTGGTTTAGCACTTTCCCTTCTATTCCTATGTCACATTTTGGAGTTATCTTCTTCTTTGATATAAATATAACCATTGTTTCTGTTTTCTTAATATTCAAGAAGACTCCTTTATTTGGGTACTTTTTAGTAAAACAATGTCAAATAGTTGTAGCACGGCCTTATCTATTTATAGGCCAAACAGGTCAACAAGGATTCCCGTTCTTGAGTCCCTCTGTGTTAACAGTTTTTTTTTCGAGGAGAAGTATATACAAGTTAAATAATTATATACAACTTATATACAGAAGGACCTGAGTTGTATGTTTTCTGCTATTAATACTGTATCATGCATAACGAAGATTGTTTATATTTTAGCCTCCAACTAGTATTCCTGGTCTATCCTTGACCTCCCTCATTATTATTTCACTAGAGAGAGAAGAGATCCAGTGATAAAACACATCCTTGTCTCACTCCTTGCTTTATCTGTTCATAACTGGCTACGTTATTTACCAACTTAACTGCTGCTTCTTGCATCCAGTAATTTTTTTTTCATTTTGAGATCTTTTCCATCAATGTTAATATCCTCAAGTGGATTTTTATCATTGTACGTGGCGTCACAGGTCGGCCCAGCCTAAAGTGGGTACCAGGATGGGCTGTCCTGGGAAAGTAAAGACAGCCGGCGTAATGCTGACCACATTACCCACTGAGTGCTGATGGTCTGTAAAAATATGGGCGCTCTTCCTATATGCCCGATACGCCTAAAAGGCATGGAAAGCGATCTTTACTTTTACTTTTAATATCCTCAAACAATAAAAATAGGACTACAAATAAGTTATGAGAAAAATTAAATTTATTAAAGATACCAGCAACAGATCATACAGAATACAACAAGTAACAGCCCATTTCACATGGGTAGCAATTTTGACTCGCAGGGAGATAAGGAAATGAGGAAATTGTGATATGCGTTAGCAAAGCAACAACTCTTTAAAAGCCTTTAAAAAATATACAGCTTTAAGACTAAACTACGAATCTTCAATTCTGATGTTGTTACAGTTCTAACATATGCTAGTGAACGTTGAAGAACCATCAAAGATATGGAACGAAAGTTAAATGCATTAGAATATAAAAAAAAATATGCTTGAGAACAATCATGAACGTAAGATGGGATGAATTCAAAAAGAGTAAGGAGATCAGAGAAGTGTCTGGACAAATACTTGTATCGACCTCAATAAGACACAGAAGGTGGAGATATACTGGACACATTCTGAGACGAAATGAGCAAAGAATTACAAAACAAACATTGAAATGAGAAACAGTCTGAGAAAAAGAGGACGTTCAAGGGAAACATTAAGAAGAGCATTATTACGAAATTGAGAGAAAGTTGCATGCAGTGGAGTGGAGGAATCAAATACAAGCCCTATGTGACGTCTAACGGCAAACAAAGGATGATTATGATGACATGACTTTCTGGGACTGCAAAAGTAACAAAAGCGTTTGTTACTTGGAACTTATATAGCTCACTATGGGTTCCGGTCCTATTTGGGGGAAAAAAAAGGGGGGGGGGGGTTAATAGACCCTCTGCACTTAACAAGCATCCATTAAAAGACTATCTATGTGACTCTCCCATGTTGGGGCTCGTGTCTAGTGTTTCTTTTGATGTGCTGCTTGTCGATAAAAGCTTCGGTCGAAAAGTTTGTTTCTGTGTTTTTTCTTTCTCCCACATCTTGTTGAGCTTCCTAGTTATAGTTTGTGTTCAAACTTCTCCAAAAAAAAAAAAAAAAAGCATTAAACCGTAGCAGCAACTATTGTAACTAATTTAACGACCTTTTAGAACGTTTTTTGAAGACATTCCGCGTTCAAAGTGTAGTGAGACTATGAACATCCTGTATAATAAGCTAGCTGTAAACCACAACACAATGTGCTAGCCGCCCTTTTAACCAATCCATGCTGTGGAGCTCTGGTCTTCATGTCTTCTGTACAGTTAACAGATGTTCTTCTTTGTCATTATACCTAACTAGTAGTGTTAGTAGTAGCAGTAGCAGTAGTAGTAGTAAAGCAACAGCAGTAGCAGTGGCTGTATCAATAATCTTAGTAGCCATGTAATACTCACACATATGAATATACTGCACATATCCCAAATATAACCCAGAAGGCTTGAATAAGAAATAGATTATATAAATACTATTACTACCACTACCTAGTCAGGTGACCCAACCCACGGGACAGCAAGTTACTTCGTAACCGCAAGGTGCTCCAGTGTAACTTTTCTATCCAGTTCAAAGGGATTTCTGAAACCGGGCCTTTTTGGATTCGCATCTGAATACTACCTCTTTGAGTCACTGGGTGTCAGTCTTGGAAGGGAACAATACAAATGTTTTCTTTATATACCACTGCTATCGGAAAGTTTGATGCAAAATACCATGTGGCCTCGACGATTTCGTATTCTTAATTCAAATAATAATAATATGCTTTTTAAACTTGGCCAAAAATGGTTTCTGCATATATAGAAAACGGAGAAAGGCCTATTGATACAGAACTGGTAGTGTATTATGCAATATTGAGTATACAACTGTCTGTTTGTAATAATTACTGTTTCCATCGACGATAGGCTGCAAAAATTAGTGACATTGCTTGTGTCAGCACTTTGGCGACTGTCCTATACATTTAAAAAGTATGTATACTATTGTCGAGACTGCAGTCTGTTTCAATGTGTTTAACAAGAGCAGCGTTGAACATTCTGTATTGTTTTCGCTGACACGGGAACGGAGCAATCATGGGCTAACCCGTTTGCAGTCAAGCTGGACACAGTTTAATTGATATTGGGTAAGAAATCTAAACTAAAGATAAAATGTTGGCTGTAAGAACAACATTTAGGAAAGAAGAAGGAAGAGGAGGAGGAGTTGTAGCAGTAGTAGTTTAGATGGAGGAGGATTAAGTGTTGCGGGGCCACACTTCTAATAATCAGCTTTATTAAAAACCCATTGTTCACGGCATTACTAGTAGTAATACTACATGTTCACATCTAGAAGAAGATGAGAATTCACTGACACCAAAGCGTGAACGAAAGGTTCGTGAATGCAGCAGTAGAAATCTTAGATAAAATAGAAGATACCACGTAAACAATGGATAACAGGTGACATCTAGAAATTATGCAATATGCGACAGAGAATTAAAATGGACAAAATGCAAATTCCAGCAGCAGAACAATGCAGCATAGTTATTAGAAAAATCAGGGGGAAAATGAAAATGGCGAAAGAAGAATGAAAAAACAAACAAACATGCGAGTCGATCGATGTTGGTCTAAAACAGGGCAACACCAAGGCAGCGTAGGAGACAATAACAAGACTAACAAAACCACAACAACTCAAGACACCAATTGTAGAGGGTAAGAATAGACACATCTTTAATCAAACCATCAATATTGGAGAGATGGAACGAATATTGCAAACCTTATGTAATCAAGAAGCAGAGCCTGACACTACCGCCATAGACAACATCTGATGGGACAATAGAGAGGTTGGCCATGCTGAAATATTAAGAGAAGACGCTGAAAAGGCGATACGCTCACTTAAGGAAGGTAAATTGCCAGGTGTAGGTAGGTAAATATGTAGTTGTACCCCCACCAGGACATTACACAAGCGATAAACATCCGGTGACACAAAGTGCCACCATTCGGATGAGGATCAACCATGGAGAGGTCACAGAAACCCCTTTCAGCCGTTAGGCCATTTGTATGGCTAGGCCTTATCTATGCCCCGGCTATATTCAGGGGCCCCGGCTGAAACCAGGGTGGGGCTTCGAATAACAAAAAAATTGCATCCCACTTAGGGACGACTTTCAGACGTAAGCTCTTGTCTGGTTGGTTGATTGGTAGTTGTACCCAACCAGGACATCACACAAGCGATAAACACCCGGTGACACAAAGTGCCACCACTGGGATGAGGATCACCCGTGGAGAGGTCCCAGCAATCCCTTTTAGGCGTTAGGCCATATCTATTCCCCGGCTATATTCAGGGTCCCCGGCAGAAGCTTCAAATACCGAAAAATTGCATCCTACATTGGGACGACTAGATTAACAACCAGGCATGGACAGTACTTAACTTAGATGATGACAGATTTGTGCCAGAGGATTTGGGTCACAAAGAAGTGGCCTATTGAATGGACACAACTGTTGGTGATACCACAGCCAAAGAAAGGAAATCTGAAACTCTGCATCAAATATAGAACTATTTCTTATAACTCATTCAAGCAAATGATGCTACGGATATTGCTAAACAGACTAAAAGCAAAATCTGAAGAAATACTAGCCGAAAAACAGGCGGGTGACCAAGAAGTACCACAAAGCAAATCTTCAACATCAAAACACGTATAGAAAAACCACTTATAACATCAACACGACCTATTCCATAATTTCTTATCTTCACGAAGGCATTTATTTGACCATGTGTGGCATGCTGGGCTCTGGCAAGTAATGATAAATTTTAACTTTGATAAGAACATCATTGACACCATTAAAGCACTTTATAAACATACAAGCAGTGCAGTACTAATTCAAGATAACATAAGCACATTTTTGCAAACCAGCTGGATGAGGCAGGGCTCCATACTGTCCCCTGTCGTTTTCAATTTGTATTTAGAACACATTATTAAAAAAAAATACTAGAAAATCATGAAATACCTAAATAAATAGGCCGAAGACCACTATGTAATTTGCGTTTTGCAGACGACATTCACATCATGGCTGGTTCCGAAGCAGAACTCCAAGAACTTACTACAGAATTAGAGACAGTCTGTGGTAAACATGGCATTGAAATTAATGCCGAGAAAAGCAAGATTTTGGTAAATAGCCACAATAGTCATGTACCTACCAACATACAAATTAAAAATTAAAAAAAAAAAAAGGGGGGGGGGACTGGAAGTTTAAACTTTTAAATACCCCGACACCTACACGTGTAACGATGGCAGATGTACAAAAGACCAAGACAAGACTTTTATGGCAACAGCCACGATGTCCAAGATGAATACGACGTGGAAGAGTAAAATTAAAATTACTGTTAAGGTCAATATATACAAATCATTAGTATTGTCTATGTTCTTAAACGTATGTGAGAGCTGGACTCTCACTGGAAATGGAATACAAGTCTTTCGAATGTAAATGCTATAGACGCTTTTTACTAATTAGTTTTTTGAAACATAAAACTAAAAAATATATCAAAGACAAAATAAACAAATGTGCAGGACGTCAGGAGCTTATCTTGGCACTGGTGAAACATCGCAAGCTAGTTTGGTTCGGGCACGTGGTGAGACGTGATTCGATTGCAAAGACTGTACTTAACTGACTGACTTTCTACCCCACCAGGACATCACACAAGCGATAAACACCCGATGACACAATGTGCCACCATGTGGGTGAGGATCACCGTGGAGAGGTCCCAGAAACCGCGTTCAGCCTTTAGGCCATATAGACTGTACTTCAAGAAACATTCAGGGATAGTCAAAGGAGAGAAAGAAAAACCTAGAATGACAACATCAAGAAATGGACAGGACTAAGTTATCATACACTTGTTCATCAAGCGAGGGACAGAGAAAGATGGCGGGTTTTGTGTACTAGTAGTAGTAGTACTTCCATCGATACACTCCCACAACTCCACAATCCTAACGGGTAAGGGTATACTACATATTTCGTGTTTCAGTAACACACTCCGTCTAACTTTTTATAAACCAAACCTCAAGAGAGATTACTCTGCTTAATCTGGCCGTAAATGGCAGATTTTCCAAATTGACTTAGTGTATTTGTATCTCCGTATTACTACCTTGTCCAGACAGCGTTTTTGTTTTTAGAAGAAATAAAACATTTTCATACAGCATAATGACAAGTGATAAGACAGATTCTAAAACCAAGCCACCAGGTTTCACTTCTTTCCTAACCGGAGAATGGACAGAACTGAAAGAATCTGACAGGGTTCGTGGTTAATAATTTTATTAATTATAATAGTTAATACGGCTCTCCTTTGAATCAACCCCCAAAATGGCGGCTTGAATATGATGGCGTTCGAAAGAGAGCTAAATTGGCCTATTTCATGCCATAACATATCCAAAAATATCAGAATGCGGGTCAGTTCTATTAAAAATATATGTGCCGGCTCCGGATAACGAAACAAATGCTCTGACAGGGTCTCGGTGATACGTTACTTGCCGACCTGCTTCTGCAATTGTGCCTCACCGCCGAGCGTATCCCAACGCGCCGCTACGCGCGGCGCGGATGGGGACTAAACTAGATGGCTGGGACTCACGAGCGGCAGCTACCGCATATTCTGCAATTTCCTTCAATTACTGTACTCGTGAGTCCCAGGCACCTAGTTTAGCCCCCCATACGCGCGGCGCGGGGGATACGCTCAGCGATGAGTTTAATCGCGTTTGGCACATGCCGACAAGTCTGACATCTACCGCTGCTAAATCCTCCATTCGGAAGAACACAGTATTGCTAATCGGCTTTCATCGTCTGTAATGTCTCGAAATTTGTCAACGGTCGGTATTTATCGTCTGCTACTACTTTGTGCAAATGTTGATATTGATTGTCAAGTAATCCTAGTTTTGCCGCGATTTGTTCCTTGGCAGAAAATCCGTATTTTAGATATATGCCGTCGTTCGGATATTTTATGGCCAGAATGTGGCATGCCGCCATTTGGGGGGGGGGGTTGATTCAAAGGAGAGCATATAATACTATTTTAAATAGTAAAGTAAAGAAAATGCTATCCTCCGAATAACGGTCCCAAATTATCGAGGCAGAAAATATACCCTTACAGGACCTCAGTCACATGTCAGTTGTGGACTTCCAGGGACTATACCACCACCGCCAAATTGTGACTATATCACCACCGCCGAGAGTATGGGAGATACTCTTGGCGGTGGTGGAAGTCCATAATTCTGCAGACATATGACTGAGGCCCTGTTAGGGTATATTTTCGGCCTCAGTAATTTGGGACCATTATTCGGAGAATAGCCAAATATAATTATTAACCCACTGACTACCAAGCCCATTAACCCTTGCATTTCCCCAGATACCACGTATTTTAGTGTGTACTAAAAATGCCATAGCTTCACAACTATTTGACATAATCTCACAATATTTTGTATTTTTGCACCGAATTGAATGAAAAACAAATTTAATGGAAAAAACGTTGTTTATTCTGTTTTGCATCATCATCATGTGGCTGTAGATTGGTGCAAAAAAGGCAACTGAAAAATCTTTTATCTGACAACAACATAGATAAATAAAAACGTTATATTTTCAAAAATTTTCAACAAACATTTATTATATTTTGTATTTTTACACAAAATTGAACCGAGAACACATTTGAAGAACAAAAATGGGGTTTATTTTGTCTGAAATAATCATCATCATGTGGCTGTAGATTGTTGCAAAAAAAAGCAACTGAAAAATCCTTTATTTGACAATACAGACCCAAAAAATGTCACAGCTTATCAACAGTTCAAGATCACTCATACTATCTGATATTATTTGCACCGAATTGAATAAAGAATAAATTTCAAGGAAAAAAGTTGTTAGAATATGGGGTGCAATTGAATATCACCCAAACGAGGTGTAGTCTCAGTAGTGATCAGTAGTCATCTTCACAGGCAATAAAAGTAACACATTGACGAAAGTTGAGACGGTGATATATACTAGTCACTTCTTACAGCATTGACCGAACAGTAGACTACAGATCTAGTCATCGACCATCCTCACTGTTCACAGATAATTAAGCTTTGTCAGTGATTAGATTTCCTCCTCACTATACACCCAGCATGATGTGGCAGCAATACCAGTTCTCTGTTCATTTATTTGGTTATCAATAAGCAACTTATTAAAATTTAAAGTTGTACAGTATGATTGACTGCAGTAGGTAATTACAATCCACTGTTCTCTTTAGGAATATTGTGTGTCCCCAATCTCTTTCGCACCATGACTTTCATATAAACTGCCTTAGAGCCATAAGAATAGACTTAGCAGCCCAAGTGGTAAATTTTGCAGTTGTTTTATATAAACCTTCTCCTTGATTAAAGAAAAAAAAAACATACACAAAAAGCAAAGAAAGAATAAAGCTTTCTGGACATTGGTAGGGTCAAAAAGTTCCAGAAACTAATGAATTAGAGTTTATAATGATATATTTTGCACATTATTATACAATCGTCGATTGAATTTTTGTGTTTTATGTATAATTCCTAAAGCCTATTTCAATGAAAATAGTGTTTTAAAATGTAAATTCAATATACGACCTGTTAGTCAGAATGAGGAGACCGTTACAAGAAAAAGTTTTTTTTATCTTACAAGAAAAACATTATTTTATCCTGTATATATCTTGATTAACATAATCCAACGGTTACTCAGTTAAGTTGGTTTTTAAAGGAACAATCATTCAATCGGGTGCAACACACATTGTCTTTGGCTCTGGATTTACACTCTCTCAGACTGGTGATCGTCTATATCTTGATGCTATCTTCCCACTTGTACTGCTGTTTGCCTCTTGCTCACTTGACTTCTACTTTCCCTATCTCTGTTTGTTTTATGAGTGTCATATCTTTTAAAACAGTTGAAATATTTCACTTGTTTTATTTGTAAAGAAAGGGCCACTTTCATCGCACATACTTAGTACTTCGGTCTCTTCTTATATGTTATTGAAGGAGAATTTAAGCACAAAATACAAAGCACTGGAGTGCATTTAAATGTGTTACCAGGACCCCTAAAGGAAACAAAGAATACAAACACTATAGTCTACCATGAATGTAAAAAGAAGTGACTGTGTAGAGTTAGTGGTGGAATGGTGTCTAATTTCAAAACCTATCAAACCATAAACAGACCCACAAAGGGTTTTGTTGAAGTCCTATGCTCCAGAGGGAGTTGAAAGGCAGAAGATAAGAATGTATTATCTAATTAAAAGGGAAATCTACTATCTGACTGTTAGCAGAGAGCTGTTGTAAGAGAGATTGTCAAATATTTTTTTTTTCTTGTTACAGTTAGGAAAGTGCAGAAGTGTGACAGACTTTGAGAAGCTGAATCGAATTGGCGAAGGAACATATGGCATTGTGTGTAAGTTAAAGCTTAATTATGTCTGTATGATTTATGCACAAATATATGTGTCTATTATGTGCATACAAGACCATTCAAGACTTTCATTCAAAGGGATGTGCGTCGGACCTTGGAAGAGATCGGGTTTCACCACATAATATTCCCAGAGTCAACACTGGATACACTGCAGCCAACCTCCATTATGAAGATGGCCAGAAAAGGTAAATTAAAATTTGCATATTAGACACTTGGGAGCTGTCATGGTGTAGCGGCTTGATACTCGCCTGTGGATCTGAAGATCATGGGTTGAAGTCCAAATAGAGTCAGACTTTTTTCCCCAGAAATAACCTAGACTCCCAGGCTGATGCAGTCTCAAATTGGATACTAGGTAAAGTCCTGGAAAGTAAAGGTGGAAAGTCTAATACGCCTGTTGAATGTTGAATTAAGAGTCAACATTATAGCACTTGGGACACCTCCATAAGTGCTCTGTCCCCATCTTCAGCAACAAGCGAAGAGTTCCAATTCCAATGGCATCAGTAAGCGCCTGATTGTATATCTGTCTCCCCTTTCTCTTGAGTGTTGAGTGTCGGCTAGATCTCCTGGTCACTCCTCACAGGGCCATTCTCCTTAGACTGTAGTGATTTATTTGTGCCTCTGTACTGTTCACTCGCTCCCAAAGAGGCCTCACAACATCTAGCTTGTTATACATCAATTCAACACCAGGTGTTGCAGAACCCACCAGTTTATCTGCCTGCTCATTTCCCAGCACATCTGCATACCTGGAGAAAATATCCAAAGGATGCTAACTACCTGGGCCTCTGAAAGGATGCTTGCTACTCTGCAAGAAGCATGCCTGTCTCCACCTTTCTCAACATGCTCTATGAGTCAGTTACAATTGTGACGTGTGTACAGCTAATTCTCAAGCCAGTGGAAGGCAGCAGTGATTGCCTCCACCTCCAGTTTGGGGGAAAAAGAATACAACCACTACTCCTAACAACCGATCACATAAAGTGACTAATTAGGGTTGTTTCCTTAAGAGTGGGAGTGCTTCTGGCTGATAGATGAGGAACCAGCAGTCTGCATACAGATAAGCCAGATTTGAATACGGATGTGCACAGAAAACTCAAGGTCTAAGAGCAAAATCCAGAAGTGGGCGAATAACCAGAACTTTCTGCTGGAGTTTCCAGCCGGTGAATGATAAGAAGAACAAGTAGAATAGATTGGTGCAGTAAATATGTCACCTTAAAGTATGAAAACACGTTTTTAATTTTGACTTTGCCCTGAACTTAATGCACATTGTGCTTCTTTCGGTCATTTTAAATCATCTTTTCATTTGATAACTTTTACGTTGAATTTTATAGATCGTGCAAGAGATACAGACAGTGATAAAATTGTAGCCTTGAAGAAGATGAAACTTGATAGTGAAAAAGATGGTAAGCGATATGATTTTAATAAAATGATAAATATATTGGAATGGTCTGAAAGTATTTGATAAGCATTTCTGCGTTGAATTAATTTTTCTGCTAGAGTTGTTAGCAGTTGATCAGGTGCTGTCTTCACGGTCGAAATTTGACTGCAGGGAATCTCTAGTGTGCTCTGTCTCTCATCGTGGTTGTATGCTCTCTGCGACTGTTGTTTCTCCATCTCTTGATGTTATCCTTTTACTTGTGTCACTGTCTACCTCTTGCTCACTTACCTTTACTTTTCAGCTGTGATAGTTTTTGAGAAAAAATAAATATAAAAAAAAACGTCAGATTCAGCCAGCATTCCCAGAGAGGCAGCTTTAGGTTATAACTGTGACAAAGTTTATATGTGCCTAGGTTATAACTGTGACAAGGTTTATGTGTGCCTAGGTTATAACTGTGACAAGGTTATGTGTGCCTAGGTTATAACTGTGACAAGGTTATGTGTGCCTAGGTTATAACTGTGACAAGGTTATGTGTGCCTAGGTTATAACTGTGACAAGGTTATGTGTGCCTAGGTTATAACTTTGACAAGGTTATGTGTGCCTAGGTTATAACTGTGACAAGGTTTATGTGTGCCTAGGTTATAACTGTGACAAGGTTTATGTGTGCCATTGCATGCCACCAAGAACCCCAAAAAGGACTCCTGCAGTGTTGATGTTATCAAAGAAATCAAAGAAGACAGACCCAAATAATTTCCCGACCAGTGATTAAGTCGTCTACCGGCTAGCCAATGGGCAACCAGGTCACCAAAGCCTTAATATTCTTTTCATTTTGGTTTTTATAAGAAACTTTTGTCTTTTAATGTGATCAAAATATTTTACGGGGGAATTGGGGGGGGGGGGGGGGGGGGGGGGGGGGGGGGGGGGGGGTCTTTATGCCCTGTCTGCTTTATCAGTAACTTGTCCACAGGTTTTCTTCCAAAACATCCTTTTTGCTTTATTCAGTAACTTCTTCAAAGGTGTCCTTCATAATTTCTTGTCTGCCCACTCCCCGCCCCTTAAAAAAAAATTTAATTTAACTTACTGTCGCTGGCGCAAGCCAATTTCTATTTGCAAGTTACCAATGACGAAAGGCATCCACTGCATGGTAATTTGAACTATTTAAGAAAAGATTGGTTGAAAAAAGGAAAGTCATGGATGGCAGTAGCTGAAAATACCATCGAGACGGCGGCCTCAGTCAAGCAAATACACAGGGGACATGAACACCCACAACAGCAGTTTCCATCAGGTCATTATCATGTTAGGAAGAGAATGTAGTGATTTAATGGTATGGAAAGGCTGGACTAGATGATGCAGTAGTGTACACCGATGGTTCTGTTCATCAGGGTGTAAGATCTGGCTGGGGATTTTCAGCTAGAATGAAGGGAAAAATTGCGGCAGAACAAAACAGAGCTTTTTTATCTACAGCTTCAAGCATGAGAATGGAAGTGGAGGCAATACTGCAGCTCTGATGTGGATAGCAGAAAACAAAGTTACCAGAGGAATTATTGTGTCTGATTCTCAGTCGGCATTGCGGAAGGTTCAAAATGGACTAATGTGGCATGAGTGGATACCATGCACCAGTACGCCAACATTGCAGGAAATCACGTGGATATACTGTCCGGGATATGCAGGAGTGCGAGGGAATGAAAGACCGGAATTTCAGGCTCCAAAAGCAAAAGCTATGGGAAACTCGTATTGGACAAGGGATATATTCTGAAGACCACATATGAGCGACATTTTGCAGAAGACATGAGATCAGATGAAATAACATGGGCAAGAATGTGTGAATGAGGAATTAAGTGTGGATCCGGCAAGGAGAGATGGATGAGAGGAAGAGATCGGCTAATGTATAATCAGTGTGCAATGGGAACAGTGAGCATCTACACATTTGCTGAGGGAAACGGAGCATATATGGGTATACCCAGTGGCTATGATGTTGATTCTTAAATCCGTAAATCAGCAAAATTAATATTCTGCTCTTTTATACTATCATGTCTAGTACCTGTAGTTTTTCACTGATGGCCACCTATGTAGGAGAAGTGTCTGGCAAAGTTGTTAGAATACTATAGGGGCAGCACTTGTAGATGAAGGGACAGAGAATATTAACACAAATTAAGCTGTCATGTCCCATGAAACCAGGTGGGAACACTAACCTGGTAAACAAATGCCTGGTGTTGTTGGATGCGTCAGCTGAAAGGCACAAATTTCGCAGCTTTGCTGTAAATAGGAACAACGCATTTACGCCACTCGGACAAAGGATGAAGAGGAAGAAGAAGAGATCGTTGAGGGTGTGATGGAAATTTTTGTATAAAAAAATATTTATATGTATATACATTCTTAATCTGCATTTTGTGGTGATGGCACTAGCCATGGGGTCATGTGGCACGCATGTCAGATCCCCCCCCCCCCCCCCCCCCCCAAAAAACTCTTCTATGGTGAGCAGCAAAGTGGAAAACGTTCCCAAGGGGGGCAAAAAAACACACGCTTTAAGGACACCTTGAAGTCTTCACTCAAAGCATTTAGGATGAATGACACCAATTGGGAGGCTGCCTCTCAAGACCGTAATGCATGGCGTGCAACTCTACACAAAGGCGCGGCTACATGTGAAGCAAACAGAACAGCACGACTGATTAGGAAAAGGATGGACAGAAAGGCGACTGCAGGAGATCCCCTCCCTGGCACAACACTTATTCCCTGTCCTCACCATCCAAGAACTTTTCAGGCCCGCATCGGCCTCACCAGTCATCTTTGTACTCATACTTGATGAAAAAGAGTGGTCATCTTGATGGACAACACACACTAGCCATGCAGTCTTAAATCCTCAAACTAAAATGGCATCCCGCCTGTACTGCCCTTATAAGTAGTGTAGTGTAATAAGAGCAGCAACAGACATTTAAAAAAAAAAAAAAACCTTGTATAATGTTTCCTAATTTATCTGGACAGGAATTCAGGTGACTGGCTTAAGAGAGATCAACATTCTACTGAACATTCGTCACAAAAACATTGTGGAAATGAAGGAGGTCGTCGTCGGCAAAAGTCTTGAAAGGTGTGATTTATCAAACATTCAATTTTTTTTCCCCAATTCCTATTTGATAAACAAAAATTCCAAGCCCTAAAGCCTGCTATGTGAAGGAAGGTTCCTTGGCTATCTCATTTGGTGTCCTATTCTTTGTGGTGTGAAGTCTGACCTGATAAAAAAAAAATGTGATCTTTATTTTTATAGTGAGCATTCTCCCCATGTGGGTTCTGGTAGTCCACTTTTGGGGAAAACTATAATAGACCCACTGCCTCCCAGCAAGCATGTGATAAAAAGTGAGTAATTGGGGATTTGCTGAAATCAGATGAGTTGAGCTGAAAGGTGCAGTTATCACAGCCTAGCTGGAAACCACAACTCATTGTGAAAGTAAGTATTAGTCATGAAAATGCAGAAAAAAATTACCTTCAGACTAATTACATTGAAATGGGCTTGCTTGTGCTGCTTTAATGTTTCCTAGACTTTGTTATTGTTTTATGTTGTCCCCGTGTGGGTTCCAGGGCTCTGTTATGGGGATAACAAAAATAGCCCCACTGGCTACCCCAAAGCATTTCCTTAAAGTCGAATCATTGGGAGCTTCCTTCACATTCGGAGTGCATCTGCTTTTAATCTCTGTCACACATTTTCCATCTGATAATATGATTGTTCCCTTGTAATACTAAACTAATATTTAACAGTTTGGGAGACCGACAAATTTTTTGTCTCAGACACACATAGATATGTTGTTTTAAGGAAGATAAAAGTTAAATAAAATTTTGAAAAATAACCTCTTCAAAGGAAAAAATAGGAAAACAATATACATAATATATATATATATATATATATATATATATATATATATATATATATATATATATATAATTCCAGCTAAAGTTTACTTTTACTGATTGTTGCAGTAAATAAAGAAATGCACAATAACCTTGGCTGCCAGTGTAACTGTTCAGTTAAACATGGTAGTCATAATGGCAGATGACAGTTTAATCCATATATTAGTCACGGTCTAGGAGGAGTTAACACTTCATTTATAATATAATGACATACAGAAATGGATTGTGATTTATAGCATAGATTATAATGCCTATTGTTTTAACATTTACACAGCATATTTCTAGTCATGGAGTACTGTGAGCAAGACCTCGCCTCCTTGCTGGATAATATGGCAGCCCCTTTTTCAGAGCCACAGGTCAGTTTGATTACAAATTTTATAAGTTTTAACAGCGCAGCCTCAACTTTCACTAAGAACATATGTATGTTCTTCAAAGTGCCTTGCCAGCTGTATTCGGTGATTGTGTCTCTTCACAATCATTTTCTGTGGTGCTAATTATGCTCATACATTCATTACCAGAGATTTGGGTTTTCAGTTCAGGTGTCTGCATATGTGTATGAGCATATGTGTGTGTGGATGTGTGTTCATGCATACAAATGTGTGTCTGTGTATTGTTTGTAGGTCTGACATTGCTGGAATACGTGACACAAATATAATGATAAGAATCATATATGCAATGATCTGTTTTCAAGAATTAGCAGTATGAAAAAGTACCCCAAAAAATATCATGTTTACTGAAACAAGTTTGTGCTTATATGTGAAAACAAAAGCTAGACTATGAGTAATGTAATGGTGAAGACACTGGGGCAATAGAGGATCCGTTTTTAAGACGAATGTTGAACATTTTCTGTGCATAGAAGACAACGATTGGTGAGGTATTGAAAGCTGCAAGTGTTTAATGAGATCAGTCATAAAAACCATGAGGAAAAGACTGTTGAAATGTTAGGGATATGTCAGTGGAAATGATGGAATATACAAATAACCATGACAAAGAGAATACTAGGAAAGAGGCAGAGGAAGATTGACAAATATGTGTGAGGAAAGCTGAACCTTTTGGCCCTGAAATGCTGCCAGTCTAGTAAAGCTGTTTATTACAAATACCTTTTAAAGCTGAAAAACCAGCATTGCTCATCCCTGACGGTTCTAGTTAATGGCATTTGTTCTTTTTGCCCCTGTGCAATGTTTAGGGAACAGTTAGAAGTCTGCTTTTTTCTGTTGAGGGCAAAAATTAAATCAATACATATCATAAAGTGCCCACATCACGCCCCGCGCAAGATTTCTTGCTGATTCCAATTCATGCCGTGGCTTGTTCCCATAGGCTGCTGTGTGCTCTAGGGTGTTAGCATTGTGGGTTCCTTCGATACACACCGTGCGCAAAACCAGTTGCTGTTCGTCCGAGGCCTAACATGGCAAAGGTCTGCAGCTATCCCACTCATGGCAGATGACATTGAGTGAAATGTGTCTTTTTGTGTGTGTGTGTGTGTGTGTTTTTGCATGTGACTGTTCAGCTAGAGAGCAGCTGGCACTGGTTTGAGAATTGGTGAAATTTTGTTGCGGGCCCTGAAAAGACCCATCTTGTGGGGGGGGGGGGGGGTTCTAAAAAGAAATTATTCTTGAAGTTCAGGTCACCATGTAAGGTCGCAGTGGCAGTGATGAAGGGCCAGGGCACAACACTGTAACACACACAGTTCCGACCTACAGCTCACTAAGTGGAAAACAGTATGTGCTGGCCGCAGAAAGCATGTAATATAGACTGCTTATAGCATTGAAAATAGCTAAACACGAATGAAAATAACATGACACCACTATGAGATAGTACAGCCCGTGGCAAATCGTGCGCGGGGCATGATGCGGGCAAGGTTGTAATACGTACCATTAAATCCTCACCTGCACAGTCTGCGATGACAGCAGTAGCCATGTGGCCTTTAAACCTCCGGCTCGAAGATCCACTGCCTACACATCAAAAGTGGTAAATATGGACAGTAATGGCAGTGTTTCGGAGGTCTGGGTATGATTATTCTTCTTTTTTTGTTCTTCTACCTTTCTATACCCCAATGGAGCATAGGCCCTCAAGCAACTCGCGCCAAATCGTTCTATCTTTCCCCATTACCTGGAGCTCTCCCCATGTCCTCCCCATATTGATAACTTCATTCTCCAGCTCTCTTCTCCATGTTTTTTTTTTAACGCCCTTCTTTATTCCTATGCCGCTGTGGATTCCAATGCAAAGACATTCTAGTTATTCTGTTCTCATGTTTTCTCAATGTGGGTATGATTATGCTAACTAAAAATAGCATTGGAGATAGATGTGTATTGTGAAAAAGGCTTTTTAAAAGACAAGATGGCGTCATAAATCTTCTTACTTAACCTTTAGTAGTTGCATAGCAGCAAAGTCATGGGGTCACGTTTTGAGTCACTGTTGACATTTTTTTATGCACAAGGGGAATGTAGTCGTTATATTCTTCGATCTGTTCATATTTCTTGATTGTTCCACTTTATAAATTTCTTTAAAAAAAATGTGAATAATGTTTTTCCTTATGTAGGTGAAATTAACATTAAAATATCAGATGACAGAGATGATTGTAAAGTCATGATCACTGGTGTCTGCTTTAGACCTAAAACACCATTTCTCATTTGTCTGTCTGACTGTCTGTTACTCTCTCTCTCTCTCTCTCTCTCTCTCTCTCTCTCTCTCTCTCTCTCTCTCTCTCTCTCTCTCTCTCTCTCTCTCTCTCTCTCTCTCTCTCTCTCTCTCTCTCTCTCTCTCTCTCTCTCTCTCTCTCTTTCTTTCTTTCTCTAGCTCTCTCTCCTTTCCTCCTATTTCTTACTAATTCTCTACATTACATTATATACTCCCTGCTTTCCTAATCTCTCGCCTTGTCTATCTCTTTCTGCCTGCCGTTTCTTTCTATATGATTCTGTTTCTGTTCCCCCTACCCCTTTTCCTCCTAAAATCTCATAGATTCTTTGTTACTCTCTTCTCCCTGTCTCTCACACTCTTTCTCTTCAGCCTGTATTTTTATTGTCTAAGATCATACTTGAGTTTACAAATAATGCCCCTACTATTCCATTATTTTGCATCTGTGTAGCTGTTAATTTTTTTTTTCCAATAGTTATTTGTAAGAAATCTGTTGTGCTTTGATGATCTTTCAGGTGAAATGTATTATGCTGCAGTTGTTTGCTGGGCTGCAGTACCTTCATGAGAACTTCATCATTCACAGGTATGTTGTAGATACCCTTATTGCCGTATTTCTGGATAGACACTGTGTTGTCGGTTTCTGTGTTTTCAAGGACATGATGGGTCCTGGGATTTGTACTTCTCTACAAAATTAGGATATGTAATATTGTATTTTTTCCTATGTGGGGTTTCAAGGCACTTTTTCAGAGAACAAAGAAAAACTAATTGCCCCCCCCCCCTCCCCACCCCAACAAACATATCATAGGAGGTGGCTAATTAGGCGTGTTTCCTTCAAAGTCAACCAGAACGTTCTACCAGAGTTTACAGAATAAACTGAGTTGTTATGAGACCCACATAATAAATGTAATTGGTTCAGGGACCCACATACTAAATGTAATTGGTTCAGGGACCCACATAAAAAATGTAAGTGCTTCAGGGACCCACATAACAAATGTTAAGTGCTTCAGGGACCCACATAACAAATGTAAGTGCTTCAGGGACCCACATACTAAATGTAATTGGTTCAGGGACCCACATAAAAAATGTAAGTGCTTCAGGGACCCACATAACAAATGTTAAGTGCTTCAGGGATCCACATAACAAATGTAATTGCTTCAGGGACCCACATACTAAATTTAATTGGTTCAGGGACCCACATAAAAAATGTAATTGGTTCAGGGACCCACATACTAAATGTAATTGGTTCAGGAACCCACATACTAAATGTAATTGGTTCAGGAACCCACATACTAAATGTAATTGGTTCAGGGACCCACATACTAAATGTAATTGGTTCAGGGACCCACATACTAAATGTAATTGGTTCAGGGACCCACATACTAAATGTAATTGGTTCAGGGACCCACATACTAAATGTAATTGGTTCAGGGACCCACATACTAAATGTAATTGGTTCAGGGACCCACATAAAAAATGTAAGTGCTTCAGGCACCCACATACTAAATGTAAGTGCTTCAGGGACCCACATAAAAAATTTAATTGGTTCAGGGACCCACATAAAAAATTTAATAGGTTCAAGGACCCATATAATAAATGTAATTGCTTCAGGAACCCACATAACAAATGTAAGTGCTTCAGAGTCCCACATACAAAATATAATTGGTTCAGGGACCCACATAATAAATGTAATTGGTTCAGTGACCCACATAATAAATGTAATGGCTTCAGTGACCCACATAATAAATGTAGTGGCTTCAGGAACCCACATAATAAATGTAATTGGTTCAGTGACCCACATAATAAATGTAATTGGTTCAGTGACCCACATAATAATTGTAATTGGTTCAGTGACCCACATAATAAATGTAATGGCTTCAGGGACCCACATAATAAATGTAATGGCTTCAGGGACCCACATAATAAATGTAATTGGTTCAGGGACCCACATAATAAATGTAATTGTTTCAGGGACCCACATAATAAATGTTATTGTTTCACGGACCCACATAATAAATGTTATTGTTTCACGGACCCACATAATAAATGTAATTGCTTCAGGGACCCACATAATAAATGTAATTGTTCCAGGGACCCACATAACAAATGTAATTGGTCCAGGGACCCACATAATAAATGTAATTGGTTCATGAGAACCAGCTTTTTAAAACAAAAAAAAAGTGTACAGGCCAGTTCATGGTTTTAAAACAAAATAGAATCTTCTAACTGCTGGGGATTGAACTCATGCCACTTTCTTGATAAACGTCTGCATTGACCACTATGACTGTGACCTAAAAACACAGTTATTTGATTGACTTCACTTTAAATCCAGTATCCTATTTTTTTCTGCAGAGATCTAAAGGTGTCCAATCTGTTAATGACAGATAAAGGCTGTGTGAAAATAGGTAACATTTTCATCTTAGTTTATGATTTTATATAATATTGTGTTGGTCAAGACCTGTATACACCTCTTTGTGGTCATCCTAGAAACAGGTTTCCTACCCAGGGGTCTAGGTCTTGTAGATAGGATCGAGATTTCCTTCAGTGTCAGAATGCATCTACCTGAGAGTCATAGAACACTTAATCTACACAGAACTAAGCCAGATCTCTGCAATGGATGTGCATGCAAAACTTTAGTCCTGGAACAAGACTAAAGGCCAGAAGAGGATGAACAACCAAGACTTTTTGCTGGAGTTTACAGCCGGTGAATCTAAAGGAAAAGATTATTATTTTGTGATGATCAGTAATGATGCCAGTCTGGTCAAGACCTATATACACCTCTTCACGGTCATCCTGTAGATAGAGTCTCTACCAGGGGCTTGGCCAGTGTTTGTAGGATCAAGATTTCCTTCAGTGTCTGAATGCATCTACCTGAGAGGCACGGAACCCTTATTCTAAGTTTGACTGACTTTTTACCCCACTAGGATATCATCACACTGAGTGATAAACACCCAGTGACACAAAGTGCCACCATTCGGATGAGGATCACCCGTAGAGAAGTCCTAAAAACTCTGTTCAACTGTTAGGTTATATTAGGGCCCCTGGCAAAAACCAGGATGGGGCTTCAAAATAACGAAAAATTCGTCCCGCATGGGGGAACGGGGAATTTCAAGTGTACTCCTTAATCTGTGGTGAACTAAGCTAGATCTGTAAAATGGATGTGCAGGCAAAACTCAGGTCCTGGAACGAGACCAAAGTCCAAAAGAGGACGAACAACCAGAATTTTCCGCTGGTGTTTAGAACTGACGATCATTGATGATGTTATGTATTTGCACTTGTGCCATTAAATTATCTTTAGAATCATTCCTTTGTGGCTGTTAGCAGACACAGTATGACTCATGTGGCTGAGTCGGTTTCTTGGGTGTTTTCTGTTAACAGCAGGCAGTATTGTGTTGCATGAAGTAGAATGCATACAGGATGGTCAGTTATAAATAAAATAACTGTAGAGGGCCATTGTCCATGCCATGAAGCATGCTCGGTTAGTAGTCTTAGCATTGTATTTGTTAAGATACATCAGCGCTCACTGAATAGTGGTGGTCAGTTTCACAGCAGCTGTCTTTATTTCCCTGAATATTTCCTAGTACCTATTGCAAACTAAGTCTCCAGGTAATGCCGGTGTGTTGGAACATGAGCAGGCAGATAGACTGGTCAGCTCTGCTCCACTAGTGGTGAATTTATGTGTGACAAGCTGGATATTGTGAGGACCCTTTGGGAACGAGTGAACAGTGCGGATGCACAGACAAACCATTAGAGTCTGACTAGAATGGTGTTGCAAGGAGTTACCAGGGGATCTGGACGAGACTTAACACTCAGGGAAAGGATGAGATGGATATACAATCAGGCGGTTACTTTTACCATTAGAATTGGAACTCTTCACATACTGATGAGCATTGGGATGGAGCACTTATGGGAGTGTCCTGAGTGCTGTGATATGGATTCTTTATTCAACATTTAACTAAGTCGACCTAGGAATCCAGGGCAGTGGGATTTTTTAAAACCCTTGTTTTAAATTAATACAAGTTTCCCTGTGTGTATTCTAGGGCCCCATTGTGGGGGAGGAAGCATTATCCTACTGCCCCCTATTATACATGTTGTAAAGGTCGGCTGGTTAGGGGTATTTCTTTTGAAGTCTTGAGTGCATCCACCTGAGAGGGGAAGAACCAACAGTCTGCAGAACGGATGTGCATGCTAAACAGGTTCTGGAACATGACTAAAGTCTAGAACGAGAACTTTCTGCCAGAGTTTACATGAAGAAGAAGAACAATTTTCAGTGTGAAAAACATCTAGAGAGAAAAAGAACACTTTAAAAGTGTGAAATATGATGTATAATAAATGCTATGGCATATAAACCTTGACAGTGAACAAGAAATTAGAAAATTTAAATGAAATCCAGAGATGTAGCAATACAAAACAACGTGTCCTATTTAATCAAATTTAATAATAATTTAAAAAAAATAATAAAAAAACACCCACGCACATACACACGCACACACACACACACACACACACATTCATTTATCCTAATTTGGTGTAAGCCTTGTATAGTATGGTGTCACAAGGCATTCTCTCTAAAAGGACAAACTATTTTTTTTGTTATCTTTCTGGGTAAGTTAGTAGTGATTCTATGCAGACTTTTTCTTTTATGACTTTATTTCTGACTCTTTGTGGTCAATCCTGCAGGCTTTCTCGGACATATCAGTTCCATGTTTTTCTGTTTTGGTTTGTTGTGAAGGACATTATCTTGCACTGGCAGCGTAGGGTGAAAATGAGTTTACTTTGTATGTTTGTGATGATTTATCTGTAAATGAGTTTATATAAGGAATAATTCATCCCCTTTTTCTGTCTTCAACAGCTGATTTTGGCCTGGCTAGGAGATATGAGATCCCATCTCGTCCTATGACCCCAACAGTTGTAACGCTTTGGTAATGTCAAAAAAGTGTATTTTTGCTTTCCACTGTCCATGAAACAAATATATTTAATTCTTCTTCTTCTTATTCTTCTTCTTCTTAGCGTTCACCAGCTGTAAACTCCAATGGAAAGTCTTGGTTTTTCATCCACTTCCGGACTTTAGCTGTGTTTCAGAATTGAAGTTTTGCGAGCACATCATTTTGCAGATCTGGCTTATTTACATGAAAATGGTGGATTCCTTCTTTTCAGGCAGAAGCAGTCTGACTTTGAAGGAAACATTGATCATATCTGCATTGGCCAAGCCCCCAATTGAGGACCTCAGTCTGACTTTGAAGGACTCGTTGATCATATCTAGACTGGCCAAGACACAAGCTGAGAACGTATTTCTAGAATGACTGCATAAAGGTGTAGATAGGTACCACCACATGAGATTCATGGACCTATGAACTATCCAGTATCGCCCCGGGACTACTCTAGGTTCTGCAATTTCACCAGTGCTCTTCGATGTTTATACAAGCAAGATTGCAGAATTTGAAACACCAGGTGTTGGAAGGATATTGAAATGAGAGTCTTGCATATAGGGAGGAATGCGATAAGAAACAGACAGCCCAAGAGCTACAGGCAACTGTAGACAAAGTGACTGACTGGTGTGCAGAGATGAGTGCTGTCCTTAACTCAAAAAAGGCGGTTGTTTTATGGTGCTCTCTGGACAATAGAATTGTAAGATCGAATGTTTCAAGCCTCACATTTAATGACAGAAACATCAAAAGAGAAAGCAAGCTTAGGTACCTGGGTATAATTTTCGATGGAAGCCTGTCCTTCAAGGACCATGTGGAGACAGATGTGGTAAAATGCCAAAAAAAGACTCGGTGCTGACAAGATTATGGCAGCAATGGAGATGGAACAAAGGATGTTGCTTACAGTGTTCCAGCGTGTGATCCTGTTGGTGATAGATAATGGACTTGGAATACTTGCCATATCAATGAGTCAACTGATGAAACTTGAACGCATACAGAATGAAGCCATGCGAGTAGTTCTGGGATGTACAAAAGATACTCCTGTAGTATGTATGCAATATATACTTGCACTGCCTACTGTTGCAGATAGGCTCAAAGTTCTGCAAGCAAAGTCATATTTCAGAGTAGATGATGGCAAGAGGCACCTCCTGCATGAAGCCCTAGCTAGAGCTTAGGGTCACAAACTGAAAAGAGGAAGGTCTTGGATGGTGTGAGCTGAAGACAAAATTAGACCTGTGAAGGTTTGATAATTTGGGCGAAGAGAGTAGTGGTTCAAAATGTCCGAGCAAGAATCAAACTTGTAAAGGGTTCTAATCACTTTAGGTCTTGAGTGCAGGGACTGGCCAGCTGGTGCTTCAGAATCAAACTTGTAGAGAGTTCTAATCACTTTAGGTCTTGAGTGCAGGGACTGGCCAGCTGGGGCTTCAGAGTCAGACTTGTAGAGAGTTCTAATCACTTTAGGTCTTGAGTGCAGGGACTGGCCAGCTGGTGCTTCAGAATCAAACTTGTATAGAGTTCTAATCACTTTAGGTCTTGAGTGCAGGGACTGGCCAGCTGGTGCTTCAGAGTCAGACTTGTAGAGAGTTCTAATCACTTTAGGTCTTGAGTGCAGGGACTGGCCAGCTGGGGCTTCAGAGTCAGACTTGTAGAGAGTTCTAATCACTTTAGGTCTTGAGTGCAGGGACTGGCCAGCTGGTGCTTCAGAATCAAACTTGTATAGAGTTCTAATCACTTTAGGTCTTGAGTGCAGGGACTGGCCAGCTGGTGCTTCAGAGTCAGACTTGTAGAGAGTTCTAATCACTTTAGGTCTTGAGTGCAGGGACTGGCCAGCTGGTGCTTCAGAATCAGAAGTGCAATAAATGATTCATGACAGTTCCCTCGATTATGTGATTATCTATACAGATGGCTCTGTGTTGAGAAGTGAACGAAGTGCATGGGGGTTCAAAAGCGAATGGAAGTCACTTAGTGCAACAAAGCCTGGTATATGACACCAGACTATCTAGTTTGAGAATGGAGGTGGAGGCAGTCACTGCTGTCCTCAGCTGGATTGAGAATCAGCTGTACACACATGTCGTAATTGTAAATGACTCACAGATTATGTAGAGAAAGGTGGAGACAGGCATGCTTCTTGCAGAGTGGCAAGCATCGCTTCAGAGGTCCCTGGTTGTTAAGAGTCCTTTGGATATTTTCTCCAGGCAATGATGGTGTGTTGGGAAATGAGCAGGGAGATGGACCAGCTGGTTTTACAACACTTGGTGGTAAATTGATGTGTGACAAGCTGTATGTTGTGAGGGCCCTTTGGGAGCGAGTGGGCATTGTGGAGGAACAAGTAGATCATTACGGTCTGAGAAGAGTGATGCTGTCGAGAGTTACTGGAGGATCTGGCTGGTGCTCAGTGCTCACAGGAAAGTCAAGACGGATATACAATCAGACAGTTACTGATACCATCGGAATTGAAACTCTTCACTTGCAGCTGAAGATGGTGACAGAGTGCTTATGGGAGTGTGTCCCGAATGCTATGATTTCAATTCATAATGCAACATTCAGTCTTGCCAGTTCTTACTAGGTTCTGATATTAACATAAATAACCAAGAAATTATTTTGATTACCAGAAAGTTATATAAATGAAATAATTAAGAAAGTTCATGTTGTAATTTCAGTTCAGGCTTCATATTCATCAGTGTGCCTCAGATGTTTCATTAATCCCTGACGTATGTTTCATTAATCCCTGCGGTATGTTTCATTAACCCCTGACATATGTTTCATTATTCCCTGACATGTTTTAATCTATACAGGTACAGAGCACCAGAACTGTTGTTTGGCTCCAAGACACATACAACAGCCATTGATATCTGGTTAGTCACTTGTTACTTGGTGTGATTACCTAACTCAGTATGCCTGGGCTATTCAACTAAGTTTACTCAAGGGCCACAATTCTGAAAATGGGGGTCGTCATGGGCCACATGGCTAAGAAAAATCATTAATACAGTATACCTAGCAATAATCCGAGCCACTTGCTAGACCTCCGCGGGCCAAATCTGGCCAGCCGGCCGCCAGTTAAGTAGTCCTGCAGTATGCATTAACTTGAGCTGAAACAGCCACATTTGATGGCTTGTTAATTTGTTATTTTAGAATGCTTGACAGCTTTTGTTTCTTTAGAGTGCTTGACAGCTTTTGTTTCTTTAGAGTGCTTGACAATCTTTTCATGGCAGGGAGGATTGTCATCATATGAACTGATACAGGCTGTTGGAGGTAGCAGGTTGTGGAGAGGCCTGATCGTCCATGCCAGTTGACAAGGCACTTAATTAAGATGTAGGGTGCCTCACTATAACTGTTGTGCAGTTGAACAGAATCTCTGGTATTCGCCCCTGTTCGATTCTGTGCAAATAGTGACTTTTTGTGCCAGTGGGGGTGTCAGTCTTCAAGCTGCAGTCTCAGAGGAAGATAAAAAAAATTATTGTGCCATTGCAGTCTACAACTCCCTCAGCTCTAGGCTAACAGTGAGGAGACACAGATAGATCATTACTGTCGGGAGGAATGGCGCTGCAAGTAGTTACAAGGGGATCTAGCCAGCGCTCAATACTTAGGGGAAAGGCGAGACGGATATACAATCAGACAGTTACTGGTGCCATCGGAATTGAAACTCTTTGCTTGCTGCTGAAGATGGGGACGAAGCGCTTATGGGGTTGTCCTGAGAAGTTAGAAGTAGCTGCATTTTCTACTAGTGCAGTTAACTTAGACCTTACCTCGTGAAAAAGTTCCTTAATTACTTCAGCTATCTCATGCTTTTGATAGATTTTATACATATATGCACTCGCGTATATATTTATATTTACAGAGGGAGATTGAGTCAGAAATATATTAAATATTTCATTTTTTAAAAATTTAATTGCACGTCTAATCACATGACAGTATTTTTCTTCTTCTTCAGCGTACTGAGCCCTTGAGGTTCATTGCTGCAGATATCACACGCCTCCACTCATCTCTCTGGTTGGCCTTCTCTTTCCATTTGGTGACACCAAGTGTTTGCAGGTCTGTCTGGATATTATCTCTCCATCGTCTTCTTGGGCTGCCTCGTGGTCTGTGACTATTCATCTTCCTCATGTATACAGTTTTTACTTCTCTGTCATCTGACATTCTTTCAATATGCCCCAACTATTTCAGTCTATTAGCTCTCTTGATGCCAGTGATCAGTGGTGATTTAAACAGATTATGAATTTCGATGTCAGGTAGAATGAAGAAAAGAACTATGATGTATGAAGAATTAACCCATAAACACTTGGATGGTTGTTAAATGTAGAAAAAGTTAATATAGATTTATTTTAAGTAGTAAAGTTTATACACTTTTTTGACAGGTCAGCAGGTTGCATTCTGGGAGAACTACTGGCACACCGTCCCTTGTTGCCGGGGCGATCAGAGCTTCATCAGATAGACCTGATCTTGGATATGCTGGGAACACCCAATGACACAATATGGCCAGTGAGTTGTTCTTGTTCATAACAGTTAGATAGTAGAAGATTGAGCAGTACTTCAGAGGTCCCAAGTAATTGGCATCTTTTGGATATTTTCTTCACAATATTCGGGTATGTTGGGAAATGACAGGCAGATAGACTGGCCGGTTCTGCACCACCTGGTGGTGAACTGATGAATGTCAAGCTGGATGTTGTGAGGGCTTTTTGGGAGCAATTAAACAATGCGAAGGCACAGATAGATCATGACGGTCTGGGGAGAATGCCGCTGCGAGGAATTACAAGGGGATCTGGTCGGCGCTCAACACTAGTGGAAAGGCGAGACAAATATACAATCAGTTACTGGTGCCATCGGGATTGGAAATCTTTGCTTGCTGCTGAAGATAGGGACGTAGTGCTGTGATATCAATTCGCAATTCAACATTTAGATTGACCAGTAAAAGGTTCAGAAAGCTAGCCTTAGTTTGTTGTTGTTGCTGTGATTGGAAAAAGTTGCAGCTGAAGTCTATAATAAGAACTGTGGCTTTTAGAAATTCCAATTGGAACTACAAGTAAAAGACCCTTTTCCACGCCTTTAGACACATTGGGTATGTAGGGCTAGACCTATATTTTATAGACCAAATGGCACTTGATGGGTGATGTGGTCAGCATCACGCTAGCCGCCTTTATTTCCAAGAACTGCACCTGGTACGCACTCAGGGCTGGGTTGACCTGGGAGCCAAGGTCATTTTTAAAAAAAAATCCTGCCGTTTTCAGGACGTGAACCCACGACCTTCCGATCTGCATAACTGGAATGACAAGAAGGCTTTAAATGAAAACCATAAAAGTCTGATAGAAATTATTAAAGTCATCATACCATTGTGACAGACTGTTTATGACTGGGACAGGCATACCGCGTCTGTTTGGGACAGAAGTCAGGCCGTTTTGACACTTCCTGCTCCACTCATACACTTGCTGGACTGACAGGCATGAATGCATCAGCTGGACCTTTATTCACCAATGAATTTCTGTAGGTTTTGCCCTTTCCTGAATTTCTGTAGGTTTTACCCTTTCCTGAATTTCTGTAGGTTTTACCCTTTCATGAATTTCTGTAGGTTTTACCCTTTCATGAATTTCTGTAGGTTTTACCCTTTCCTGAATTTCTGTAGGTTTTACCCTTTCCTGAATTTCTGTAGGTTTTACCCTTTCCTGAATTTCTGTAGGTTTTACCCTTTCCTGAATTTCTGTAGGTTTTACCCTTTCCTGAATTTCTGTAGGTTTTACCCTTTCCTGAATTTCTGTAGGTTTTACCCTTTCCTAAATTTCTGTCGGTTTTACCCTTTCCTTGATTGAAAAAAAAGGGGATATCAGATAGTGCATGCCGGAGGTGGGATGGTCATCTTTAAAACTGTCATTACGACATCATGGTGTTCATCTGCACCAAGATGTTGCATGCTTAACACACTTGCCATCCTTAATTAATAATAATTATTGTACGTACTGTGAAAAATGCATAACATGTACTATATTGTGTAAATTATGGGAATTTGTTTACCCTACCAGTGTATTAATCTCTCTTTATATACTATTTTTATGTATTTTTTTCATAGCCATAAGTGAGGATCGCCGTTAAATCACATAGGTCGTAAGTGAGGATCCCCGTTAAATCACATAGGTTGTAAGTGAGGATCGCCGTTAAATCACATAGGCCATAAGTGAGGATCGCCGTTAAATCACATAGGTCGTAAGCGAGGACCGCCGTTAAATCACATAGGTCGTAAGCGAGGATCCCCGTTAAATCACATAGGTCGTAAGTGAGGATCGCCGTTAAATCACATAGGTCGTAAGTGAGGATCCCCGTTAAATCACATAGGTCATAAGTGAGGATCGCCGTTAAATCACATAGGTCGTAAGTGAGGATCGCCATTAAATCACATAGGTCGTAAGTGAGGATCGCCGTTAAATCACATAGGTCGTAAGTGAGGATCGCCGTTAAATCACATAGGTCGTAAGTGAGGATCGCCGTTAAATTACATAGGTCGTAAGTGAGGATCGCCGTTAAATCACATAGGTTGTAAGTGAGGATCGCCGTTAAATCACATAGGTCATAAGTGAGGATCGCCGTTAAATCACATAGGTCGTAAGTGAGGATCGCCGTTAAATCACATAGGTCGTAAGTGAGGATCGCCGTTAAATCACATAGGTCGTAAGTGAGGATCGCCGTTAAATCACATAGGTTGTAAGTGAGGATCGCCGTTAAATCACATAGGCCATAAGTGAGGATCGCTGTTAAATCACATAGGTCGTAAGTGAGGATCGCCGTTAAATCACATAGGTCATAAGTGAGGATCGCCGTTAAATCACATAGGTCATAAGTGAGGATCGCCGTTAAATCACATAGGTCGTAAGTGAGGATCGCCGTTAAATCACATAGGTCATAAGTGAGGATCCCCGTTAAATCACATAGGTCATAAGTGAGGATCGCCGTTAAATCACATAGGTCGTAAGTGAGGATCGCCGTTAAATCACATAGGTCGTAAGTGAGGATCGCCGTTAAATCACATAGGTTGTAAGTGAGGATCGCCGTTAAATCACATAGGTCATAAGTGAGGATCGCCGTTAAATCACATAGGTCGTAAGTGAGGATCGCCGTTAAATCACATAGGTCGTAAGTGAGGATCCCCGTTAAATCACATAGGTCGTAAGTGAGGATCCCCGTTAAATCACATAGGTTGTAAGTGAGGATCCCCGTTAAATCACATAGGCCATAAGTGAGGATCGCCGTTAAATCACATATGTCGTAAGTGAGGATCGCCGTTAAATCACATAGGTCGTAAGTGAGGATCGCCGTTAAATCACATAGGTCGTAAGTGAGGATCGCAGTTAAATCACATAGGTCATAAGAAGGAGGAGGTGCATTTCAGTTTCTGAAACATGATACTCTTTCTCCGATATTCAGATCTTTTAGAATATCACTATTTTTCTTTGTAAATCGATTTGTTTCTCTCTCGTTTTTTTTTTTTTTTTTTTAATAAACTTATTTAAAATAATAGTAATATTTCAGTATTAGAAACATCTCAAGCAATGAAATATTTATAGTATATGTTCAAGAGGGAAATGCAAAGCTGTTCTGAAAGCTGAAGTCAAATGTTTAGGTGCATAAAGTGCCCATGTAGCATGTAACCTGGATGCAGACAGCCAGAGTTCTTCTTAATGGGAACGGGGAGGAAGGAGAAGATTGGTACACTTTATTTCCTGTTCCTTTAGGAAGGAGAAGATTGGTACACTTTATTTCCTGTTCCTCTACAACATATTGTAATATAATTTGCAGGGATTTTCCAGCCTCCCAGCATTAGAGAACTTCACTCTCAGAAAACAGCCGTAAGTTCAGAAACAGTATAGATTATTAAAGCTACTGGTATTTTGTGTTTGTATGTGGAATGTAATTGTTATGCTATGCTTATAAATTCTCTTCTGTAATCTGGTAATCTTAGTTTCAGCTTTGTAGCAAACGAGTCTCCCCATAGTTGCTTCGCTCCTGTGCCAATGAAAAACACACAGAATGTTTATCACAATCCCTTGTGGAAAGATTGGCAGACTGCTGTCTCAGCATATGCACTAGCAAACACACACATTGAAAACATACGATAGCCATCTGAAATGCTAACACAAACAGTCCGACATAAGAAATGCAGTTCATGGATGGTAACAGAAGTCACCAACAAATCAGCAGTTGTACACGCGATCAATTTTAATCACATAGTGACACCACCACCTTGGTGACAGTAGAAAAACATTCCAAATGAAATCCGCAGCTCACAGTGTCACGCCATGCACTCAACTCAGAAGCTGGGCAATGAAACTATCCTTTCAGTCTACAAATGGAGCAAAAATGCACCAGCCACCATCTAACAGAAGCAAAAGAAATATGCCACGGCTTACAACAGTGACCGTGCCTTGCGTCCATTTTGACCGGAAGTCCCTTCTGTAGTTTAGTTGATGGTTGGTTGGCTAGATGGTTTTAACCATATGCATTGGCACCACGTCAAGTGGCTAAGTGATTGGTTTCATTTAGCAGATCTCATAGTTTGGTTCCTGGGTGTTTTTTTTTTTTTTTTTTTATAGAGATCTTTGAGGATCGTCTCGGAAGCTGGGCGGTAGAGTTGAACTTTCATGCAGTGCTCTCGGCAGGCAGTGCTCTCAGCAGGCAGTGCTCTCAGCAGGCAGTGCTCTTGGCAGGGAGTGCTCTCAGCAGGCAGTGTTCTCAGCAGGCAGTGCTCTTGGCAGGGAGTGCTCTCAGCAGGCAGTGCTCTCAGCAGGCAGTGCTCTTGGCAGGGAGTGCTCTCAGCAGGCAGTGCTCTCAGCAGGCAGTGCTCTTGCCAGGCAGCTTGCCATTCTATGGAGAGAAGAAATTGAGCTATTTGGAATTAAATCTAGTGCAACTGTGTATTTAACCCACAGACTACCAAGCCTCTCAACGCTTGCACTTTCACACATACCTAATATTTTAGCATGTACTAAAAATGCCACAGCTTCACAACTGTTTAACATAAAGTTTTAGTATTTTGAATTTTTCACCAGATTGAATGGAGAAAAACATTTCAAGAACAAAAACTGCTTAATCTTGTTTGACGTCATTATCAAATGAATGTAGTTTGGTGCAAAAAGGCAATTTTAAAATCTTTTTTGTTTTGTTTTTTGACAGCAATATAGGCTAATAAAAATTCCATAGCTTCACAACTGTTTAACACTAACTGATAGTATTTAACATTTTTGCACCAAATTGAAAGAATTTTTGACAATTTACAAAAAAATTTAAAAATCATGTTATCTTGTACAGAATCATCATGTGGCTATAGATTGGAGGGAAAAAAGGTTAGCTGAACAATCTTTTTGTTTTTCTTCCTGACAGCAATATAGACGTAACAGTAATTACATTTCTTCACATCAATTGAACATAAACTCATAATAATTTGCAGTTTTGCACCAAACTGAATGGAGAAGAAACATTCCAAGAACAAAAACAATCTTATTGTACATCATCATCTTGTGGCTGTTGTTTTTATTCATTCATCACAAGTGTTGAGGACCGCTCTTTCTTTCATCTGCCATGAAACTGTAGTTGAGTTCTGGGAGTCTGGAGGTGACTTATACACCCAGTATGGGCCTGGAAGGGTCTAGGACAGTGAGGGCAGGGAGCAATGCCTGAAGGTGAAGAACCTGAAATAGGGGTGTTTTTTCTAGCCTGCCTGTGCTGGGCATCTGTACATTAGTGCAAAAGAAGGCAACCGAAGAATTTGACAACAAAACAACTATTTTTTTCCCCTGAAATAATCTTGGATGAGAGCTCTGCCTAACTGTGAAATACATTGTCTTCATGACTCTCATCATCATCAACATCATCATCATCAACATCATCAAGTGCCTTGCTGACTAGCATGGGTGATCATGCCTCTCCACAATCTGCAACTGAGTTGTTCATGACCCTGGTAACATCATGATGTAATTGTTTGACACTGATTTTGCCTGTCATAATGTAATTATTAAACAACGACTTTGCCTGTATTTCAGATACAATAACTTACGCCACACATTTCCCTGGCTTAGTGAAGCTGGGATCAGACTACTGTACATCCTCTTTATGTATGATCCAGCCAAAAGGTAAAATATCCGTCAAATAATTGAAGTCTGGATGCAAAGAAAAACAGTTCACTCATGGTGAGGTAGTGCTTAATGCACTGTCCTGGATACCATTGTGCACTTTGGTTCAGTCCCTGATAGAGTGTGAGGTAGTGCTTTATGCACTGTCCTAGACACCATTGTGCACTTCAGTTCAGTCCCTGATAGTGGCCGAGGTAGTGCTTAATGCACTGTCCTGGATACCATTGTGCACTTCGGTTCAGTCCCTAATTGTGGCCAAGGTAGTGCTTAATGCACTGTCCTGGATACCATTGTGCACTTCGGTTAAGTCCCTAATAGTGGCCAAGGTAGTGCTAAATGCACTGTCCTGGATACCATTGTGCACTTCGGTTCAGTCCCGGATAGTGGCTGAGGTAGGGCTTAATGCGCTGTCCTGGATACCATTGTGCACTTCGGTTCAATCCCCGAAAGTGGCCAAGGTAGTGCTTAATGCACTGTCCTGGATACCATTGTGCACTTTGGTTCAGTCCCTAATAGTGGCCAAGGTAGTGCTTAATGCACTGTCCTGGATACCATTGTGCACTTCAGTTCAGTCCCCGATAGTGGCTGAGGTAGTGCTTAATGCACTGTCCTGGATACCATTGTGCACTTCGGTTCAGTCCCTGATAGTGGCTGAGGTAGTGCTTAATGCACTGTCTTGGATACTATTGTATACTATTCCTTTGAATATGAAAAAAAAAAAAACATCAAGGCTGGATAGCTAAATACATGTGAAGAGAATTGTATCAGTGATTATAAAGAGCAACGCTTTGTACCAGCACCTTCATCTGTGACCCAGGATGTGCTGGACTGAAAGGCTACGAGAAGGCAGATGCCCTTTCACGCACTCTTGGAAGTCGACCTTCTATAGTCAGAATAGACAAAAATCAATATTGAACGAGAAACAACATGCATTGAAGTCCTTAAACATGAAAATAATAATTTCTCTCTGACTTAGATACAGAGTCTAGATGTACCAGTTGGAGCAGTGCAACGTAACAAAAATACAAGAGCTGACAGGTGCTACATAAAGTACAGGAGTCATCAGCATAAACACAGTTAAAAAAAAAACATGCTTAGGAGAAGATAAGAGCACTTATATGTGTGTCCAACTGCTATCAGTATGATCTTAGAAGTTAATCATCATCATCAGTTCTCGTTATGCCTAGTGGCACATGAGGTTTCAGAGAGGACTTTCCATGCTTTCCTGTCCTGTGCAATCTTCAGTGCAGTTTTCCATGTCAAAGATGCCGCACTCAGGTTACTTTCCATCGTTCGTCTCCATGTTGTTTTTGGGGGCCCCTATTTTCTCTTTCCCTCTGGTGTCCATGTTAGAGCTGTTTTGGCAGGTATATCAGAAGTCATTCTCATAACGTGGCCAAGCCATTTCCATCTTCTCTTGGTTATCTAACTGTCTAAAGTTTCTTGGTTTGTGGTTAGAAGTAGTTTAGTGTTTGAGATTGTATCTGGCCAGAAAATTTTGATAATTCTACGTAGACATGTGTGGTGGAAGGTGGACAGCTTGTGTGCATCCTTTTTGGTCATTCTCCAGCATTCCACTCCATAAAGAAGAACTGGCAAAATGATGCTCTTGTAGAGTCGGAGTTTTGTTCCTCTGCAGTAATTGTTGGATTTCCAGATTTGCCTCATCCTTCCAAAAGTAGCTTTAGCTTTGTTCAGGCGTTACCGTATGTCTTCCTCTGTCCCTCCCAGTAGGGTTAGAAGTTAATAATATAGTGTAAAACTTGTCATGAAAGTAACGTTTGCTAGATATTTCTGTAGATACTGTTATTGTCATAATAGCAAATACTGCTTCAGCAGTTCATATGCATAGATCCCTGTGTGGGTTGTGGGGAAAACAAGAATAGACCCACAGGTTTCAGAACCTGGCCGTACTGGCATTTTTTTGGTTTAATAATTGACCTTGGCTTCCAGGTCAGCCCTGCAGAGTAATGATCAGAGATGTGACCACAAGAAAATGAGGAATAAATTATGAATACCCATATTTAATAATCCTTAATTTATATTCCATTTTGTTCACTCGGTACACACAGTATATCTTCTCCTTCTTCTTTGCATTCACCGGCTGTGACCTCTGGTGAAAAATTCTGGTTGTTCATTCACTTCAGGGCTGTGGTCTTATTCTAGAACTTGAGTTTTGCATGCACATCCATTTTACAGTTCTGGCTTATTTGTATGCAGACTGTTGATTCTTCACCCTTCTCCAAAAGATGGGCTCAGACATTTATGGAAACACCGCTAATTTGTCACCTTTTTTGACATGCTTGTTATGTAGCAGTGGGTATCCCCCCCCCACACATACACACACACACACACACACACACACACACACACACACACACACACACACACACACACACACACACTCAGTGAGACATTGGACCCACCTGGGAAATAGTAAATCTGAATTGTAGGCAAATGAGCATTACCAGCACAGTTAACGTGAAATTCTATTATTGCAGAGCCACTGCTGAAGATTGTTTGCAGTGTTCATATTTCAAGGAGCAGCCAAGTCGTAAGTACTCAGTACCCATTTATATATTAACTACTAGGCACTGCTAACACCAACATAAATTTAATCACGGAAACAACAGGTTGCTAACGGCAGCTTAAAATTATAAGTGGCTTATCCAAATCTAATCCAGATTTGTGAAATGCCAAATGAAGTTTATTTGTGCTTTGACTGTTGATATGGTGTTGTTTAGTTGTTGACTATGGTAACTAGGGGTTTGTTCACAAAAACATGCTTCCACCTCTTGTGTGACTGCTGGCTCCTGCTTCTTCTTCTTCTTCTTTTTAACATTTACCGGTTCTAAACTTGGCTGAAAAGTTCTGGTTGTTGCATCCACTTTTGGATTTAAGTCCTGTTGCAGAAATTATTCCAAGAGATGTCAGATAAGTTTGGCATTGACAAATACATTAGAAATATACCCATTGGTGTGCAGTCATGATTGGTTGGTTTATGAATTTACTGATGTCCATGTAGGTTCCTGTGTCCCATTTCGAATAAAAAGGAGTGGGGGTGGAGAATGTTGGAAGATTTATTGAACGAACGAACTTTATTTTCAAAGGGTTACAAATTGGGCACTCAGGCCCGTCTGACATTTGACCCTTCTAAGCACTCATCTTTCAAATTACCAATGCCTGTTATCAATAATGCATGTTATGTTTATAATTTAAAAAAAAAAAATTATAGAATAATGCATACACACATCATGTATACAGAATTATACACACTCAAACACACCCACACACACATATACTCTTACATTCTCATACATACACATACTTACTCACATACAGACAAATGCAATACATGCATATACATACATACATGCATACATGCATACATACATACATACATACATACATACATACATACATACATACATACATACATACATACATACATACATACATACATACATACATACATACATACATACATACATACATACATACATACATGCACACACGCACGCACGCATGCATGCACGCACACACACATGCAGGCAGGCAGACTGACAGACAGACAGACATTCACCCACCCACACACTCACTCACCTCTCTCTCTCTCGCACATACTCTCTCACAAACTTTCTCACACACACTGCCACTTAACAAGCATGTCACAAAAGGCAACTATTTTATATATAATAATTTGTACAAATCAGACATGGTGGATCAGAAAGAGCAGGCATCACAGTCTAGCATGATATGCTGCGCCTTTTGCTACTTTCTTCACAGAAGAAGAAGAAAAAGAATTCCCAGGAAGTCGAATGCTTTGACATTTTATCCCTCTAAACCCTGAAAATGGCATGCATATATTCAGATAACGCTCTTTATATGTATAAATGACTGATTGCTCTCTGTGTGAATTCTGATCGTGACTGATTGCTCTCTGTGTTGAGTTCTGTCTTGACTGATTGCTCTCTGTGTGAGTTCTGATCTTGACTGCTTGCTGTCTGTGTTGAGTTCTGTCTTGACTGATTGCTCTCTGTGTGAATTCTGATCGTGACTGATTGCTGTCTGTGTTGAGTTCTGTCTTGACTGATTGCTCTCTGTGTTAATTCTGATCGTGACTGATTGCTCTCTGTGTTGAGTTCTGTCTTGACTGATTGCTCTCTGTGTGAGTTCTGATCTTGACTGCTTGCTGTCTGTGTTGAGTTCTGTCTTGACTGATTGCTCTCTGTGTGAATTCTGATCGTGACTGCTTGCTGTCTGTGTTGAGTTCTGTCTTGACTGATTGCTCTCTGTGTGAGTTCTGATCTTGACTGATTGCTCTCTGTGTGAGTTCTGATCTTGACTGATTGCTCTCTGTGTGAGTTCTGTCTTGACTGATTGCTCTGTGTTTGAGTTCTGATGCCCAGTTTTAGGATAAAACAAAAATATACCTAAAGCATGTCATAAAAGGACACTAGTTAGGGCTTGCAGAAATCTGATGCGTTGAGCTAAAAGGCTCAGATATCGCAGCCTAGCTATAAGCTACATCGCGCTGTGCCAGCTACTCGTTTTTAGGGCAACCTCAAAGAAAAAATAAGACTATCTGTTAGTTGAACATTCACACTGCAGAATGTTGACTAGAATTGTGAGTAAAATGTTTAATTTCTTGCAGCGTGTGATCCTGAGTTCATGCCATCCTTCCCACAACATCGACTGAAGAGGAAACAGATGAAACAAGCGGTGAAAAAGGAAAAAAGGTACTGTTAATACTGAATATCTGTATTTTACCCGTAACAGCCCACGTGACTAATATAATCCAGGTTAGCTAATTATTTTTATTCAGTTTAAATAGGCTACAACAAGTTAGAATAAATAAAAGCCTGAAATAATATACCCACAATAATATTAATAAAATTAGAAAATTTTGTGTTTATAGTTTTTGTTTTGTTTTATAATACAATATATCCTTCTTTTCTCGTTGCAGAAAGTCTGCCGATGAATCATTCAACAGTTTTGGAGACAGCTCTTCAGGAATTCCTCTGTAAGTATCTATTCCTTTTCATCATCATCATGTAGAGTAGCCTTTTGCATAAGGTCACTTACTATCTTTGTGACCAGCAAGAAAGATTCTTGATCCTTTGGCAGACATGAAACTCTTATAAAAAAACCATTCTAGGGGGTAAAACAGTTGAACAAAAACTATACAGTGATACAAGTGGGAAGATAACATCCAAGACAAATAACAAATAGCAAACTGTTATACTTTACAACCAGGGTGAGGGACAGAGTGTTGAAGATCCATTTCAGCCAGCTTTCTTGTGGAGGGATGGGACTTGATTGATTGATCTTGCTGAAGATCAAGTAGCCATTTTAGGGCTGTCTTGACTGTTGATTTTCATTTGATTTGCCAAAGTCTTTGATATGTCCTGCTTCTTTGTAATAAATAGACTCACAGATCATGCCTCAGAAATTAAAACTAGTTTTTTAGAAGGGCTTGCATTGCTTGATAGGACTCTGAGATCAGAGTGTTGAATCTGCTGCTGCCACTCATCTGGATGGTGAGCTACTTCACATTTAGATGACCATGGTGAAGACTCTGGAATGAAGTAGATAATGTAGCAGAACAGCGTATCCCTACCTACTTAGACAGACACAAAAAGGGGTGTGAACAGAGTCTATAAAACACTAAACATTCATCCCCGTGTGGGTTCCAGGGTCCCATACAAGTGGGTCAGATCAGTTAAAAAAAAAGAATGCGCATGCAGCACTCAGATTCTAGAACACAACTAGAGTCCCAAAGTGGATAAACAACCACAACTTTCCACTGGAGTTTTCAGCCAGTGAAACTAGAAACTAAACATTACTAAACTAAACAAAGAAAAGAAAGATGGACGTGCAGTTAGCTTAACACAGGCACGTCAAGTATGGAATCTGTTGGATACTGAATGGATCTGAGCATGTGTTGGAATGTCCGGATTGCAGTTGTGTTAGTTCTTTATTGATGTATATAATATATATATATAATTCATACTTATTTCTGTATACTCCATATATTGATAGTTGTGTTTCACTTCACTTGCTTGTCACTTCACTTCACAGGTTGAAACGCATCAAACAAGACAACAGTTAACTTCAGGAGCCAACACTATTCTGTCTCCCATCTCTCACAAAGACAGTTCAGATGGTGAAGAAATTACAAGGATTTCCATGAACAAGGAAATGCAGATAGTATACTGAAAAACAACATGAAGCACCAAGGAATGACAGAGAAGTTGGTGGATATAACAAATAAGAAATGCTTTAAAAAACAGAAACAACAGTTTCATGATAAACTGTAGTGACTCTTATTTGCTTCTGAGACTGTATCCTGTTAATATTATTATTCTTATCTGAATTCACCACTTAAAAGGCTTTCCTGCGATGTATTATGGTTTAGAGTTGGGCTGTAATGTCTGTGCTTTTCCGCCCAACACATTGGTTTTAGCGAATCCTTAATGTGTCACCTTTTACATGCGTGATAAGGGGCAAGAGTATATTCCCCCTCCACCTCACCCCCCCCCCCCCCAAAAAAAAAAGAAAAATTGAGCCCTGGAGCCCACAGGGGAAGATGGAAACAAATAAGAGATGCATCAATGAAGCAGAAACAGTAGTTTTATGATAAATAGGTTTGATTTTCTTGTAAGGCTGTATCTTGTGGCAGCATTTAATGATGTTTTATCATCTTCCTTGTCAGCTGATACTGTAAATTGTACTGATTTACAACCACCCCCATTTTGATCAAATATTTGTATTATCTTCTTCACGCTCACTGGCTGTAAACACTGGTGGAATGTTCTGGTTGTTCATCCACTTCTGGACTGCAGACCTGTTCCAGAACCTAAGTGTTGCGTGTGCATCCATTTAACAGATCTGACACATTTGTATGCAGACTGCTGGTTCCTTGCCTGTCAAGCAGAGGCACTCTGACTTCGAAGGAAGCTCCAAATTAGTCAACTCTTACGACATGCTTTTCAGTAGGCAGTGGTTCTATTCTTGTTTTCCCTATAATAGAGCCCCAGAACCCACACAGGGAACATATTTGTATTATCTTTAGAACAGCTGTTCACCAGTTTCTATTCTGTGCTTATTTGTATCTACCCATGTCATTTCAGCCCATGTATATCCCCTTGGAGTTCTGCTGGTTTGTTTTGCTGCCCCAGTGTCTTCTTCTCTTATGCATTAAACTCTAAGACATGCTTGGCTGATTACAAAACAGTGTTCAGGAAATAGATAGCTATGTAGAGGCATCTGGTGTGAGCCTTAATGCGTGCTTTATAGATGTTGGCATTCACAACCTCAAATATTCAATCTATCCATTGCTTGCAGGGGCAGCCCCTTGATTTGTTTTGTGTGTGTGTGTCTAAGGACAGGACTCTATGGTTCACTGTTCTGTGACAGTCTTGTTGCATGTCCAAACCATTTGATCTGCTGTCTGATGATGTAGTTCAGCACTGGTTCTGTACTCACTTGTTTCCTAGCCTTTCTCTTCTTGTTACATTTCGGATTTGTCGTAGACATTTCATTTTTGTTGTTTTGATTGTTCTTTTTCCTTTTGCTCTTAATGTCCATGTTTAATACTGTTAACAAATAAATACTCTTCTGGTGCTGCACTTTCTAATGAAATCGTGATGGTTTTTATACAGGTTCGATAAACTATCAGTTGGTTTATAAGCTGTCACCAGTGAAATTCTTAAAGTGACATGTAAAAACAAATTAAATAATGTGTGGTTTATTGAAATGAAAAAAAATAAAAAATTCTGTATTGTAATGTGGAATGAGCTGTGTTGATTGTGTAAATTAGTATTTCAGTTAGTGTTCAGATAAATTAATTTTTCATGGTTGAGAGAATTGTGTAAATTAATGTTTCAGTTACTGTGTTGAGAGAATTGTGTAACTGTGTTGAGAGAATTGTGTAACTGTGTTGAGAGAATTGTGTACATTAATACTTCAATTACTCTGTTGAGAGAATTGTGTAAATTAATACTTCAGTTACTGTGTTGAGAGAATTGTGTAAATTAATACTTCAATTACTGTGTTGAGAGAATTGTGTAAATTAATACTTCAATTACTGTGTTGAGAGAATTGTGTAAATTAATACTTCAGTTACTGTGTTGAGAGAATTGTGTAAATTAATACTTCAATTACTGTGTTGAGAGAATTGTGTAAATTAATACTTCAATTACTGTGTTGAGAGAATTGTGTAAAATAATACTTCAATTACTGTGTTGAGAGAATTGTGTAAATTAATACTTCAATTACTGTGTTGAGAGAATTGTGTAAATTAATACTTCAATTACTGTGTTGAGAGAATTGTGTAAATTAATACTTCAATTACTGTGTTGAGAGAATTGTGTAACTGTATTGAGAGAATTGTGTAACTGTGTTGAGAGAATTGTGTAACTGTGTTGAGAGAATTGTGTAACTGTGTTGAGAGAATTGTGTAACTGTCTTGAGAGAATTGTGTAACTGTGTTGAGAGAATTGTGTAACTGTGTTGAGAGAATTGTGTAACTGTGTTGAGAGAATTGTGTAACTGTGTTGAGAGAATTGTGTAACTGTATTGAGAGAATTGTGTAACTGTATTGAGAGAATTGTGTAACTGTATTGAGAGAATTGTGTAACTGTGTTGAGAGAATTGTGTAACTGTGTTGAGAGAATTGTGTAACTGTGTTGAGAGAATTGTGTAACTGTGTTGAGAGAATTGTGTAACTGTATTGAGAGAATTGTGTAACTGTATTGAGAGAATTGTGTAACTGTATTGAGAGAATTGTGTAACTGTGTTGAGAGAATTGTGTAACTGTGTTGAGAGAATTGTGTAACTGTGTTGAGAGAATTGTGTAACTGTGTTGAGAGAATTGTGTAACTGTGTTGAGAGAATTGTGTAACTGTGTTGAGAGAATTGTGTAACTGTATTGAGAGAATTGTGTAACTATATAGAGAGAATTGTGTAACTGTGTTGAGAGAGTTGTGTAACTGTATTGAGAGAATTGTGTAACTGTATTGAGAGAATTGTGTAACTGTGTTGAGAGAATTGTGTAACTGTATTGAGAGAATTGTGTAACTGTGTTGAGAGAATTGTGTAACTGTGTTGAGAGAATTGTGTAACTGTATTGAGAGAATTGTGTAACTGTATTGAGAGAATTGTGTAACTGTGTTGAGAGAATTGTGTAACTGTGTTGAGAGAATTGTGTAACTGTATTGAGAGAATTGTGTAACTGTGTTGAGAGAATTGTGTAACTGTGTTGAGAGAATTGTGTAAATTAATACTTCAATTACTGTGTTGAGAGAATTGTGTAAATTAATACTTCAATTACTGTGTTGAGAGAATTGTGTAAATTAATACTTCAATTACTGTGTTGAGAGAATTGTGTAAATTAATACTTCAATTACTGTGTTGAGAGAATTGTGTAAATTAATACTTCAATTACTGTGTTGAGAGAATTGTGTAAATTAATACTTCAATTACTGTGTTGAGAGAATTGTGTAAATTAATACTTCAATTACTGTGTTGAGAGAATTGTGTAAATTAATACTTCAATTACTGTGTTGAGAGAATTGTGTAACTGTATTGAGAGAATTGTGTAACTGTGTTGAGAGAATTGTGTAACTGTGTTGAGAGAATTGTGTAACTGTATTGAGAGAATTGTGTAACTGTGTTGAGAGAATTGTGTAACTGTGTTGAGAGAATTGTGTAACTGTATTGAGAGAATTGTGTAACTGTGTTGAGAGAATTGTGTAACTGTGTTGAGAGAATTGTGTAAATTAATACTTCAATTACTGTGTTGAGAGAATTGTGTAAATTAATACTTCAATTACTGTGTTGAGAGAATTGTGTAAATTAATACTTCAATTACTGTGTTGAGAGAATTGTGTAAATTAATACTTCAATTACTGTGTTGAGAGAATTGTGTAAATTAATACTTCAATTACTGTGTTGAGAGAATTGTGTAAATTAATACTTCAATTACTGTGTTGAGAGAATTGTGTAAATTAATACTTCAATTACTGTGTTGAGAGAATTGTGTAAATTAATACTTCAATTACTGTGTTGAGAGAATTGTGTAACTGTATTGAGAGAATTGTGTAACTGTGTTGAGAGAATTGTGTAACTGTGTTGAGAGAATTGTGTAACTGTATTGAGAGAATTGTGTAACTGTGTTGAGAGAATTGTGTAACTGTGTTGAGAGAATTGTGTAACTGTATTGAGAGAATTGTGTAACTGTATTGAGAGAATTGTGTAACTGTATTGAGAGAATTGTGTAACTGTGTTGAGAGAATTGTGTAACTGTGTTGAGAGAATTGTGTAACTGTGTTGAGATAATTGTGTAACTGTGTTTAGAGAATTGTGTAACTGTGTTGAGAGAATTGTGTAACTGTATTGAGAGAATTGTGTAACTGTGTTGAGAGAATTGCGTAACTGTGTTGAGAGAATTGTGTAAATTAATACTTCAATTACTGTGTTGAGAGAATTGTGTAAATTAATACTTCAATTACTGTGTTGAGAGAATTGTGTAAATTAATACTTCAATTACTGTGTTGAGAGAATTGTGTAAATTAATACTTCAATTACTGTGTTGAGAGAATTGTGTAAATTAATACTTCAATTACTGTGTTGAGAGAATTGTGTAAATTAATACTTCAATTACTGTGTTGAGAGAATTGTGTAAATTAATACTTCAATTATTGTGTTGAGAGAATTGTGTAACTGTGTTGAGAAATTTTGTAACTGTATTGAGAGAATTGTGTAACTGTGTTGAGAGAATTGTGTAACTGTGTTGAGAGAATTGTGTAACTGTATTGAGAGAATTGTGTAACTGTATTGAGAGAATTGTGTAACTGTATTGAGAGAATTGTGTAACTGTGTTGAGAGAATTGTGTAACTGTATTGAGAGAATTGTGTAACTGTATTGAGAGAATTGTGTAACTGTATTGAGAGAATTGTGTAACTGTGTTGAGAGAATTGTGTAACTGTATTGAGAGAATTGTGTAACTGTGTTGAGAGAATTGTGTAACTGTGTTGAGAGAATTGTGTAACTGTGTTGAGAGAATTGTGTAACTGTGTTGAGAGAATTGTGTAACTGTGTTGAGAGAATTGTGTAACTGTGTTGAGAGAATTGTGTAACTGTGTTGAGAGAATTGTGTAACTGTGTTGAGAGAATTGTGTAACTGTGTTGAGAGAATTGTGTAACTGTGTTGAGAGAATTGTGTAACTGTATTGAGAGAATTGTGTAACTGTGTTGAGAGAATTGTGTAACTGTGTTGAGAGAATTGTGTAAATTAATACTTCAATTACTGTGTTGAGAGAATTGTGTAAATTAATACTTCAATTACTGTGTTGAGAGAATTGTGTAACTGTATTGAGAGAATTGTGTAACTGTGTTGAGAGAATTGTGTAACTGTGTTGAGAGAATTGTGTAACTGTGTTGAGAGAATTGTGTAACTGTGTTGAGAGAATTGTGTAACTGTGTTGAGAGAATTGTGTAACTGTGTTGAGAGAATTGTGTAACTGTGTTGAGAGAATTGTGTAACTGTGTTGAGAGAATTGTGTAACTGTGTTGAGAGAATTGTGTAACTGTGTTGAGAGAATTGTGTAACTGTGTTGAGACAATTGTGTAACTGTTGAGAGAATTGTGTAACTGTATTGAGAGAATTGTGTAACTGTATTGAGAGAATTGTGTAACTGTATTGAGAGAATTGTGTAACTGTATTGAGAGAATTGTGTAACTGTGTTGAGAGAATTGTGTAACTGTGTTGAGAGAATTGTGTAACTGTGTTTAGAGAATTGTGTAACTGTGTTGAGAGAATTGTGTAACTGTATTGAGAGAATTGTGTAACTGTGTTGAGAGAATTGCGTAACTGTGTTGAGAGAATTGTGTAAATTAATACTTCAATTACTGTGTTGAGAGAATTGTGTAAATTAATACTTCAATTACTGTGTTGAGAGAATTGTGTAAATTAATACTTCAATTACTGTGTTGAGAGAATTGTGTAAATTAATACTTCAATTACTGTGTTGAGAGAATTGTGTAAATTAATACTTCAATTACTGTGTTGAGAGAATTGTGTAAATTAATACTTCAATTACTGTGTTGAGAGAATTGTGTAACTGTATTGAGAGAATTGTGTAACTGTATTGAGAGAATTGTGTAACTGTATTGAGAGAATTGTGTAACTGTGTTGAGAGAATTGTGTAACTGTATTGAGAGAATTGTGTAACTGTATTGAGAGAATTGTGTAACTGTATTGAGAGAATTGTGTAACTGTGTTGAGAGAATTGTGTAACTGTATTGAGAGAATTGTGTAACTGTGTTGAGAGAATTGTGTAACTGTGTTGAGAGAATTGTGTAACTGTGTTGAGAGAATTGTGTAACTGTGTTGAGAGAATTGTGTAACTGTGTTGAGAGAATTGTGTAACTGTGTTGAGAGAATTGTGTAACTGTGTTGAGAGAATTGTGTAACTGTGTTGAGAGAATTGTGTAACTGTGTTGAGAGAATTGTGTAACTGTGTTGAGAGAATTGTGTAACTGTATTGAGAGAATTGTGTAACTGTGTTGAGAGAATTGTGTAACTGTGATGAGAGAATTGTGTAAATTAATACTTCAATTACTGTGTTGAGAGAATTGTGTAAATTAATACTTCAATTACTGTGTTGAGAGAATTGTGTAACTGTATTGAGAGAATTGTGTAACTGTGTTGAGAGAATTGTGTAACTGTGTTGAGAGAATTGTGTAACTGTGTTGAGAGAATTGTGTAACTGTGTTGAGAGAATTGTGTAACTGTGTTGAGACAATTGTGTAACTGTTGAGAGAATTGTGTAACTGTATTGAGAGAATTGTGTAACTGTGTTGAGAGAATTGTGTAACTGTATTGAGAGAATTGTGTAACTGTATTGAGAGAATTGTGTAACTGTATTGAGAGAATTGTGTAACTGTGTTGAGAGAATTGTGTAACTGTGTTGAGAGAATTGTGTAACTGTGTTGAGAGAATTGTGTAACTGTGTTTAGAGAATTGTGTAACTGTGTTGAGAGAATTGTGTAACTGTATTGAGAGAATTGTGTAACTGTGTTGAGAGAATTGCGTAACTGTGTTGAGAGAATTGTGTAAATTAATACTTCAATTACTGTGTTGAGAGAATTGTGTAAATTAATACTTCAATTACTGTGTTGAGAGAATTGTGTAAATTAATACTTCAATTACTGTGTTGAGAGAATTGTGTAAATTAATACTTCAATTACTGTGTTGAGAGAATTGTGTAAATTAATACTTCAATTACTGTGTTGAGAGAATTGTGTAAATTAATACTTCAATTACTGTGTTGAGAGAATTGTGTAAATTAATACTTCAATTATTGTGTTGAGAGAATTGTGTAACTGTGTTGAGAGAATTGTGTAACTGTATTGAGAGAATTGTGTAACTGTGTTGAGAGAATTGTGTAACTGTGTTGAGAGAATTGTGTAACTGTATTGAGAGAATTGTGTAACTGTATTGAGAGAATTGTGTAACTGTATTGAGAGAATTGTGTAACTGTGTTGAGAGAATTGTGTAACTGTATTGAGAGAATTGTGTAACTGTATTGAGAGAATTGTGTAACTGTATTGAGAGAATTGTGTAACTGTGTTGAGAGAATTGTGTAACTGTATTGAGAGAATTGTGTAACTGTGTTGAGAGAATTGTGTAACTGTGTTGAGAGAATTGTGTAACTGTGTTGAGAGAATTGTGTAACTGTGTTGAGAGAATTGTGTAACTGTGTTGAGAGAATTGTGTAACTGTGTTGAGAGAATTGTGTAACTGTGTTGAGAGAATTGTGTAACTGTGTTGAGAGAATTGTGTAACTGTGTTGAGAGAATTGTGTAACTGTGTTGAGAGAATTGTGTAACTGTATTGAGAGAATTGTGTAACTGTGTTGAGAGAATTGTGTAACTGTGTTGAGAGAATTGTGTAAATTAATACTTCAATTACTGTGTTGAGAGAATTGTGTAAATTAATACTTCAATTACTGTGTTGAGAGAATTGTGTAACTGTATTGAGAGAATTGTGTAACTGTGTTGAGAGAATTGTGTAACTGTGTTGAGAGAATTGTGTAACTGTGTTGAGAGAATTGTGTAACTGTGTTGAGAGAATTGTGTAACTGTGTTGAGAGAATTGTGTAACTGTGTTGAGAGAATTGTGTAACTGTGTTGAGAGAATTGTGTGTAACTGTGTTGAGAGAATTGTGTAACTGTGTTGAGAGAATTGTGTAACTGTGTTGAGAGAATTGTGTAACTGTGTTGAGACAATTGTGTAACTGTTGAGAGAATTGTGTAACTGTATTGAGAGAATTGTGTAACTGTATTGAGAGAATTGTGTAACTGTATTGAGAGAATTGTGTAACTGTATTGAGAGAATTGTGTAACTGTGTTGAGAGAATTGTGTAACTGTGTTGAGAGAATTGTGTAACTGTGTTTAGAGAATTGTGTAACTGTGTTGAGAGAATTGTGTAACTGTATTGAGAGAATTGTGTAACTGTGTTGAGAGAATTGCGTAACTGTGTTGAGAGAATTGTGTAAATTAATACTTCAATTACTGTGTTGAGAGAATTGTGTAAATTAATACTTCAATTACTGTGTTGAGAGAATTGTGTAAATTAATACTTCAATTACTGTGTTGAGAGAATTGTGTAAATTAATACTTCAATTACTGTGTTGAGAGAATTGTGTAAATTAATACTTCAATTACTGTGTTGAGAGAATTGTGTAAATTAATACTTCAATTACTGTGTTGAGAGAATTGTGTAAATTAATACTTCAATTATTGTGTTGAGAGAATTGTGTAACTGTGTTGAGAGAATTGTGTAACTGTATTGAGAGAATTGTGTAACTGTGTTGAGAGAATTGTGTAACTGTGTTGAGAGAATTGTGTAACTGTATTGAGAGAATTGTGTAACTGTATTGAGAGAATTGTGTAACTGTATTGAGAGAATTGTGTAACTGTGTTGAGAGAATTGTGTAACTGTATTGAGAGAATTGTGTAACTGTATTGAGAGAATTGTGTAACTGTATTTAGAGAATTGTGTAACTGTGTTGAGAGAATTGTGTAACTGTATTGAGAGAATTGTGTAACTGTGTTGAGAGAATTGTGTAACTGTGTTGAGAGAATTGTGTAACTGTGTTGAGAGAATTGTGTAACTGTGTTGAGAGAATTGTGTAACTGTGTTGAGAGAATTGTGTAACTGTGTTGAGAGAATTGTGTAACTGTGTTGAGAGAATTGTGTAACTGTGTTGAGAGAATTGTGTAACTGTGTTGAGAGAATTGTGTAACTGTATTGAGAGAATTGTGTAACTGTGTTGAGAGAATTGTGTAACTGTGTTGAGAGAATTGTGTAAATTAATACTTCAATTACTGTGTTGAGAGAATTGTGTAAATTAATACTTCAATTACTGTGTTGAGAGAATTGTGTAACTGTATTGAGAGAATTGTGTAACTGTGTTGAGAGAATTGTGTAACTGTGTTGAGAGAATTGTGTAACTGTGTTGAGAGAATTGTGTAACTGTGTTGAGAGAATTGTGTAACTGTGTTGAGACAATTGTGTAACTGTTGAGAGAATTGTGTAACTGTATTGAGAGAATTGTGTAACTGTGTTGAGAGAATTGTGTAACTGTGTTGAGAGAATTGTGTAACTGTGTTGAGAGAATTATGTAACTGTGTTGAGAGAATTGTGTAACTGTGTTGAGAGAATTGTGTAACTGTGTTGAGAGAATTGTGTAACTGTGTTGAGAGAATTGTGTAACTGTATTGAGAGAATTGTGTAACTGTATTGAGAGAATTGTGTAACTGTGTTGAGAGAATTGTGTAACTGTGTTGAGAGAATTGTGTAACTGTATTGAGAGAATTGTGTAACTGTGTTGAGATAATTGTGTAACTGTGTTGAGAGAATTGTGTAACTGTGTTGAGAGAATTGTGTAACTGTGTTGAGAGAATTGTGTAACTGTGTTGAGAGAATTGTGTAACTGTATTGAGAGAATTGTGTAACTGTGTTGAGAGAATTGTGTAACTGTGTTGAGAGAATTGTGTAACTGTGTTGAGAGAATTGTGTAACTGTATTGAGAGAATTGTGTAACTGTGTTGAGAGAATTGTGTAACTGTGTTGAGAGAATTGTGTAACTGTATTGAGAGAATTGTGTAACTGTGTTGAGAGAATTGTGTAACTGTATTGAGAGAATTGTGTAACTGTGTTGAGAGAATTGTGTAACTGTGTTGAGAGAATTGTGTAACTGTGTTGAGAGAATTGTGTAACTGTATTGAGAGAATTGTGTAACTGTATTGAGAGAATTGTGTAACTGTGTTGAGAGAATTGTGTAACTGTGTTGAGAGAATTGTGTAACTGTATTGAGAGAATTGTGTAACTGTATTGAGAGAATTGTGTAACTGTGTTGAGAGAATTGTGTAACTGTGTTGAGATAATTGTGTAAATTAATACTTCAGTTACTGTGTTGGGAGAAGGAAATTGTAAAAAAATAATTTTTCTGTTCTGTTGTTGAAAGTGTAGCACTCAGTGGCTAGGCACTTGCCTCTTTATTCAAGTCTTAGGTTTGAATCCACATTAAAACAATTGTTGAATAACTGACCTTGACTTCCATGCCGACCCAGCCTATAATTGGTACCAGGAAATGTCCTGGGAAGTAAAAGTGGAAGATATGTTGACTACATTACCCATCACCTGCCGATTGGTCTACAAAATATGGATCTGGTACCACAAGCCTGGTGTGTCACTGGGGTGAGAGGGTCTATTACTTTTTTGTTTTTGTTTTTAACAGTGTTGAGAGAAGATTTGTGTGAAATGTTTCATTTTACAGTGTTTTGACACATGTGTGAAATGAACTGTCTGAAATGATCTTTTCAGTTACAGTTTTGAGAAATAAACTTTGTGTGACATAGTCTTTACACTTGCAATGTTGAGAAATAAACTTTGTGTGAAATAAACTGTGTAAAATAATTTTTTTTCAGTTCAGTGTTCAGAAATAAACTGTGAAATAATCTTTTTACTTACAATGTTGAGAAATAAACTTTGGGTGAAATAATCTTTTCAGTTGCAATATTGAGAAATAAACTTTGGGTAAAATAGTTTTCTTTTCTCTTTTTTTTTAGTTAATAATGTTGAGAACTGTATGTGAAATAATTTGTTTCAGTTTACTGTTAAGTTTGGTGTGTAATGAATGAATGAATCAAGAACTGTTGTGTCTGCACTTGGGCCATTCTTCCCCCTACCTTTCCCCTTCTCCTCCCCCCAGTGCATGCTTTGTCACCTTCCTGGGTAGTCAATGAAGTTTCCTTATTAAATGTGCTAGTTCTTCTTCTTCTTCTATCTTTCTAACTCCCAAAGGAGCATGGGCCCTCAACAAAGTCACGCTAAGTCACTCTATCCTCACCGTCGCATGTAGCTGTCCTCATGTCCTCCCCGTCTTTTTAACTTCACTCTCTAGCTCCCTTCTCCATGTGTTTTTTGCCTTTCTTTATTTCTATGCCCCTGTGGGTTCCAGCGCAAAGATATTCTAGTTATACTTCTTCTTCTTCTTCGCGTTCACCAGCTGTAAACTCTGGCGGAAGGTTCTGGTTGCTCGTCTACTACTGAACTGCAGTCCTGCTCCAGAACCTGAGTGTTGCGTGTGCATCAGTTTTACAGATCTCATTCTCTTGAATACAGACTGTTGGTTCCTTGCCTCTCCGGCAGACGCACTCCGTCTTCAAAGGAAGCTCCCCAATTAGTTGACTCTTACAACATGCTTTTGGGGAGGCAGTGGGTCTATTCTTGTTTTCCCCACAATGGGGCCCCGGAACCCACACAGGGGTCTAGTTATACTGATCTCAGATTTTCTCAGTGTGTGTCCTGTCCAGTGCCAGCATCTTTTCCTCACCTCTTGGTCCACTGAAACATGTTTAGTTCTCTCCCAAAGCTCTATATCAGTGATTCTATCATACCATTCAATTCCCTCTGTTCTACGCAGGCACCAGTTAATGAATGTCTGTAGTTTATTAGTAATTGCCTTGGTTGTTCTCCATGTTTCCGCCCCATACAAAAGAACTGATTTGACATTAGCATTCAAGATTTTAAGTTTCTTATTTGTTTTAATTTCTGTTGACCTCCACAAATTCCCTAGTGCCAGCTGCAATCAGATTAAAAATCTGCTTGTTTTTCCCCTGAGCATTGAAAACAGACCCTCTGTGTATTCCTAATCACTGAATCAGTTTTTCAAGGTATGAATACGGCATTGCACTGTACACTTAAGGGGGCTGCGTGGTCTCAATGCATAGTGTTCACCTTGAATGCTGGAGGTCCCGGGTTCAAACCCCGGTGAAGGGTAGGATTTTTTTCATGTGGGCTTCTGGTAATTTTCCCTGGTCTCTGGGTAGTAAGATCGGACACCATGTGTTAACACATGTAAGAAATCCCTTGGCAGTTGGAAATGAAAAAGAGTAGCCTGATGGGGATGAGCTTTCAGGACCATTATTACCATCATACATGTATTTAGTGTTTCTTCTCAGACGCCAAGCTCTCATCCTTTCTGCAACTTTTTTTTCCTTCATTCCCATTCCCTTCCTGATTTGTTCCCTCCACGCAACAAGTCCATGGCATTTTGTTATCATGAATCCATCTCAGTACATGTATCGTTCATGTCCCGCTTGCACATATCTTTAAACCTTAGTAGAGACCGGTCTCAATATCTTCTGTCCATCTGTAATTCACCACAGAGGGTGTCCTTAGAGACTACCATCCTGCATTCTCTGGGTGTGACCCAGCCGCCTAAGCCTTCGGAGGCTGAGCATTGAGAAAGTGGTTGTAATACCTGCTCTTTCCAATACCTCAGTGTTTGTGATCTTGTCTTGCTACTTAATGCCACGTATTCTTCTTCACACCCAAACATAAACTTATAATAACATAGCGAGCTGAATGCAGAATGTCACACTCATCATAACCAGTTGAATGATTTTGGATTATTCATCTGTTTCTTTGTCTCCTGTTTTTTCAAGCACAGTGTATCTTCAGTTGTCTGTGTCCACTGTCATGTTGTTTAGTGTCTTCCTTACTGTTTTTGATTTTTAAGCTCTCTCTCCCCCTTCTTAATCTCAAGTGTGAATGCGTGTGCGCACACTGCATGCACACACCCTTATTCAGACTAAGGACAAGGCTCAACAGACACTCAAACTTTGCGGTGTAGAAAACACAAAGCTTGGCACCAGAAAATACTGAACATGTGCTCCAACACTGTCAACTGTATGCTGTCCACAGAGACACAGTCCTGCCTGTCCCAACCACAATGAAGTACATGGGGAGATATGGATTACATGATAGCTTTCATAAAGGCTGCTGGTCTCCTGTTACAAGTTTTTTGACAGAAGGATCAAAGAAGAAGAAGATACACACTATATCTTACACAATCTCTCTCTCTCTCTCTTTCTCTCTCCCTCACTCTCTTATTTTTTTTTTTTAGTTGCGTATCCTTTACAGGACGTTGCAGAACCAACCATAACAGCCCCTGGCTGTTGTGTGGTTTCTCTAGGCAATATACGTCCAGTAGTTTGCCATTGCTTTCTGAACGGTCGGCTTTCTTGATACCGCTGTCAAAACCAACGCAAGGTGCAGTGCCAGCAGCTGGGATCGAACCTGGCATCCTGGCATTACGAAGCGAATTGTTCGCAACGACTTAGCCACAGAGCCGACACTCTCTTATACACAGAAAAAATATTCAAAAAGTATACTCTTTTGAGCTATGGAATAAATTCCACACTGTGTATATTCACTCATAATAGTATCGACAGTAACAGCTCACAGCTCCACTCTATCGCTACAACAATGCACACCAGTAAAAACACTATTCATGATTTGTTTCTTCTTTATTTGATAGACTTGTCGTTATTTTTATTATACACATACTAAGTACAAAGATTAAAAAATTCTACAACAGCTTGTATTAAATCATGTGAAAAATAGAAATTGTAAAATAAATTGTAGTGAAAGACAGATTTCAATATCATGTTGTATAGTTTTGTTTGTAAGTGAGAAGACAATGCATAGTTTCAGTACAAGTATCTGCATGCAAAATATTTAATTCAGCTGCTATCAGAAATTACTTAGGTAACTGGAATGTCTATTGCATGTATATTCCAAGCAAGCATATAAAGGCAGATATATAACAGTTTGAAACTGAACAATTATGGAATGGATCCTAGGATTTCAATCCCTAATATGCCCGGCTCTCTAGTGTAGTTGGCTAAACCGAATTGCGCGGTGACCGGGTGACGAACTTCTTGTGGTCCGGGTTCACTCCCAGGGATAGGCAGAAAAGCCACATTTCTCCCAGATTTACTGTATTTACAATGGAATCAAGGCCAAAAGGTTGCGATATCCAAAATACTGAGCCTAAGGGTTAACAACTCATGGCTTCTGGATACTAAAACAAACAAACATATCCCTAACATTGCTGCTAATAAAGAGCATCGTCTCTCACAAGCTACACATTTTTGGGCCAGATCAAGCGCATGGTGGAATGGAAGAATATAATAGCAGAAGGCGTGGTGGCAGGAAGGAGGGGCAGGGGCTGACCAGCATGAAGATGGGCACAAGATGTAAGTGACTCCTTGTGTATGAAAGTGCATGAGACAGTTTCTTTCAGGCAGACCGTGATGAGAGCGATGTTCTGCAAAAGACCTGCTACATGATGATGAAACTTGAAATTCAACATCATCATCATGTGGCAGGTCCTTTGCAGAATGACCCGAACCCACGACCTTCTGATCCGCAGGTGAGCATCTCATAATGGCACTTACTGGCTTGAGGATCAAATTGAAATATACATCAGTGTATTTACAAACTTCCACAATGGACATATTGTTGTTATTCATCCTCTGCAGACTGAATAACATTATGTTACACTTTTAACACATTATATTCTAATGACATCAGTAAAACAATAATTTTCACCTATGTTATAACACTCATATGAAAAAAAAGGAACATTTGTCACAAATATTGTAACCATATTAAAAAGATATACATTATATGAGAGCAGCACAGGCATAGCAGCTGGATACTCAGCCAGCGGACCTAAAGGTCGTGGGTTTCTATCCACACTGAGGCAATTAAATTTAAAAAAAAAAGACATTGGCTTTCAGGTGACGCAGCCTAAAATTGGTATCAAGTAATGTCCTGGGAAGCAAAAGCAGCTGGCTTGATGTTGAAAACATCACCATCATGGGGTCGATTAATCTATAAACATCTGAGTCTAAATATCTGAGTCTAAACATCTGATGCACCCCTGGTATGAAACAGGCCATTTATTTGACTGCTATATACGTGATCGGAAGCTGAAATGTGTTGGCCATATCAAGCACCACGGCGGATTGGAATAATAACAGCCGAAGGTATGGTACTAGGAAGGAGGAGCAGGGGCCGATCAATGCGAAGATGGGCACGTGATATAACTCCTTGGATATGAAAGTGCACAAGTTGGGACAGCTGGCGAGGGACCGAGTTTCTTTCAGGCAGACCGTAGTGAGAGCAATGTTTTGCAAAGGATCTGCTACATGATGGTGATATATGTTATACACATAGATTATGTAAGGGACCCATTTTCAAGCTATTTGACCTAATGGATATATTATGCTTTCTAATATTGTTATAGACCAAAGTATCAAAACTCACCAAGGGGTTCTGGGACCCAACTTTCAGGTAGAAAGGTGGGGGTGGGGGGAGGGGGTGGAGGAGAGAACAGACCCACTGCCCTTTAATAAGCTTGTCGAATGTTGAATGTTGAATTTAGAATTGACATCCCAGCACTCAGTACACTCCCAAAAGTGCTCAGTCCCCATCTTCAGCAGCAAGCAAAGAGTTCAAATTCTCATGGTACCAGTAACTGTCTGATTGTATATCTGTCTCATCCTTCCCCTTAAGAAGCTTGTTATAAAAGGGGACTAAGTAAAGTCTTTCTGAAATAAGAAGTGTTGGACCGAAAGGCATAGATATCACAGGCTAGCTGTTAACCACAACACAAAGTGACAATCACCCCTTTAAGGGTAAATGAAGAAGAAAAAGAAAGTATCAAAATAGGTTACAATAACTATATTATCAGGAAAAAAACTGACAACTGGATTTCAATGAATACCAGCAGTGAAGTAAGTAATTAAACAGAAAGCCACATGTTTTTTGCTAACAAAAATCACACATTTATTTTTGTCTAGCAGTGGCCTGGTAATTAAATTACCACAGTGATGATCATTTTAGAGATAACATTTACCCTTGTATGGGTTCCGGGGCTCCATTTGGGGGTGGGGGGGGGGGGGGAATAGACCCACTGTCCCCCCATACTGGAAAGTATTTATTTATTCTGCTTATTTGACTGATTTTTCTGCTTTTCTTAACCAAGACAACACAGGGCAGGTAGTAGCTGTCGTGGTACCCCAGTGTACTCTATCTACAAACAGGGGCGATGGTGGGCGACACTAGAGCCAAGTCAATCACACTGTTAGAGTCACCTGGTCGAGTGGCTATTCTAGTGACTTGTCCATCATTTAAACATATCAGTTCAGCAGATACCAGGGCTTCCTCCAGATCTTCCCCCTGTTTATTGGTTATGTCATTACACTATTGTCTGCCCCTGGCATTAAAATCTCCGCAATAAATGATGTTTTGTTCCCCGGTCGCAGACAAGCGTTGCCACTGCCGCATGTCAACCTTACCCTTACAGGCGTAAATATTGACGATCGTGAATTGGGCAGGGGCCAGCACTCTTACTGTGTGCCCCCACAGGACCTCACTGTTCCATTCAGACATGTCCACTTCGGACGCTATCGCGAACCATAATGACCTGACCGAGACACCGCCAGTTGCAGAAGCACTGAAACCTGCAACATTAACTGTCTGTCTCGCATGTTGAAAAAAGGTGACTAATTAAGGGTTTTTCCTTTAAAGTTGGAGGCATGTGCCTGAGAAGCAAGGAACTAACTGTCTGCACACAAATAAATCACATCTGTAAAACGGATGTACAAGCAAAACTCAAATTCTAGAAAAAGACCAAAATGCAGAAGTGTGCAAAAAAAAAATGTATAATTATTTGGCTATGTATAAAATGAAATCGATGTTACTAATATTAAAAACAAAAACATCTGATATGATGGAAAATTATATACAAATTTTTACCCTGGTTAGATTTCTTTCTGGTAATGTCACAGGTACCATTTATTATTTGTTCCCCTTCTATTCTACATACCTAGCTTCTCTCCTCCCTTCAAATATCTGGGTGTAATCATAACATCAGACAGAAGATATGTGTCAGAAATAAACAGCAAAATAGGCCAGGCTAAGACTGCATATCACAGAATAAAAAACGTCTTGTGCAACAGGTCTCACTCCTTGTATGTCTGAAAGAGAGCACTAAAATGTTATGTAGAACCTACATTGCTGTATATTAAATTGTAGAATGTAAATACACAAACTAAAAAGAACTTGGAAACGACAGAGATGTGGTTTTTCAGACCAATGTTAAGAATCCCTTGGAATGCTAGAGTAAATAACGAGAATTGCTTGAAAGAAACTAATGAAAGCAGATCAATATATACTGCTATAATGAGAAGACAAGCACTGTTCTTTGGTCACTCATGAGAGACAGATTCTTTTTCAGATTTTATTTAAAATTTTAAGCTGTTTTGGGGCTCCCTGTCTCTGAGAATAATGAAAAACATTTCACAATCCTCAACACACTAGGGTTCCAAAACCCTGTTTAGAAATAAATGTATGTGGCTGTCAGTACTAGAGTTGAACCACAGAAAATACTGCAGCCTCACCACAAAATATTTGTAAAGATGGCAGTTGATGCACATATATCTTTACTGTGGAGATAGCACAAGATTTAAAAATGTGAACACATTTTTATTTTCAAATTTTTTTTTCTAGGACAGAACTTTCCAAACTTTTCTTGTTGGTGAAACATGTTTTTAGACAAACATAATTTTGCCAAACAATAATTGAGTCTACTAGCAAATGAGAGGTTTAACTAACCCCATAAAAGAGATAGGCCACACATATAACTGTAATAATAAAATGTTTCATAATACATGTGTGACACACCTTCACACTGCAACCAACACACTAATGTATCAGAAACAGTTTGGAAAGCTCTGCTATAAAAGCTGCTTTTACTGTGAAATTCTTATTTTTATGGCATTTTTACATAAGGATTTTTGTATACAAAATTGTGTGAAATTGGATACACAAGAAAGACCACAGTAAAACTTTTAAGTTAGATGTAAAGTCAATTTTAAGATATGCTTAAAACCATAAAAAGCAGACATTTTGTTTCTCAACAGATGGGTAAAAATGAGTCATCATTTTTCATGTGGATTTTGTACTCAGAAAAGCAGGTGCTGTGAAATTCTTCCGCAGATGTTGCACCTTTGAAGCTACAGGTGAACGGATGATTTTTGGGGATTGTGGAAGTTTCTTTTCAGGTGATGTTGGTGAGTTTGATAGGGAGGTCACGAATGATTTTCTTGTTGTTGATAACGGTGGTGAATTAAATGAATTTCTTGAGGAAGATAATGATTTAATTTCTCCATTCAGCCATTTTGGTGTTGGCAATGGTGATTTGGGGATTTTGATGTTCACGGGTGACTTTGCTAATAATGGTGGTGGTGATTGTTCTGATGGTGATTTCAGAGAATTTTGAGATCGAGACATGGGCTGCTTTTTTCCTGAGAGTGCCGGTGACGAAAATGATGGTGTCAATTGTTTTTTAATTGACGGTGAAGATGGTGACAATGGTGATGAAATTAAACTTGAAAATGAGGATGATGGTGAGGACGACAGTGACCTAGCTGGTGAAGACGTCAGAAAACTTGAAGGGCGATTTGTTGGAGTGTTCTGAAAAAGACAAAAACACGTACGTAAGTGTTTAACCTTAAACTGCATTTAACATAATAATTTTGTGCTATTACATTGGGGTCACAGTCGAGTCTTCCAATCAAATCTATCCGGTGTAAAAACTGTAATGTCCTGCATGGTCTCCACAGATCCTAGACCTTCTTCTTCTTCTTCTTCGCTTTCACCGGCTGTGAACTCCGGCGGAAAGTTCTGGTTGTCAGTCCACTTCTGGACTGCAGTCTTGTTCCAGAACCTGAGTGTTACGTGTGCATCTGTTTGACAGATCTGTATGCAGACTGTTGGTTCCTTGCTTCTCAGGCAGATGCACTCCGACTTCGAAGGAAGCTCCTAATTAGTCGACTCTTACTACATGCTTTTGGGTAGGCAGTGAGTCTATTCTTGTTTTTGCCATAGTAGGGCCTCGGAACCCATGCGGGAGAGATCCTAGACCTCTTATTACAATTTCTAATTTTTTTTTTCAGGTTTCTGTTTTACATCCGTGTTTCATTAATCCTTATGTTTCCCATTTAAGTGCCTGTTTGTTGATTCTTGGCTTGCTTTTTCTCAGGTTGCGCCCAATATATCACATCACTATCTTCTTTGTGAGTGAGTGAGTGGAGTTGGAGCCCACTAGGACTGCACACTGTGTTATTATCAGCCAGTGATGTAAAGTGCAAAACATCACTATTCAATGAGAACAGGTGGTCACCGTGACGTTGGCGGCTAGACGTCACCTGCGAATCAGAAGGTTGTGGGTTCGTATCCAGACTTTTTTTTAGAAGTGACCTTGACTTCCAGGTGGACTCAGCCTTCAGTGGGTACCAGGTGCATACATGGGAAGTAAAAGTGACCAAGTGCCGATTGGTCTATAAAAATATAGGTCTAACTATTCCTACATACATAAAACACATACAAACACATACATACATGGATGCCCATATACACACACTTATACATACCTATACATACACACGCTTATACATACAAAATCACACATACATACCTATACATGTATATCACACATACACTCATTTGTACTTATCACATAAACTTATATAATTATAAAATGATAATACATTATGAATTAACTAAATTTAAGGTGGCAAATAATCAATGGTAGGCATGAATTTTAAAAGTTTGCAGTTAAATGAGTAGGGACTTTTTGTATATTTCAGATTGAGTGGAAGATGGTTCCATAAATGAGCAGCAGAATATGCTAAACTTGTCATAAAAAAATCAATTCTAGGTTTCAATCAATCAATCAGGTGCCGTCTCTACAATGAAGGTTGGCTGCAATGGATCTCCAACAAGCCCTGTCTCTTGCCCTTGATGTACACTCACTGATACTGCTGTTCGTCCATCTCTTGATGTTATCCTCCCACTTGTAGCGCTGTCTGCCTTTTGCTCGCCTACCTTGAACCTTTCCCTCTAGGATGATCTTTACAATACTGTTATGTCTTTTAATGTGGCCAAAATATTTCACTTGTCTCTTTTTTATTTCACCTAGCAACTCTCTTTTCATTCCCAATTTCCACAGTACCTCTGTGTTTGATAGCTTTTGTTTCCATGAAATACAACCTAATCTTCTGTATATCCACATCTCCAAAGAATTGATACGATTTTCCAGTTGTTTGTTCATTGTCCATGTCTCTGTGCCATACAGTAAGGTTGAGAATACATAACATTTGACGATTCTCATTTTTAATATATTGCTTATTTCTCTTGATGTCAGTAACTTTAGCATGTTGTTGAAAATGTTTTTGGCCATCCCTATTCTTTTCTTGACTTCTGTTTCACTTCTGCCGTCACATGTTATTACTTGTCCAAGATATAAGAAATTTTTAACTTGTTCCAATTTCACCCCGTTCACTGTGATATTCATTGTTAGCTGATTATTTTCTTTGCTAAATATCATGGTTTTTGTCTTTTTAAAATTTATATCTAATCCAAATTCTGCACTCCTTCTGTTTACCTGCTCCACTAGGTCTTACAACTCATGCTCACTCTCTGCTAGCAACACTGTTTCGTCAGCATATCTCAGATTGTTTATTATTCTACCATTGATGTGCAGTCCTGGTAATTCTACAATTTCTTTAAAAATGGTTTCTGTACATTAGTTAAAAAGGCTAGGCGACAGCACACATGCTTGTCTTACTCCTCTCTTGATCTCTATCTGGGGTGAGCAGATGTTGTCATATCTTACTGTTGCTTCTTGCTCCCAGTATAAGTTTCTAACAAGTCTGATATCCTTTCCATCTTGTCCTATGTTTTGAAAACCTAGTCAATTCTAGGTTTAGGCAAATGTAAAAAGCCTAATCACTTGCTAGATCAAGAGGAAGGCATAGAGATAAATGCCTGGATAGCTTTTTCATATAGATGGGGCAAGATAAGAGCAGTAACCTAATCCATGATTCTGGTGATTATGTGAGATGTTGAAACCTGTTGCTTATGCTAATAAGCAAGGCACATGATGCTGATGATTTGGAAATGGGTCTTCTAAGCTGCCTGTGGTGTTCTTAATATTCTTCCATTAAAAAAATATCATATCAAAGTGGCATTCAATTTCTTTCCAAACTCATGGAGGATGGGGAGGGGGGGGGGGGGGGGGGGGGCGTGGTCTCGAGGCATGGTGTCTGCCTCCAGTACAGAGATTTTTTCTGTTCACGTGGACTTCTAGTAATTTTCCCTGGTCTCTGGGTAGTGAGATCGGAAGCCCCTGTATGTTGTTGCACACGTTAACAAAATCTCTTGGCTGTTGGAAATCGAAAAGAGTAGCCTAACAGCTCTGCTTGGGCAAAATCTGGAGTTAAAAATCTACCCAAAATGTGTTTCAGGATCCTCGCCGGTGCAACAGAGTTTGTGCACTGTGCTGAGATTCTTTGGACTCAGGCTTGAGTTAGAAGAAGAACGGAGCAATTATGAGTTACTAGCCGTGTGCTATGATGTTGATCCGTTGTTTAAACTTCAAACTTCTAAACTCAATATTCAGTATTTATGGCTGTCTCCGTGGTGAAATGGTTAAGCTGTTTGCTTCACATTCTAAAAGAATATAGGAAAAAAAATGACCTTGGCCACAGGTCGACCAAGCTTAACTCTTTGAGTCCCATGGAACGCATCATACGTTCATAGATTCATACCTAGAAGGGCAATAAATGATGCGCCGATTTTATGTCTTTCATGACTACCGCTTGGTACTCTGATGCTAAACCCTCTGGGACTCAAAGAGTTAAAATGAATACCAGGTTATGCCCTGAGAAATAAAGGCAACTGGCAGTATGTTGACCACATCACCGATCAAGGACCGATATGTCTATACAAATATTTGGTTATAAATATGACTTACCTTTTTAATGTCAATATTCTTTGAAGCTGTGCCCAGCTCTATTGATCTTACTCTCTGACCAAATGACAAAGTGCAGACTGTTTCATTGACATTCTTTTGTACAGGCGACACCTGCACTATCATCAAGGTTTTGCTGTCACCACCTGGTCAAGGTTAGATCTGTTGTATTGAACTGACTATTCAAGCCCTTACTTCACTGCAACGGTACCCCACATATTAAATAAACTCTAAGGCATCTATCTGTGACGATCCCAGTTTGTACATACCTTACTAAACACTATAAATGTTCTGTTTTGTATCATCATCATCATCATCAAGTACTTTGCCAGCTAGCGTAGGCATTCATGCATCTCCGCAGATGTTGGTTTTTGGTGTCATGGAATTATTCCACTAATGATGTTCCTCTCTAGCTCATTCCTCCATGTGTTTTTGTCTTCCTTTATTTCTATGCCCCTGTGGGTTCCAGTGCAAAGACATTCTAGTTATATTGTTCTCAGGTTTTCTCAGCGTGTGTCTTATCCAAAGCCAGCATCTTTTCTTCACCTCTTGGTCCAGTGGAATTTGTTTAGTTCTCTCCCAAACCTCTACATTAATAATTCTATCCTACCATAAAGGGTCTTAATATGTTACATTCAGACAGCAGAATTGATTAGTTACACATTTTCAATAAATATATTGTTATAGTCATTGATTTAGCAATACAATGTATAGCAATTTGTATTAATCAGGTGTCATCTCCACAATGGAGGTCTGGCTACAATGGATCTCTAACATGCTCTGTCTTTTGCCTTGGATGTACACTCTCTCCGACTACTGTTCATCTATATCTTGATGTATTCCTCCTACTTGTACTGCTGTCTGCCTCTTGTGTACCTGCCTTCAACTTATCTCTCCAGAATGGTTTTTGACAACTACCACATTGTTTTAACAACAAAAAGTAATTTAGCCTTGTCCATATCAGTCAATCAATCAGATTCCATCTCCATAATGTAGGTTGGCTGCAGTGGATCTCCATTAGGCTGTCTTTCACTCTGGGTGTACTCTCTCAGACTGCTGTTTTTCCATCACTTGATGTAATCCTCCCACATGTATCACTGTTTTCCTCTTGCTCGCTTGCATTCAACCTTTCCCTCCAATATGTTTTTTAAAGAGTGTTATATCTTTTTTGTGACCAAAATATTTCAATTGTATCTTTTCAATTTTTTAAAGCAGCTCTAAATTCATTCATTGTCTCTTCAGAACCTCTGTACTTGATCGTTTCTGTCTCAGTTTATTTCTGTATGTTCCAATCTCCAGAGGCGCAGGTCAATATTTCTAATTTACACAGCAATATACATTTCGTCATTACTAACTCTGTAGTTTAAAGTCTTTCACTAAGTTTGTGGGTCAAAGACTTTGACTAAGTTTGTGGGTCAACGACTTTTACTAAGTTTGTGGGTCAACGACTTTTACTAAGTTTGTGGGTCAAAGACTTTTACTAACTTTGTGGATGGAAGACTTACCAAGGGAATCCTGTAGTAAATAGGTCAGCTTGGAGTTTCGATATGGCACATGACTGTGCTTGTTTCTCAGGGCATGGATGACATCCCCCAAACAGGCAAGAGATTTGTTTATATTCTGAGCTTCTTTTAAGTGGATCCCGTCTGCCATTGACTTGCTTACTCTTTCAGAACCTGCTAGGTCAACCAAATTTAAATGCCCTGTGGAGATTCACAGACAAAAGAAAAGGTCAGTTAAACTGAAATTATGATGTTAAATATTACTACTTAGTTTTAGATGGGAAGCTGAAATATTTTGGTCATATCCAGCGCCACGATGGATTGGAAAAAAATTATAGCAGAAGGCATGGTACCAGGAAGGAGAAGCAGGGGCTGACCGACACGAAGATGGGCACAGGATATAAGTGACTCCTTTGAATACGAAAGTACATAAGGTGGGAGAGCTGGTGAGAGACCAAGTTTCTTTCAGGCAGACTGTGATGAGAACGACGTTCTGCAAAGGACCTGCTACATAATGATGATGTTGAGTAATAGATGTTATAATTGAAGTAAGTGAACATTGTTTTGCAAAAGCTGCACACACAAAAGAGCTGAACTGGAATAGACCATGAGGCAGACTAAGAAAATATTGGAGAGATGATGCAAATGAACTTGGAGTCACCAGCAGGATGAAGACCAATCTAGAGATGAAAAGATGCAATTAACATCTGCAACAATAAGCTGTAATGACTCAGAAAGCTGAAGAAGAAAAAGAAGAAGAAGAACTTTTTATTATTACAGAGAAAGCTAATGTAATATTTGAAAAAAATAAATTTATTGGGAAATACTCTAACTTTATACATGTGTCAATAAACAAGATTGGAAATAATCTAATTAATCTGCCTGTCCCAACCACAATGAAGTACATGGGGAGATAGGGATTACATGATAGCTTTCATAAAGGCTGCTGGTCTCCTGTTTAAAGTTTTTTAACAGAAGGATCAAAGAAGAAGAAGATACACACTATATCTTACACAATCTCTCTCTTTCTCTCTCCCTCACTCTCTTTTTTTTTTTTTTAGTTGCGTATCCTTTACAGGACGTTACAGAACCAACCCCAACAGCCCCTGGCTGATGTGTGGTTTCTCTAGGCAAGTTACATCCAGTAGTTTGCCATTGCTTTCTGGACGGTCAGCTTTCTTGATACCACTGTCGAAACCAACGCAAGGCACATTGCCCGCAGCTGGGATCGAACCTAACATCCCGGCTTTACGAAGCGAGCGTTCGCATCGACTTAGCCACAGAGCCGACTCTCTAAATACACACGTGTCAATAAGACAAGATTGGAAATAATCTAATTAATCTGTAATTGGGAAATACTCTTTAACTATACACACGTGTCAATAAGACATGATTGGAAATAATCTAATTTATCTGCAATTGGGAAATCTCTAACTATACACATGTGTCAATAGGACAAGATTGGAAATAATCTAATTATTCTAACTCAAAATGACATAAATATTTCAGAAAGAAAACTGTAAAGCATCTTGATGTTACCTTCCAATGTATAGTACCTTGTGAAGCACAAGACGAGTTAAAAGACTAGCAGTGATTTTACATTCACCTTTGCAATTAAACACCACCACTATTTTTTACACCTTATCATAGATCCATCTGTGCAAATAATAATACTCACCCAGCGATCGGCTTCCTGTGGTGGGGTTACGACCTGTAACTGTGATGCAGAGGAGACAGTGTGAGCGAGATGAGTGCTCATTCATGTTTGTGGAGGCAGTAGCTCTGTTTCTCCTGCCTGTCTCAAAAATCTGTAGTAAAGACAGTATGATAAATATTCTCTACGTGGTCATGGATATTGTTCTGCTTTTAAGAGATATTATTATTAAAAACAGAACAGAAAATAGTTTGCCCACATAAAATGGAAGCCTTGTGACACCATACTATACAAAGACTAAAAGTGGACATGGATGGAGAGTACAAGTCGACCAAAAACAAGATGGAAAGATAGTCACAGAAACTACAACAGTATGATGTGTATGTGTATAATGTAAGAAGCAGAACCTTTTATCTCCTTTAACACCTCTTCGCAATGGCATCCTGCTTCCATGAATCCACCTCAGTAGCTCAATACCTAACCAATACACCAAAATAGAATCATCTGCCTAGTTGTCTTTGTGATTAGTTGTCTTTGTGATTAGTTGTCTTTGTGATTAGTTGTCTTTGTGATTAGTTGTCTTTGTGATTAGTTGTCTTTGTGATTAGTTGTCTTTGTGATTAGTTGTCTTTGTGATTAGTTGTCTTTGTAATTAGTTGTCTTTGTGATTAGTTGTCTTTGTGATTAGTTGTCTTTGTGATTAGTTGTCTTCCAATTACTAATTCTGGCTGTTTTATTATTTACTCCTGAAATGTTACTGGTCAATAGTTATTCTGATTCCCCATTGTTTTAATTTAATGTAAGAACATAATATAATTATCATAATTCATAATGAAAGATACTTTTAGGCTAATTTATATTCATTCTTGTTTTCAACATTAAATAGTTGGTTCATCTGGGCAAAAACAGTTACAAAACAACAGCAATGAAGAACTTTTATGAAACAACAGCAACAAAAATAGAATGGTATACACTGAAAACACAACTGACAATATGTATCCCACTGTTTGATATTAAGAGAAAAAAGTTACTACTTTTTAATAGTAACAGTTCAACTTCATAGATTATTCTATGTTTTAAGAGTGTATTTGGGTTTTAAAACTCTGAGACAGATGGGAGCTACACGAGGTTTCCTGTAGCCTTCTTAGGCTCTATCTTTCCATTTCTGGGGATCCATATAAGGCTGAAATTCTCTGCTGGACTAGTTCTGTTTTTTTTTTTTAACTTTTTACTTTAATTAGTTGCTTCTCTTCTACCTTGAGATGTACAGATTTGCCAGAGAGATCACTCTATCAGCAGTTTTCTTTTTAGCTTTGTTCCCTTTAAGTCCTCTGTCAATCAGGGCCTGATCTAGTGGACGATTCTCTCCCATTCTGAATACATGTCCCAACCACCATATCTGTGACCGATCTACTTGAGTTTGTAGGGCCTGGGTTTCAGGGTCATGACATACTGTTTGCGAACTTTGTCCCTTCCTGTCACTTGGACCACCTTTTCCAGAGACCTCATTTCTGAGGCCTGAAGCTGGCTTCTGTGAGCTGGTTGTCGTCACTTTTATATTCTATGACTATTTCACTCATCTATCTAAGTGTGAAGATGAGGTCTTGAGCACTTCCGTTTGCTCTGAAGTCACACTGGGCCTGATCCAGCTGTGGTTTCCACCAAACATCTTAGTCTCTGTTCGAGAATTCTAGAGTAACTTTTACCAGGAGGAGATATGCCTCTGTGGTTTTTACATTGTCTGTTATCACAATATGTAATATTTCACAAATGCTTTGTTTCAAATGTAGTGGTGTCCCTTCTGAAAAAAACAACAAAGCAGTCTAATGGGCCAGCTCCTGGTCTCTACAATAATGCCCAGGTTTTGTGCTCTAGAGATGATGAATTTGATCTCTGCCCTTGACTGGTTGAGATTCATTTGCTTCTCTATAACACAATATAACACTATTTTCTTTAAAGACAAAAAGATCAATGAAAGTTAGACCTTAATTCTTTGCCTAGTTCTCTACTTTCTCCTCTGGATTTTGAAGCAGACAGGAGGCTGTTGTGTTTTCAGTGGCTGTCTAAACAGCAAAGCCATCGTTGAGCTTTAGTTAAATATAGCTCTAGTTCAGGTAGGTTGTAGGAGACTTGTTAGCAACAATATTTAATAATGTCGGTTATGTAAATCACGAAGAGCCTAGGCTCTTTTATGCAGCGCCGAGAGACTCCCCCTCTGACCGACTGAACAACTTAACAGTAAAGCTAAAGATGCTATGTTTTCAAATTTTGTCATATCCTTGGTTGAGAAATTCCCTTATTTAACAAATACGTGTTGTGAGTAACTGCTGCTTGTAGAAGTGTTAGCTCAGTCAATCCTTCCGCTCATTGACAATGTATGGGAAAATAACAACAAAACTCATGAATAACATATTCTTTAATGAAAAAGATTAATCTGATTGGTTATATTATTTCTTTGTTTATTTTGAATATTAAGCAAAATCATTGCAATGGTACCAGCATTTTGTCAGAATGATATTTCTCTCTCTTTCTCTCTCTCTACCGCTGTCTTATTTTTTTCTTTCAATTCCTCATAACTGAACCTGACACTGCTACCAACCCCCTTCTCCACCTCCCCAACTGTCCAACCGCACCCTGGGTGGGGCGGTAGCGTCCACTTTGGGAAACACTGGTCTAAACAAATATGAGGAAATTCAATGCGCAAGTGGTGTGAACAAGGGTCCTTTACTTAGGGGGAAAAAAAAATAGTAAATATTTTGTCTTACAATAAAAGGGATTATGATCATCATTAGTTTTTTGCCTGATTAACCGTTAACACATCTTAGGCTGTAATAAACAATTCTGACACATACATTTTTTTTTTCGGGATGGGGGGTGGGTGTGTTTTGACTATTGCAATGAAGGTAGCTTTGATTTTAGCCTGATTTACAATAACCACGATTTTTTAATAATAATGTGTTTATTACATAACTCTTACCTGATTGACCATTGACAAGTCTGAGACGGTTGCTGCAAACAATCCTGGCACATGAAAACCTCCTTCTGGCTTCATTTTCACTTCCAGTTTGTTTTCTTGATCAGGGTTTAGGAGATCTCTGCATGTTTTTAAGTAAAAAGTTGAATGTATATTTTTAACAGAAATTTGTGTTTTAAACTGCTAACATTAGTGATTTAAATAGTATTATTTTTATTTTTATTTTTAACCATCTAATACAACAACCATATTAATAAATGCATTCACATTAAAGAAAAGTTTCAATCAAAAATTGTCTTCATATTAATAAAATGGCGCATGCTTATGCATAAGAATAATTGTTTGTAATGAAAGTGATCCTTTACAGAAAGATCCTTTACAGTTTACTGTAAGCCCCAAAAGCCTACAGATTTTTTTTTTAGATGTAAAGTAGCCTGATTAAAAATCCAATGTACACTAATCATGACAGCTCAAATAAAAATTAAAAAGTAATGTTCTGAAGCATTTACATTCCTTGGGGGGTATCCCTGTCTGATGAGACCATCAACATCTAAGTATAATCACCACAGCTTCTATAAAGTAGTAGTAATTTAAAGAATGATATCCTGTTCAACCCATCTAGATTATAATTAGAACATATAAAGTTTTATTTTTCTATTTCAATACTGTATATTTCGCCTTGTAATTATTTTTTGGTTATTTAACAGTGCATAGATTATGTATTAATTGTAACAGATTGTAGGAGTATATATCGTTGAAGTCAGTATATTATAACAGCTCCCATTAGGATTCCATATGAAGATTTGAATTTAGGTTCACCGTGAGGTAAAAAAATTAAACACCTTGTAGGACAAAACTACTTGGTGACAGGGGAGGTTTCAAAGTGAATCTTTTTTTGGCATCCTGATTATGTTTCAATACAAAGTAATGAACAAAAACAAAACAAAAACTCAGGCTTTAAGAGTGCTAATAGTTGAAACATTCAGGATTGACAAGGTGATATTCTGAAGACAAGTCATGACTTTTAGTAGAAGATACAGTAACAAAAGAAACAAGACTGATGATAACTGTGTCTGGATTTATGTGTGGTTCCAGTAAGAACCATGAGTTAATAAATAGCATGCACAAGCATGTTATTGAAGTAAACAGTGTCTACACATTGAGATATTTATTCAACATACAAACTATATTTATTTGCTACAATTCTCACACTGGTAATTATACAGATGGCTATGTGTTTAGCAACAACAACAAAAAGTGCATGGGGGTCAAAGCAAAAGTGAATGTATGACCCTTGGTGCAAAAAAAAAAAAAAACATTGAGATATTTATTCAACATACAACATATATTTATTTGCTACAATTCACACACTGGTAATTATACAGATGGCTATGTGTTTAGCAACAACAACAAAAAGTGCATGGGGGTTCAAAGCAAAAGTGAATATATGACCCTTGGTGCAAAAAAAAAAACACACACACACACCCCCCCCCCCCCCCCCCCCCCCCCAATTTGATACAACATCTAGTTTGAGAATGGAGGCAATGGCTTAAAATTCGGCTGTACATACATGTCATGGTTCTACCAGACTCACAAAGCAGGTTGCCAAATGTGGAGACAAGTATGTTCCATGCAGAGTAGCAATTATTACTTCAGAGACCCTGAGTAGTTAGCATCTTTTGGATATTTTCTCCATGGCATGCAGATGTGTTGGGAAACAAACAGAAAAACTGACTAGATGGTTCTGAACCACCTGGTGGTAAACTGGTGTTTGAGAAACTAGATGTTATCAAGGTCCTTTAGTAACGGGTGAACAGTGCAGAGGCATACACAGATCATCATGTTCTGAAGAGAAGTGTGCAGCAGGCAGTGACTGTTTGTGGGGGTGGCAAGAGGGAGGGTAGCTTCATGTTCAACACTCAGGAGAAGGGCAAGACAAACATACAGTCAGACTGCTAATATGGCAATGGAATCACAACTCTGAATGGGGACAGAGTGCTTATGGGAATTTCCCCAATGCCATGTGGTCAGCTTACATAAAATGTACATTTTACAATAAATCAGCATTATGCAAACATTGACTAAAAACAGATAAATGACACGTTTTTTAAATTTTTTACAACATCCAAATAAAGCACTCAAAGAAAAATTGCTAAAGAAATGCACACGAATGCATGCACTGAAAGTATCTACCTGATAACCTCATTGTAAATTTCCAGAACGCTTGCTGTGATCTCATACTGCCAGTTTTCATCAACAGTTTCTTCAAACAACAGCTGAAGTGCTCTCTGGTTTATTCCAGGATCAGACACTGGGCCCTGAACAGAAATACAAGCAAATTTATTTAATGTACTTACGAAAATTAGTTATTAAAAAAAAAAAAAAAGCTTGAGTTTAAAATCAGATTTAAAATTATTTGAAAAAAAAAGTTCAACTATGCATTGGGCATTTTTCATAATTTTCCTATTTTATATAAATCTACTGATACTCATTAAAAAAAAGAACAAAATATAAAGACTGTAATCTAGCAGGTATTTTGATGGAGGGAACTAAGGTGTGTCTCATCCTAAGTAAAAAATGTAGCTGCAAAGTACAATTATATAATATATAGTGGACAGACACAGAATCAGAGGTAGACAAAGAGAGAAAATTTTGGTTTAGCAATAAGCAGAAAGTTGTGGACAGACACAATGACAAATGCCACATTGCATGGACTAGTAGAATTAATTTAGCCTTGGTCATGATAGTCAATCAGTCAGATGCCATCTCCATTATGAAGGTTTACTGCAAAATGTAAAGTTAAAGGTAAAGTCAGGAGATGGTTTACTGTAATGGAACTCCACCATGCTTTCACCGTTTGCCCTGGGTATATGTAAACTCAGACACATTTCTCATTTTTAATGTCCCCTTCACTTCTGCCAGCCTCTGCTACTGCTATATATAACATAGGAGTAACTTGTTTTAATGTATCTCCGTATTTTCATTGTGGCTGCTCCTTTCCATTGTTAATTATTATTATTATTATATATATATTTTTTAAATATTACTCGTAGTTTCTTATCCATACTCTGCTCTTTGCCTATATACTTGTTTCACTAGGTTTTGTAACTGGTACTCTTTGTCTGCTAGTAACATTGTTTCACCTGCACATCTTAGATTCTTGTCCATATGCAGTGTCACAATTATAGGACACGTATGCTAAAACATGATAGCTCTCTCTTCACATTTCCAGACAGTTCACTTATATAAGTTTAGAGTGTTGTGAAATCTCCATACATTATTGTACTTACTCATGCAAATGCGTGTTGCTAATATTTTCTTTATTTTATATTATATACATGTATGATTAACATTGGATCTTCATGCTTGTTTTATTGATTGTAGCAAGGCATTTGATTGTGTCCAACACCACAAATTGTAGACTATTATGAAAAGTATGGGGTTTCCAGCGCATTTAGTGCATTTAATTGAAAATCTTTATCATGAACAACAAGCAGCCATCAGAGCAGCTGGTGAAACATCTAATTGGTTCGAGGTGCAAAAGGGGGTGAGGCAGGGGTGCATTCTCTCACCATATCTATTCAATATATACGCAGAACATATAATGAGAAATGTCAAAAATGACCAAACTTGTGACAGTTATGATCTGCTCAAAATTAGTGGCAACCCTATTCCGGAACTCCGCAACGCAGATGACACAGTCCTCCTTTCGAACAGTGTAAAAGGAATAGAAAGTTTAATATTGTCTGTCCAAAAGCACACTGAAGATCAAAATCTGTTCTTGAATTTAAAGAAAACGAAAATAATGTCGACAGATAAAACTGGCTGTCACCCAAAAATAACAATAAATGATGAAGAAATTGAAAATGTCACAAACTTTGAATATCTAGGCTCTATAATAAACAACAATGGAGACTGTTCGATGGAAATTAAAAGGAGGATGGCTATAGCAATGCAAATATTGAACAACTTTAAAAGTCTATGGTTAAGCACCAGCAAGGAGATAAAAATTAGAATTTGTGAGAACATGCATCTTCCCTGTGGCTACATACGGATGTGAGTCGTGGACTATCTCTTAGTCCTTAAGAAAGAGAATAGGGGCTTTTGAGCTGAAATGCTATTGAAAGATTATCAGAATATCTTGGACAAAGAACAGGAGAAATACTCACATCTTGAAAGATCTGAACATCAAGGAAGATTGGCTAATAAACAGCATCCTTTCTCGAAAGCTGAAATATTTTGGTCATATCAAGCACCACGACGGATTGGAAAAAATTATAGCAGAAGGCATGGTACCAGGAAGGAAGGGCAAGGGCCGACCAACACGAAGATGGGCGCAGGATATAAGTGACTCCTTGAGTGTGAAAGTGCATGAGGCGGGAGAACTGGCGAGAGACCAAGTTTCTTTCAGGCAGACTGTGATGAGAGCGACGTTCTGCAAAGGACCTACTACATGATGATGATGATTAACATATGCTTTTCAACTACTGGACATCTTTTTTTTCCAAATGAGTTTACCTATCTCATTTATCTTGCACAGGAGCATGTCCTTAACCATTTTACACCAAACCTGCTAAACTTATTACTATTTCTGACAGCTTTTCCATGTTTTCTTTTGCTTTTTTATATCAGTAACTCTTTAAACGCCGCTGGAACTATGTCGGCCACGCCCTTAGAATGGATAAATCAAGACTTCCTTACCAAGCCCTCATTTGGACACCACAGGGGAAAAGATCTCGTGGAAGGCCAAGGGAAACCCTACGTAAAACTATCATCAGGGAAGGCTCGCTCATGGGCCACTCAAACATCCAAGACCTACAACAGATTGCAACGAACCGCCATGCATGGAGAGTCATGACCTCTGCCCTATGTGCCGCACTCGACACAGGAGGAAAGACTAACTAACTAACTAACTAACTCTTTTTCCCCCGTCATCTGGTCATTATTGGCATGAACAATAAATCTGTTTTTGAGTTCTTGTTCAGTGTGGTTCCTGAGAAGAATGTTGAGAATACCTTGGACTGCTAGACTAACCAACAATGAATGCCTGGAAATGGCTAATGAAAGTAGAACATTATATACAACAATGAGAAGGAGACAAACAAAGTTCTTTGGTCACGTGATGGGAAACGAAGCACTGAAAATATCATGATGACTGGAAAGATCACTGGTAGAAGAGGCAGAGGTGGACCAAGAGAAATAATGGTGGATGGCTTAAGATAGTGGCATGGAGGAATATCATCAGTGGAATTAATCTAGAACACCAAAGAACGCGATCTGTGGAGACACATGAATGCCTAGGCCAGCTGGCAAAGCACTTGATGATGAATCAGTCTGTTACTGCTGTTTATGTCAGCCATAAATAAAACCAATCAATGAATCATCACTGAAACTTACCTCCATGGTATAAGTTTTCCCTGATCCAGTCTGGCCATAGGCAAATATACAAACATTGTATCCATCTATTACGGATCTAACTAAAGATGAGACTTCATCAAAAACCTGTAACATACAATCATACAATGTAAAGGTGAAACAAACACAGCACTGATTTCTAAAAACATTTTTAGATGTTGTCTATATCAAAGGGAGACACCGTGGTGTAGCAGCAAGACACTCGACTGCAGATCGGAAGGTCATGGGTTCAGATCCTGATAAAGTGGGACCTCTTTTGAAAAATGATCTTGGCTGCCAGGTCAACCCAGCCTTGAGTGGGTACCAGGTACAAGTCCTTGAAAGTAATGGTGGTCAGTGGGTGACCAGATCACCCACCAAGTGCCGAATTGTTCTATAAAATTTAGGTCTAGCCCTATACGCCTGTTACACCTGATAGCGTGTAGAAGTGTCGTTACTATACTTTTACTTTTTTCTGTATCAACACATTCATAATTTCTTTCGAAATATGTAAAATTATGATGATTTTAAAATACCATCTTTTAGGGAAAATAGATGTTGAGTATTTTTTATTTTTTCTTGTGTCATTTTTTTTTCAGCTTCAGGAAAAAGCTGACTGAGTTGTTAGACCACTTGACTCTCATATGGGAGGCCTGGGTTTGATCCTCAGTAAGGTTTAGTAATTCTTTTTTTCTGTTAGGCGGCAAAATAAATTATAATCTGCACAGTTTAGGGTGACTACTTACTAACCATGAAGCTTCAAATTGCCAGGCCCACTACCCTCTTCCATGTAGTTGTTAATGCTTCTCTATTTATACTTTCCTCTTGAAAATGATATTTACTGTTCTAATTTCTTTTCCAGAATTTGACAAAATTGACTTTCTATAATTCTGCATCTCTGTTTATTCTTTACTCTTGGAAATGCTCTTCTTCTTCATAAAGTCCATGCCCTGTGGAGTTAATAGTCATGTCTATCCACAACCTTTTGTCTCGTGTACTTTCTGTCAACTTTGACACAGATGATCTTCCATGCCATGATATGATGTCAAAGTGTCCAGCATCTGTTCTCTCGGTCTCCCTCTACCTCTCCTCCAGCTTTTCTACTGTCACGATGTACTCCAGTTTTCTCCATCTCATCACATGATCAAAGAATGCAGATTGTCTCTTTCTGATGCGGGCAATCAGTTCTCTTCGTGAGTCAGTTTCTAAAGCTATCAAATGCTATTAACTGTTTTGATTTCTTTTCCACTGTATTGCCGACAGAATGCATTAACAAGATACTTTCTACCCATTGCCACAAACACTATTCTTACTAACAAAGTAAGGATCCACCATGGTTTAAGAGCAGCCATGTCTTGCACACTTATGGGGCAAATATATGAATATGCTAATGAACGTGCTTCTTGTCTGTATGAAAGGAAACAAGTCACCCCTAGTTCCCAGCTTTATTTTCTGTTTCATCATCATCTTCTTCTTCTTCTTCTTCTATGCTCCAGTGGGTTCCAGTGCAAAGACATTCTAGTTATATTGTTCTCAAGGAACAAAGGATTCTTTACTTTTCTTTTCATCTTCATTGTTTACATCCTCTTCCTTTTTCTTCTTCTTTTTCCTTCTCCTCTTCTTTTTCCTTCATTTGACATTGAAAGGGCAAATGGCTCACTGTGTTGTGGTTTACAGCTAGTCTGTGCCTTTCAGCCCAACACATCAAATTTCAGCTAATCTTTAATTAGACACCCCCCCCCCCCCCCTCCACACACACACACAAATATTAATGAGGCTCTGAAATTCACCCAGAGACAACTTGATGTAATCAAGTTTTAACACCAGCAACAACCAGTTTTTGTTATCTTTACCTGACATTGTGTACAATCCATGCCAAAAGCCCTGTCTACATCAAACAACTGCATCCGCCCTTTGTTGTTGATTTTAATCAGTGTGTCATCTTCAGAATCCAAGGTCACAACAATAGTATCATCTTCATAGCCATCTTCTTTAATCCAAGGACGAATGCGACACAGTACCCGAATGTTACCTAAATGCATCAATTACAATGCTACAATCCATGGGTAAACAATTAATAAAATATGGACTAGTAAAGTAACGGCATGATGTTGACCCCATCACCCACCACTTCGGTCAAAATGGACGTTAGGCAGCGGCACTGTTCGAAACAAAGGCAAATTTTTTGCTTCTGCCGGACGGTGGCCGATGCATTTTTGCTCCATTTGTAGACTTGATATAGTTTCGTCGCCCAGCTTCTGAGTTGAATGCATGGCGTGACCCTGTGAGCTGCGGATTGCATTTGGAATGTTTTTTCGACTGTGACCAATGCGTTGGAGTGAATTGTAGATTCAGAAAATGGCGCGATGCCTGTCGTGCAGTGTTGTGGTGCCCGTATGTGATTAAAATTGATAGCGTGGGCAACTGCTGATCTGTTGGCGACTTCTGCTACCATCAATGATGAACTACAATTCTAATACTGTGATAAACATTCTGTGTGTTTTTCGTTGGCACTGGAGCAGAGCAAAGATGGGGCGACCCGTTTGCTATGAAGCTGAAACTAAGACTACCAGACTACCAGACCCACCACGTGCCCACTGGTCTATAAAATATAGATCTAGCCCTAAATGTCCAATAAGCCTGAAGGTGTGGAAAAGGATTCTTTCTTCTTCTGCCTCTCAAACCCCCAATGGAGCAAAGGCCCTCAACCAACTCACGTCTTCGTCCTACAGGAGTATCCTTCATTATCGCATACAGCTCTCTTCAAGTCCTCCCCATCCATTTAATTTCACTCTCTAGCTGTTTTCTCCATGTGTTTTTTTTTTTTTTTTTTTGGTCTCCCTTTATTTCTATGCCCCTGTGGGTTCCAGTGCAAAGACATTCTAGTTATACTGTTCTCAGGGAAGAAAGGATTCTTTACTTTATTTATTTTACTAAGAGTAGAGAGGAAAATTTTTAATGTGGCACATGTTGAATATGATGATAGACTCATGATTGTTTAGAGCAATCAGCACTAATGGGTAATTTAATTAACATCATGCCAACTACCTTTACTTGAGACAACAACACTTAAAAAACCATACTGGAGAAAAAAGAAGCAAGCGAGCCAGAGGTAGAAATTTATGTAACTAGGAGGATAAAATCAGAAGGTAGATGATCAATATTCTCAGAAAGTGTAAAAAATGAGGATGAGAATTTGAGAAAATTGGAGATCCAGTATGCCAGCCTTCATTGTGGTGATGTCACATGACTGGATGTCTTAGCTATACTCTCAATTTCAATCAAATAAGTTAAATAATAAATACAGTAATAAAAAGGAATATAATTAAATAATGAATACAATAAGAATATAGATGCAACATCTAGATCTGAAAAGAAAAGGAAAATCATGCACAGCTAATACTGTCTGAGGAGACTTCTTCTTAAGCATTCCGAGCTTTTGAGATTCATTGCTGCAGATATCACCCGCCTCCATTCATCTCTCTAATTGGCCTTCTCTTTCCAGTTGGTGACACCAAGTGTTTGCTGGTCTATCTGGACGTTATCTCTTGGGAGCTTGCTTAAAAGTCGGAGTGCATCTGCCTGGGAGGCAAGGAATCAACATTCTGCATACAAATAAGCAAGATCTGTCAAATGGATGCACATGCAAAACTCAGGTCCTGGAATTAAGCTTAAGTCCAGAAATGGACGAACTATCAGGTCTTTCCGCCAGCATTTACAGCCGGGGAACGCAAACAACAAACAACAACAGTACAAGAGAAAACATCTGTTTGCAGAAGAAGAAAAAAACCGGGAGAATCGTAAGTCTTACAGGTGTATACCAAAATTTAAGGAAAATAGAGTTGAGTTGTGTCAAGAATTGATATCATAGCACTCGGGGCTTTCCAATGCATGCTCTGTCCTTATCTTCAGCAGCCAGCGCAGAGTTCCAATGCTGATTACACCGGTCACAATCTGGTTTTATGTCCGTCCTGCTCTTCCTCTGTAGTGAGCCGAAAGATTGTAGATCAGGTCACTTAAGAATTGTTATTTTATCATTGTAGGATGATAGAATAATTGTAGTAAATAACTGAGAAAAAAAACACACAAAAGGAAGCAATACCTCGAAGCTCGACCAGTTCGTTATGGTATTTTTTCCGCAACTTCATCTCTCTGAGGTACTTCTCTACTACTTCTTTATATTTGGCATTCATCTCTGTCAAGGATTTCTGGACCTAAACCAACAAGTACACAAATATTATATCAGAATATATTTCTTTGTGGACGTACATGCAAAATGACAGGTCAGTGAGTGGAGTGACAGACAGTTTGAGAGGTAAACAGTGTTTTGCAGACAGAATGAGACAAGAATTATTGATATACATACAGACATAATGACAGACACACATAACAACACACATACACACAGAGGTACATACTTTACACAGATGGACAGAACTAACACAGATATAATGACACAGACAAACAGATGACAAACAGTCTGCCAGCCACTGCACTACCACAGCTCATTTTAACATTTAATTAGTAGTATTAGTACCCACTGAAATGGTTGGGGCATACCGAAAGAATGTTAGGTGACAGAGAAGTAAAAACTGCATACACGAGGGAGATGAATGGTTGTAGACCACAAGAAGACTATGAAGAGATAATATCCAGACAGACCTGCAAACACTTGGTGTCACCAACTGGAAAGAGAAGGCCAACCTGAGAGATGAATGGAGGCGGGTGATATCTGCAGCAATTAACCTCAAGGTCTCAGAATGCTGAAGAAGAAGAAGAGAAGTATTAGTACCCATTCACTAATAAAGAACTAGGACGGAAGACGTTCATCACTGGCAAACGTTATCAAAAGAAGAAGCTGAAGATGACTTTGACATGTTTGTGGAATGCCTTATGACTAGACAGCTCTGCTTTAGGCCTTAGTTAGAAAAAAAAGATGACCTAAGGAAACCTACAGAAGAACGGTAGAAATGAACAGAAAATGAAGGAGTGTAAGTTGGCATGAGGTACCATGGGCAGAAAAGCAGCACACTGGCAGCACAGGAAGTGACCAAGAAGGCCTCATGTGTCATAAAAAATCTGAAGAGGATGTACACACAGACACAGACAGATTAGTATCAATCTTATCACCTGTAGTGGTAATCTTGTAAAGCTGCATTTTTCAAATGTTTTATTTCCTTCTTTTTTGTTTTTAGATTTTATTCAATTTATTTTCTGGCTACAAAAGCGATAGCTACGGGAACACTCGTACTGGACCAGGGAGACACTGGGAAGACAATAAATGAACGAATGTTGATAGAAGACACGAGGTAAAATGAAATAGAATTTGTAAAAATGTGTGAACAAGGAATTAGGAGTGGATTCGGCAATGACAGGCGTATGAGAGGAAGAGAATGATGTGTGTATAATCAGTGTGCTATGGAGAGAACGATGTATGCATGTTCAATGTGCTATGGAGAGAACGATGTATGCATGTTCAATGTGCTATGGAGAGAACGATGTATGCATGTTCAATGTGCTATGGAGAGAACGATGTGTGCATGTTCAATGTGCTATGGAGAGAACGATGTGTGCATGTTCAATGTGCTATGGAGAGAACGATATGTGCATGTTCAATGTGCTATGGAGAGAACGATGTATGCATGTTCAATGTGCTATGGAGAGAACGATGTATGCATGTTCAATGTGCTATGGAGAGAACGATGTATGCATGTTCAATGAGCTATGGAGAGAACGATGTATGCATGTTCAATGTGCTATGGAGAGAACGATGTATGCATGTTCAATGTGCTATGGAGAGAACGATGTATGCATGTTCAATGTGCTATGGAGAGAACGATGTATGCATGTTCAATGTGCTATGGAGAGAACGATGTGTGCATGTTCAATGTGCTATGGAGAGAACGATGTATGCATGTTCAATGTGCTATGGAGAGAACGATGTGTGCATGTTCAATGTGCTATGGAGAGAATGATGTATGCATGTTCAATGTGCTATGGAGAGAACGATGTGTGCATGTTCAATGTGCTATGGAGAGAACGATGTGTATATGTTCAATGTGCTATGGAGAGAACGATGTATGCATGTTCAATGTGCTATGGAGAGAACGATGTGTGCATGTTCAATGTGCTATGGAGAGAACGATGTGTGCATGTTCAATGTGCTATGGAGAGAACGATGTGTGCATGTTCAATGTGCTATGGAGAGAACGATATGTGCATGTTCAATGAGCTATGGAGAGAACGATGTTTATGTTCAATGTGCTATGGAGAGAACGATGTGTGCATGTTCAATGTGCTATGGAGAGAACGATGTGTGCATGTTCAATGTGCTATGGAGAGAACGATGTATGCATGTTCAATGTGCTATGGAGAGAACGATGTGTGCATGTTCAATGTGTTATGGAGAGAACGATGTGTGCATGTTCAATGAGCTATGGAGAGAACGATGTGTATATGTTCAATGTGCTATGGAGAGAACGATGTATGCATGTTCAATGAGCTATGGAGAGAACGATGTGTACATGTTCAATGTGCTATGGAGAGAACGATGTGTATATGTTCAATGTGCTATGGAGAGAATGATGTGTGCATGTTCAATGTACAAAGGAGAGAACAATGTGTGTATAATCAGTGTGCTATGGAAACAGTCGGCATTTACAGCTTTAGACATTTGCTGCAGAAGACAGAGCATCTATGGGTATACCTTGTGTACTATGATACCGATTATTAAATCAGTAATCAATTTATTCTACAGTAAAAAAAAAAAAAACCAATATTTATTCCAATCTTAATGTTAAAAAAAAAAAAGCACAAAGTTTTACCACAGCAAAAAAAAAAAAAAAATATGCACAACATAGTTATTTATTCCTTTTAAATTTCAACATTCACTAACCTCAATTTGCATTTCTTTCATACCACCCTCTATGGATGATGGAACAGCTTTAACTTCCCCTTTCAACGCCAGATAAGCACTTTTCACTTGCAGAAAGTCTTGGAAGACGCAGCCCAATATGTGATGAGTATTTGCCAGTACTTCTTTCAGTCTGTTCTTTTCTTTATCATCAGTCTTGTAAACAAACAAACACAATTAAACAATATAACATGTAAATTTGTCCATCCAGAGCATTCAAGAATAGAGTTTGTCAGTTACATCAGCACCAGTAGGAACTATTATTGTCATGACTGTAATTAATGCCTGTATTTGCCACTTTTGTGGGCAGGGGGTCTTGGAGCCTGAGGATTGTGGCCAGTGATCTTGCCATGAAATATGTAGGTTAGGGTTTTATTTTTGCTCCCTTCAGAAAAAAGAATCTACAACCTTACCGGGATTTGAAAATAGACAGACATACAGACAGAGATTGGTGGATAGATGGATGGATGGATGGATTGACAGACAGACAGACAAACAGACAGACAGACAGACAGAGATGCATGAATAAATAAATTGACAGACAGACAGACAGACAGACAGACAGACAGACAGACAGACAGACAGACAGACAGACAGACAGACAGACAGACAGACAGACAGACAGACAGACAGACAGACAGACAGACAGACAGACAGACAGACAGACAGACAGACAGACAGATAGAAATGAACAACAAAGTAATAAAATAAAACAAGTGTTTAAAATAAAAAAATACTGACAGACATTTAGACAAAAGGAAAAACAAAAAAGATGATGGATGGTGAATAAACAAAAAGCTAACTATGTATGCATACATACGGATGGAAAGGGATAAATTATTAGATGTTTAAGCATGTAAGTATGGAATGGTTGGTGGAAAGGTAGACACAGTAAGTAGTTAACATTACAGACACAATTTACCTCTTGTTGCAGTATTCCACCAAGGTATCCATTGTTTCCCAAAGTATTACAGCTATTGTCTGGCGATGTTTGGCTGACAGAGACATTGGAACTGTTCTTCATGGATGATGATATCAAGTCAGTTGTGTCAACTCCAAGACTGGACAATCTTTCACACAGTAGGGCATTTTGTTTTTGTAATTTCTGATACAGAAAATGTAAAGACAGTATTACTTTCAGTTTATAAATAAATGTCTAGACAAATTAATTATGCAGAATGCTGAAGTTCTCCTGAATTTGAGAATATTTAATTTTTTCTGCCCAAGGAATTTACAAACAGACCTACAAACACTTAAGAGTCATCCAAGAAATTGACAGACAGACCTACAAACACTTAAGTGTCATCCAAGAAATTTACAAACAGACCTACAAACATTTAAGTGTCATCCAATGAATTTACAAACATACCTACAAAGACTTAAGAGTGAACAACCGGAAAAAGGCAAATCACAGAGATGAATGGATGCCAGTGATATCTACAGCAATGAACTTCAAAAGCTTGAAATGCTGAGAAAAAGAAGTTTCTAGAAGTGAACTTTTTTTTTTCAATCCTACTACATTATTTCTGTAATGTAATAAAGAGGCCGTGTTAGTGCAGTCGAAACTAGACTCGCTTGCAAATCCAGCTGCGATTCACTGCAGCCCATGGCCGGTGTTTGAAACCGGATTGTTCCCGGGGTTCAAACAGCCTCTAGGTAATGGGTACCAGAGTGAACACTGTCGTATTGGAGGAACGTCGCTGTACCTACGGAGTTGCATGCGGACGGCGACACAGGCGGACAGTTTCTTATCAGCTGTCTGTACTGGTAGCAGAGCACTTATGGTTTATAACCGTGTGCAATGACGCTGGAACATACTTTACCTTTACCTTGATGAAAGTTAATGTCCTGTACAAGTGTAAAGTTAACATTTGTTGTACATCCATATACACTGAAAAAAACCCAGTTGTTTCCAGATAACATAAATCTTTACAACACATGCATTCCAAATGACATATAGATTAAAAAAAAAACCTGTCTCTATCCCCAGCGGGAAGTGGCCAGAAGATCTGGCCGACTCTCAACACAGGGAAAGGCAAGGCTGATATATAATTGGTCTGCTACAGGCTCCATCAGTATTTGGAACTCTGCAAGGTTGCTGAAGATGGGGGTGGAGCATTTATGGGAATATTCCAAGTTCTGTGATGTTGGTTCTTGACTCAACTCAACACGGAAGAGGGGGCGTAGAATAAATGACTTCACAGGGGCATCATACATCCTAAATATGACCCTGTTTGTAGGTACTAGCTCAATAAAAGGGAGGAGGTATATTTGTACATTTAAAGTTGAGGTAGAGAAGAGTGACATTACTGCACTAACTTTATCACACATGGCTGGGTCTCTCTCTGCAAAACAGCAAGCCACCCGCAGAGACTTGTGCACAGCATGCAAACTCCAAAGCTCCAGCAATGATCTCCGGGAGTCTCCGTAAAACTGGCACTCATGAACTGAACAATGCAGTCCAAGAATCAAACCATTACCTACAGAGCGTGAAGTAAAAGGCTTGATCGCTTCACCACAGAGATTCTCTGATGTAAAGTAGACAGTCCTCGGGCAGATAGGCTATTCCTGCTTGGGTTTCTTCTTCCTCTTCACGTTCACCAGCTGTAAATTCCAGCAGAAAATTGTGGGTGTTCATCCACTTCTAGACTTTAGTCTTGTTTCAGAATCTGAGTTTTGCTTGCACATACATTTTACAAATGATCTGGCCGATTTTTATACAGACTGTTGGTGCCTTGACTCTCAGGCAGATGCACTCCAACTTCAAAGAAAACATCGCTAATTATTCAATGACTTGCTTGTTAGGGGCGGTGAGTCTATCCCCTCCCCCCCCCCCCCCACAATGGGGCCCCAGAACACATGCATGGACTGTTTGGATGTGAAGTCCTAGCATTTACAAATGATAGGCCATGGCATAATTCAGGGAGGTGGATGGAAGGTAGTGGTGGGGAGTAGGTGGCTGGTGTTTTACACTGAGGTATACATGTTATTCACAAAGGAGATATGTTACCTGTATCTCTACACTTAGTAGATGTTTCACTCGTTTTATCTTTGCCAATTCCTTTTCTGTATCTGTTGTGCATGACTCCAACTGTTGAAGAAATCCGACATGAAATGAAAAAGAAAAAAAAAAACTTTGTAAAAGGGAAATGACAAAAGTAAGGGTGACAATTTGTGAAAGTGACAAAATTATTAAAGTGACGAAATTGTAAAAGAAGTGGGAAAATGGTTACAGTGATGAAACTGTACAAGAAGTGGAGAAATGGTTACAGTGATGCAGTGATAAAATTGTAAAAGAAGTGACAAAATAGTTCAATTGACGAAACTGTAAAAGAAGTGAGACAATGGCTACAGTGTCGAATATGTAAAAGAAGTGAGAAAATGGTTAAGTAAATGACAGAATGGTCGCAGAAAGTGAGAAAATGGCAAAAAAAAGTAACAGCATAGCAAAAGTTGACAAAATTTATTGAATACAACTATGTTGTGCAGAATATTCTACGGGGAAAAAAGTACAGCTATTGGCTACAATATCAGCTCTTTAAAAAGATACCAAAAATACTAGACCATGTAGTAAGAGTGTCATGCATAGACTGCCCTGTTTAGCATACTGAAGGTGTAGAACTTATGGAGAGTAAATTGCTAGTTAAAGACAAGATACTGGTGCTGGAATAATATGATAGGGACATCAGCTGATAGTATAAGTTAATTCTTTACATAAACTACAAACATTCATTAACTGGTGCCTGTGCAGAGTAGAGAGAATTAAATGGTATGATAGAATCACTAATGTTGAACTTTGGGAGAGAACTAAACAAGTTCCAGTAAACTATGAAGTGAAGAAAAGGCGCTGGATAGACACATGTTGAGAAAACCTGAGAGCAAAATAACTAGGATGTCTTAGCACTAGAACCCACAGATGCATAGAAATAAAGGAAGACCACAAAAAAAAAAAAAAACATGCAGAAGGAAGCTAGAGAGTGAAGTTAAAGAAATGGAAAGGACACGAAGAGAGCTTGATAGCGAACGATAGAACAACTTGGCGCAAGTTGGCTGAGTGTCTATGCTCCACTGGGGATTAGAAAGGCAGAAAACGAAGAAAAACGGCCAGCATGATACTGACCAAATCACTCACCAAGTGCCAGTTTCAGATTTGGCCACATTACCCACCAAATGTTGACTGGTTTAAACAAAATTATTATAGCATCACACGCTCGATGCATTACTAGCATAAGTAGGATTCTCCACTTTGATTACTCTATAAACTCATGTACTGTTTTAGTATTTCAAATGATTTCATTTAAAAAAAAGATTCCATGAAAGCTTACACAAACTGACCTCGTTTGAAAGTTCTGACTGTGCTGCAAGGTCATCGTTGATATCCAAGTGTACTGATCCCAGATCTGCCTGTTTGCCTTCAAAATCTGCAACCTGAAATGTTTACACATGGAATAATACGCATACACATTCTCTGGCTGCCTATTCTGATGATCCTCTGAGTAAATCTTCTTTTTCTTCTTCTGCTTCTTCATGTTCTCTTTTACCACTTCAGGTGTTGAGAAAGATATAAGGTCCTGCTTCGTGCTCTTTTGGCTGCTTCGACCATAGACACATCGTGGTGTTGTATGCTGATGAACCTCTGAGTAAATCTTTTTCTGCTTCTTCATGTCCTCTTTTACCGCTTCGGCTTTTGAGGGAGATATAAGGTCCTGCTTCGTGCTCTTTTGGCTGCTTCGATCATAGACACATTATGCTGTGGTGGAGTTTCTCTGATGTTATCTTCCCATTTGTTCTTCGTCTATTTCTTGATCTACGCCCTTCTCTTCTTTTGGTATATGTCTTCTATGGTATATTATCAGAATGCATTCTCTCGAAGTGAGCAAAACAGTTGACTTGCTGTCTTTCTATGTAATTTAGAATTGGTTCTGTGCCGACTTTATCTTGTATGACCTCATTCCTGATTGTATCTCTTCTAGTCACTCCTACAGTCTTTCTCAAACATCTCATTTCCATGGTTACTAATTTTTTTTTTACATTTTGTTGTGAGTGACAACGTCTGGTACTGATAACATAGGGTGGGAATGAATATGCTTTGTATGAGATGTTTGTTTCTGAGTAAATACATAAATGAAAAGATATGTTATACATCGATATCAATGTAATGGTATAGTGCTATGTGTGTATGCAGTCAAGAAAATGCTTAGTGTGTGTGTTTTTTTGTTTTTTTTTGTTTTGTTTAAACTTTAAAATTTGTTTGAATAATTAAAAAAAAATTTATCTTTATTGCTTGTATTTACATCCATCCATATTTTAAAAAAAAGAAGTGGGGGGGGGGGTGGGGGGGGGGGAGGAGTAGCGGTCAGGTCGCGAGTTGACCATTTAAGGCTACATGACAATCACCGCAAACTGTCAAACTGTCGTAAAAACTGTCAAATTTGTGTTTCTTCCTGGCAGAAAAAAATCTCCATCTCGGTGCTTTATTAAAATCCTACCCCAAACTGGGGAAATGCACAGGTGGGACAGTCTAATATTTCAATAAGTGAGTCTTAGATAGGCTGCACTCTCGCGGAACGTAGGTGAGTTGGGATTAGGGCCAGTTCTAGATGTTTTGGGGTCGTTAAAAGCATCAAAAAGCAGGGAAACCCAGTCTTACCACCCTCTTAAATATTGGACTGTCCTGTGACGTCATCTGGGGGTAAGATATTAATAAAGAACCTCCATCTCTTACTGAGGATTGAACCAGGGTCTCTGTTTGAGCGCCCTACACGGTAACACATGTTAGCCATTCCGTGTTCAACCCTCACAAAAGCTAACATCCCTATAATTTTAGTTTCCAAACCACACCATTATCTCCACAAAGTGTATATCGAAACTGATTCTCCAGCACCTTCTTATCTATATCTTTGCGATGCACTGATACAAACTTCATTCAGTCTATTTCTTCATGTAATTTACCCATTTTTGACAATTTCTTCCTCTTTCACAACTACTCTTCTATGTTCTCTAAATAATTATGGCAATGAAAGCTTGCTATTAATCGATTCTACCATAGATCACAAACAGGACGATGCGTTTGAGGTTGACCCTCGCCGGTGCTACGGAGTTCGTGCACTGCTCTGAGATTCTTCGGACTCAGACTTGAGTTAGAGATAGAACAGAGCACTTATGGGTTACTACCCTTGTGCCATGACGTTGATCCGTTATTTAAACCTAAAGCTTTTGAGGTCTTAACCTGTGGCCCATAGTTTTTCTTTGTGTATTGCCATTGTGAGCCAAATGTTCAATATTTCTCAGACCCAAAAAAACCTAGCTGATCTTCTTAGACATACTCTGGGGTTTGCTTTGGTGCTCCACATACAAGTGCTACAAGATTCAATGAGACCCATTCATGAAGGTGCCTAACACTTTTTAATATAAAAATATTAATTTTTTAAAGTTTTCTTTAAATGAAACAAAATAACTCAAAAACAGTTAGCAACACACTTACTTTTCTAAGCAGCACATCTTTTTCATTCTGAAGTCTGTCAATTTGATCCAACAGTTTCTGAAGGGGGCTGGAATGTATTTTACTTGCTGCCTGGCTATCCTGAACATTACTGCTCCCTAGAAGAAACAAAAGCCCGGTGAATTTGTATATATTAAATGCGACGAATTCAAGAAAGGTGAGAACATGAAAGAAATGTCTGGATAACCCTTGGCATCAACAGTTAAAAGATGTTTATATGTGTCAGCACCCCTGACTGTGATTGATCTATAAATATGAGCCTAAAAATGGACAGCATGGAAACATAGTGTGACTTGGAATATAACCGAATGTGTTGATGAATTTGACGAATTAGATAAGCTGTTTCACTTACTTTTGATCTTTTGTTACATTTTACAAACGAGTATTAAGTATCGCAGTTCATAATCACACAAACATTTAACTTAGGTATAGCGAAAAGCAACATAAGTTTCTCACTTTCAATGCAGTACAGTAAAACTTCATTAATAGGTATTCCAAGAAAGCGAAAAATTGCTTTTATGTTAAAACATGCATGTTGACAGGGCACTAGTAACAATAATACATCCCGCTGAAACCACAGTTTTGTTCATGCTAACCAAGTGTCCTCCTTATGCTAGTTCGGGATAATTAAGTTTTACTGTACTGTATGGCCTTTACTAAATTTTCATCATTTGTTGGTGAAAGAATATGAAAATGTTCTCTAATTTTATTTGGCTTTAATTCCATCTGCTCGTTATTTATTCACAAATATAAATCCCCCCCCCCCCTCTCCCCCCCCCCCCCCCAAAAAAAAAAAATTAAACATATTTCATAAAAATCTTTTATTTAAAATTCCTCACAAAATTAATCAGCTGCATAATTTAAGCTCGATAGTCTAAAAATCTAAACCTACGTTTTCACCGGACAAACACCAAGAGTGACCTAAATAAAACCATAAAAATGCTTACCATCCGTCCTGCTCTGAAGTTCCAGCACACGTTTCTCGTGCTCCAGTATAACATTTCTCAGATTGGTTATTGTGTCTTCCTTCTCTTGCACATTAGCCTTGTGGACTTTCTCCAGCTGCTGCAGACGGCCGTTTATGTCCTCCTGAAATTCATACACCATAAATTTCAAATACGAGATTAATAACTCTTTGAGAAGATTATTCCAAAAGGTTGTAGCTGCTTTTAGAAATAGACAAAACATCGAGTCTTTTGAGAGACTGCCTAACTGCTTTTAGACATAGATAAAACATTGCGTCTTTTGAGAGACTGTCTAACTGCTTTTAGAAACAGCCAAAACATTGAGTCTTTTGAGAGACTGTCTAACTGCTTTTAGACATAGCCAAAACATTGAGTCTTTTGAGAGACTGGCTAACTGCTTTTAGAAATAGACAAAACATTGAGTCTTTTGAGAAACTGTCTAACTGCTTTTATACATAGCCAAAACATTGAGTCTTTTGAGAGACTGTCTAACTGCTTTTATACATAGCCAAAACATTGAGTCTTTTGAGAGACTGTCTAACTGCTTTTATACATAGCCAAAACATTGAGTCTTTTGAGAGACTGTCTAACTGCTTTTAGAAACAGCCAAAACATTGAGTCTTTTGAGAGACTGCCTAACTGCTTTTAGACGTAGACAAAACATTGAGTCTTTTGAGAGACTGTCTAACTGCCTTTAGAAACAGCCAAAACATTGAGTCTTTTGAGAGACTGCCTAACTGCTTTTAGACATAGACAAAACATTGAGTCTTTTGAGAGACTGCCTAACTGCTTTTAGACATAGACAAAACATTGAGTCTTTTGAGAGACTGCCTAACTGCTTTTAGACATAGACAAAACATTGAGTCTTTTGAGAGACTGCCTAACTGCTTTTAGAAACAGCCAAGACATTGAGTCTTTTGAGAGACTGTCTAACTGCTTTTAGAAATAGACAAAACATCGAGTCTTTTGAGAGACTGCCTAACTGCTTTTAGAAAAGACAAAACATTGAGTCTTTTGAGAGACTGTTTAACTGCTTTTAGAAACAGCCAAAACATTGAGTCTTTTGAGAGACTGTCTAACACAGGTGCCGGAACTTTCAGCATCTTCTTCTTTTTCGTGTTCACCGGCTGTAAACTCTGACGTAACGTTCTGGTTGTCCGTCCATTTCTGAACTGTAGCTTATGCAATCCACTTGAGAGAAGGGAGCACATCGAAGATGTGTGTACATTGCATAATATATCCATGCAGGTTTATTGATTACAGAAAAATATTGTTTTAGGTAACCTGGGCCAGGAGCAGGAACTTTGACAGAGATTATTTGCAGAATGTCAGAACACGGGGTAAATGGCGTGCTTACTTGGCTGTTAGGGTTCTATAACCCTTTAAACATTTCGTGTCTGCCCACTTTGTCTTTCCTTTATCTGTCTGTCTAATTATCCATACAAATATATTACTCTGACCATCTTCTCTCTCTCTCTCTCTCTCTCTCTCTCTCTCTCTCTCTCTCTCTCTCTCTCTCTCTATCTATCTATATATATATATATATATATATATATATATATATATGTATATATATATATAGATGTTACTACACCATTTATAACAGGGCCTGTTTTGACACCAACAAACAGTTGTACAGCCAAGACATACGCCCTTACAAACATACAGCATCTTTATCCCATTGGGATTTTTATAAGTTTAATATGTCTTGCCAGATTCCTCCATTCAGTCCTATATCATGCAAATCTATCAACACACTAACATTCGTACTAGTAAAAATAACGTCAACTAATATGCATAATAACTTAGTCAACAGAATTTGCCTACATGAAATTACATACAGATTATGTTTATTGCAAAGTCAGGTGTTGAAATGGTACACGTCCAACATTCGTTAACGCAAGGAACTCTAGTGAAATTTGACTAACAAGCTTATCCAAATGGGGAAGCAGAAAAACGGGCACCAAACAACACAAATAACGTACGTTTCGGCTGGGTAGTCTTTGTCAAACATGAATTGGACTACACAAAGGTAACAACGAGGAGAGGTGAGTATACAGGTCTCTAAGGAGTGACGTGGGCAACATTTGAAAAAATGTGATGTGGAATGAATGAAATGCTGAAACGTTACGTTATTTGTGTTGTTTTGTGCACGTTTTTCTGCTTCCCCATTTGTTTACGCTTTTTTAGTAAAATTTCATTGGAATTCCTTGTATTAGCTTGACTGCAGTCACCCCCATATTTTCACTCGTTAACGCAGACAAATCAATAGCTGCGCGTAATCAATACTGTCTGGGAACAAGTAAATACGGCGACACCGTCATGTATATTTGAATAGCTGTAGCGACTTGGAGGTGACGACTGCAGAGAGGTATGCTTTAAACTTAGAGCAATCAATATAAATATACATACACATGGTGTTTATGACAATCTTGAAGAAATAGTAAATTTTATCGCCTATAATATTTAGGTTTGGTATCTAAATAGCCTCCTCATTCTTCTTCTTCTTCCTTTTCCTTCTTCATTTCTTTGTTTATTTTTAATTCGATTTCTTTTTTTCCTCTTCCTCTTTTTCTCTCGTCATCGTCATCACCATCGGCATCATCATCTCCTCCTTTTCTTCATCCTCTTTCTCTTCTTCTTCCTCTTCTAAATCCTCTTCTTTTTCTTCCTCCTCTTCATAATCTTTTAGTTCCTCCTCCTCTTCTTCTTCTTCTTCTTATTTTTCTTCTTCTTCTTCTTCTTCTTCTTCTTCTTCTTCTTCTTCTTCTTCTTCTTCTTCTTCTTCTTCTTCTTCTTCTTCTTCTTCTTCTTCTTCTTCTTCCCCCTCCTCTTCATCTTCTTCTTCCTCCACCTTCTCTTCTTCTTCTTCTTCTTCTTCTTCTTCTTCTTCTTCTTCTTCTTCCCCCTCCTCTTCATCTTCTTCTTCCTCCACCTTCTCTTCTTCTTCTTTTTTCTTTCTTCTTCTTCTTCTTCTTCTTCTTCTTCTTCTTCTTCTTCTACTTTTTTTCTTTCTTCTTCTTCTTCTTCTTCTTCTTCTTCTTCTTCTTCTTCTTCTTCTTCTTCTTCTTCTTCTTCTTCTTCTTCTTCTTATTATTATTATTATTATTATTATTATTATTATTATTATTATTATTATTATTATTCATGAGCCTTGGATGGGCAAACACTGGTGATTCTGTCACTCCAATATTTTATGCCAACCACCCAATATTTTAGTTGTCGCAAGAACTGCTACCCTGGAGCTTGCCTCTCGGTGTGATGGTCATGTGTTTAAACCCCATCGAGACCAAGTGTATGTTACATGTTTCCTTTGCGTTGTGGCCTGTCTCAAAACATTCGGGTGATAAATATTCGCTGTCCAATAAATTTTAAGCATCGGTTGGTTGACTGGCTGATCCACGGCCTACTCTATTTATTAGAGAAGGCGTCGGCTGATCATTTGATTGGTTGGCTAATTGACTGGTCGGTCAATAGCTTAGATGACCAGTTGGTTGTCCGCTTAACTGGTTGATTGGTTGTTCTATTGATAGACAGACTAGCTGTTTTTTTTAGTAGTCAGTCAGCAGCTGAGTGGGTCGGTCTATGGGTCGATTAATTGCCTGTTGTACCCCACCAGGATATCACACAAGCGATGCCACCACGCGGATGAGGATCACCCGTGGAGAGGTCCCAAAAACCCATTTCAGCCGTTATGTCCACATGTGTGGCCCAGCTTTATTCAGGAACTCCGGCAAAAGCCAGTGTGGTCAAGTCGATTAATTGTCTCGCTGTTTGATATGTTTGTCGGTAGATGGATGACTCAGACGGTTTATTGGTCGGTTTCTTGTCTCACTGTTTGATATGTTGATCATTAGTCGGTAAATCTCCTTTGCATCTTCGGAGTAGGACTGCTGAAAAAGCTTCTCTTCTGCACGATACCAAAACACCATCTCTATATCGACTGTGTTGAAAAGATCTCCTTCCATTTACCAGAATCAGAAATCAACTGTTAATGTCTTTTTTTTTGTTTTTTTTTTTGGGGGGGGGTCATTGCAGAATCATTTTCATTGCAGTCCGGGCATACTCATAAGTAGTCTAGTGTTTTCTTTTAAGCATGATATGGGTTTTAAACAACAGATCAACATCATGGCACACGGGTGTAACCCATAAGTGCTTCGTTCTTCTTCCAACTCAAGCCTCAGTTCGAAGAAGCTCAGCACAGTGCCTAGGCTCTGTAGCGCCGGCGAGGATTCTTAAATACTTTGGGCAGATTTTAAACTCCAATTTTTACCGGGCAGCGCCGTTAAGCTACTCTTTTCGATTTCCAACTGCCAAGGGATTTTTTGGCGGGCACAACAATGCACACGGGCGCCTGATCTCATTACCCAGAGATCAGGCGGAATTCCTAGAAGCCCAAGACCAAGTGAAAAGATCCCAGCCCTTAATGGGGATTGAACCCGGATCCTCTAGCACTTGAGGTGGACACCATGCCTCGAGACCACGCAGCCCCCTGTATGATATAGTGTTCGGTGCTAACCAAAAGAATACTGTTCAACACAATATTCTTACCAAAGCTGTGCTATCGATGTCAAACATGGACTCTGTCTTCAGAAGAAAGAAAGAAATTTGTCAATACAGAAATGAAATGTTCACGTACTATGCTAGGTGTAACCTGGAAAGATCGACTTAGGAAAGATGATATCCGGAGGAGAGTCGGCACAGAACCAATACTAGCGACTGTTAATCTTTGGATGGTTTTTGCGTCATATCCAAGTCAGGGAAAAATAAGTATTCTCATGTTTACGGTCTTCAGTGCATGTTGCCTCTCGTATAGCATTTATTGATCTCTTCTAGACATAACTGTATTTGCAACTTTACGACCCCTGTGAATAAACAGTGGCGTCACGGAAAAAGACAAGCAGAAGTATTTTTTTAATAGTGGCAAGCATCACTTCATAGGTCCCTGGTAGTTAGCATCCTTCGGATATTTTCTCCAGGTTATGCCGGTGTGTTGGGAAATGAGCAGGCAGATAGACTGGCCGGTTCTGCACCACTTGGTAGTGAACTGATGTATGACAAGCTGGATGTTGTGAGAGCCTTTTGGGAGCGAGTGAACAGTACCGAGGCACAGATAGATCGTTACGGTCTGAGGAGATTAGCACTGCGAGGAGTTACCAGGGTATCTAGCCGACGCTCGATTTTTAGGAGAAAGGCGAGACGGATATACAGTTAGTTACTGGTACCATCGGAATTTTAACAATTCGTTTGCTGTTGAAGATGGAGACGGAGCGCTTATGGGAGTGTCCCGAATGCTATGATATCGATTCTTAATTCAACATTCAACATTTTGTTAAAGTAAAAAAGCTGGTGATAATAATGAAAAGGTGTAGAATAATATGGATTTAGAATAAAGTAATTCCTAAACTTACCTTTTTAATGGAAGAGCCATCTTCTGACTGATTTCGTTTTGTGTCGTTCACTGTTGTAGAATTAGTACCTAAAGAAGCAACGAAATATAGTTATTTATTTTTCTTTGTTTGCTGACTTGCACATATTTGAATAAGATAAGCCATAACAATAGTTTAATCTATCCAAAATATTTCAGGATCCTCGCCGGGGCTACAGAGCCTGTGCACTGCGCTGAGCTTCTTCGGACGACTTGGATATGAAGAAAGATGGAGCACTTATGGGTTTCTACCCGTGTGCGATGATTTTGATCCGTTCTGCAAACTTCAAACTGTCTTGCAAACATGTTAATTTGGAGGGACAATTTTCATCCCTGGCAAATGTCATCAATTTTTTTTTTTTAATGTTTGTTGCTGATATATTTTTTAAATAAAGTTACTACGTAGGTACTATCAAATTACGCATAAAAACTGATAAAAGAAATTTTTTTAAGAACTGTTTTGGCATGAAATTTCACGCTCAGCTGCAATCATCTGGTATGTGACTGATATTTCCTTTTCATATACGCTGAACATGCTTGATGTTGCGCCTGCCGTCTGTAGTACAAATAGTAGCCCAACCAGGGTTATTAGTTTACGATATTTTCACCTGTCAAGTGTCACCGATGCCACGTTTATTACTTGCACGGGAGAGTACATGCACGAGTCAAATACACACCTCGGACAATTAGAAAAACCCACTTTGAGTTGTCAAGTCCTACCACAGTCTTTCCTGTACAGTTGTCAGAGATCAGTTGAGTTTTGAAGTCAACATTGTTGTAAATATAGATAATCTATTTCAATCGATCGAAAGAAGAAGTAGAAGTTTTAAAGTAAGCTATATATATATATATATATATATATATTATATATATATATATATATATATATATATATATATATATATATATATATACATATATGCATATAGCATTCGCAAGACCAACTATGACGACACACTATCAGAAAAGATCATTACTATATATTTACGCCTTGCGCAAATACAATAATTTTTTTCACGTTCAGTTGTCTGCCATACATAAGACAGCCATGTCCGCTTAGTGTCCATTTGGTCTCTTTAAAACATGTCAAAAACTTTCACATCAATGAATAAAGAGTGTCTTTGTTGCAGGTGTCGTTTGATGGCTACCAAAAGGTGGACACAGACAGACGTCATGGTCCCCGGAACATTTTCTGAAAAAAAAACGGCAAAGGAAAGAGATGGAGATGGCTTGGACATGTTTGCAGCACATCTCATGACACTTTGGCTAAGACAGCCTACTGGCGGACGGACGATGCAACAATGAAATGTGAATCAACTACCTATGGAAATCCGGAGAAGGGAAATAGAAAGTAAAATGGAGGTGTGTAAACTGACAAAGGATATCATGGGTAGAAAATCAGAATGCCGGCAACGATGTAGATTCGCTTGTGAATTCCGTATGTCAACACTGACGCGAAGAAAATATAGATATGTGTGTTAAAATAGCAGCTTTCTGGATCAAGAGTACCAACACTGAGAAAACATTTAAGAAAGGAAGTTTTCAGCCCCTTATAAAGTTTTAGAGTAATACTTGTCAATAGTCGGCTCTGTGGCTAAGTCGATGCGAACGCTTCGTAATGCCGGCGTGTCGGGTTCGATCCTAGCTGCGGACCACGCGCCTTGCGTTGGTTTCGACAGTTGCATTAGGGGGCCGACCGTCCAGCGGCAATGGCAAACTACTGGACGTAAATTTGCTTAGAGAAACCACACAACAGCCAGGGACTGCTGGGGTTGGTTCTGGAACGTCCTGTAACTGGTCAATAGGTCTAATAATCATTTAAGTGTGCAATAATAATATAACAACTAATATTATTATGTGCTGAATGGCAGATAACTAAAATAACATATCTGAAATAGTATGGAATGTATTTAAAGAATACTTAAAACAGAACGTATATCCATGGTTATAGAAACACTTAGTCTTCTTACACATTCTTATTAGCAGGCTGGGGTTGGAGTGGAGGATGGTTGGGGGTGGGGTGGGGTAATTAAACTCATGGGCTGTGGATGCGAGCTTAATCTTGCTTTCCTCCACAAGGGGCCAGGGAACCCATGCGGGCGGAGCATACTTGATGTAATAGTTAAGGTTGCCCTAATTATAATTTCTTAGAATGTTAAACAGGCTATCTGCTGTTGACTTACCATCCAGTGTGACTCCAGTGGTGTGAAAATTACCAGTTACTATTACTACAATGCTAGCTGCGTACACATACCCAACAGTGAAGCGAAGAAGAGGAAAATATTAGATGATACCCCTGAAAGTGTAATTAGTACATGCTGATGCTTACTCTTGCGAACTGATCATACCTCGCCACTGCACTACATCCAATCCCTACCAAGTTCTATTTATTTTTTCTACTTTTCGCCCCCTTTCACTTGGTTTGTTTGTTCACATGAGTCATCTTTCAGTTTTTATGTGATCGTTTTTGGTTCTAATCCTTAAATGGTGAGTGTTATCGGTATCCTATTTAATTATGTCTATCGCTTTACAGTCTTAGCGTTGCCATTCTCTTCTGAATGGTGGTTATTTACAGACTGTCATTGTTCCTCTTGTGAATAGCCCAGCTTGAGATTGTATTGTATAGCTGTTCTTCTAGACATGACATGACATAAGTAACCTTATTATTATAATTTTTTTTTCAATATATGTCGTCGCTGTGAGGAATGCGGTCATGTCTCTTGTGAAAGCTTTTTTTTATGCCTGCAAGCTATATTTATAGCTGTAAATTGCAGGAAAGTTAGTTCAGTAAACATCATTTGTACTTCGTCCAAATGTCTGACGCGATTTTTAAAAACCCCCTCCCTGGCTGTTACCGGGAGCCATAACATAACCCAACCTATAGGTTGTAAAGTCGGCTCTGTGGCTAAGTCGATGCTAATGCTTCGTAATACCGGGGTGCCGGGTTCGATCCCAGCTGCGGGCCATGCGCCTTGCGTTGGTTTCGACAGTGGTATCAGGGAGCCGCCGTCTAGAAAGCAATGGCAAACTACTGGACGCAAATTTGCCTAGAGAAACCACACAACAGCCAGGGGCTGCTGTGGTTGGTTCTGCAACGTCCTGTAAAGGATACGCAATTAACCTTATAGGTTGAACAGGGTTTCTGGAAGCCTGTCCCCAGATGATCCTCATGCGAATGGTGGTGCTTTTTGTCACCAGGTGTTTATCGCTTGAGGTGATGTGCTGGTGGAGTTGAACGTCAGTCAGTAAGTCGAGTTAGCTTAATATCAAGATCCCTGCATAATCCAACTTTAGGTTACGTTAAAGTAAAAGTAAAGTCGGGGGTGTGAACCAGCGTCCTTGCACACGGTTATAAACAATAAGTGCTCTGCCACCAGTACGGACAGCCGATAAGAATTGTCCGCCTGTGTCGCCGTCCGCACATAACTCTGTAGCTACAGCGACGTTCCTCCATTTACCCCAGAGTGTCATCTCTGGTACCCATTTCCTAGAGGCTGGGTGAACCCCGGGAACAGCCCGGTTTCGAACACCGGCCGTGGGCTGCAGCGAGTCGCAGCTCGATTTGAAAGCGAGCCTCTTATCGACGGCGCTTTCGCGGCCACAACATAACCTCACAGCTGAACGGAGTTTACCAGGATATAAATTTATAAGAATCTCATCCTAAAGGTGTCAATCCTGTGTAGTACAATCATGGAGGGGACAAACTACAAACGAGTTATCTTTAAGAAGTCTGCCACCACTGCAGTTATTGCTTACAATGCTACAAGTGCCGCTGAAGTATCTATAGCAGTAGCGTTTGCAATTATGATGTTGCTGGTTCCCCTTCAGCAATTTGCTGATGCAACTAATGTGCTTCTGCAGATACTGTTGCTAGGTAACGGAACCTTTTAAGCGTATCGGTACACATGATGCTAGACTTATTTTTGAAGATCAATCGGGCGCTCGATGGGTGTTGTGGTTGACATGACTCTGGCTGTTTTTTTTTAATCATTATATTTATATGTAGGTAGGTAAGCTATACCCCACCATGACATCACACAAGCGATAAACACTCGGTGACACAAAGTGCCACCATGCGGAGGAGAATCACCCGTGGAGAGGTCCCGGAAACTTTATTCAGCCGTTAGGCCATATTTAAGGATCGGTTGCATTTAGGGCCCCCGACAAAACCAGGGTGGGGCTTCAAAATAACTAAAAAGTGCATCCCACAAGGGGATGGCGATTGTTGATTTATCATTTTATTAACTGGTACTATTTTAGGGCGGGTCGACCTGAGAATGAAGGTCCTTAACAAAAGGACCATGTGGTTTCGAGAAAACTAACTCGGGGACAGCAGGTAAGTGTCTATCAGCTTTGCTACCGTGCCTTCCAGTTGCTGCTGCTGGCGGTTCTTATTCTTCTTCCTGTCGTTATTTTATTTTATTTTGGGAGCTTTTGGTGGAAAGAGGCGGGGGAGAGGGGAAGGGGTTTTAGAAACGGATTCAGAATTAGAAAAAAAAGTGACTTGCCTTGCCAATCTTGCCGCGTAACGTCACATGACCTCTCCAACGTTGCGGGGGTGTAATGTTTACATCACTGAAAACGCTTTGCCCGTTCCCTCTTTTTTCGTCTTCTCGCCGCTCGCTGGCATAATTATTTGCACGTTCTGCTACCTACGCGACAGGGGGCAATATGGAAACAGCGTTATCGTTCTATTCCTATGTTCCTTCTAAGTGCTGTCTTGCTCCCGGGGGGTAAAGCCATGGCCAATGAAAGTAGAAATACAAAAATATCCCAGCTTCAATACTCAAGAGTCGTCGCGCTTCTCCCTGCAGTACTTCTTAACTGAAATAGACACAGGACAACACAACCTTCCCCAAACCAAGCTATATTATAACACCCCTACAAAGTAGGAAAGGTCCGGCAACCTTACGCGGCATGAATGGCAAGGAAAGTCACTCTTATTCTGGGCCACAACCTTTTTTTGTTGTTGTAGTTGTTCATTACCAACTCAGGTGAAGGAATTTCTATACATTTTCATTATTGCTGGATTTTGCGGCGAAAATCATCTGCACGAGGTAGACAGTCTCAGACTATATGGGATGATTAAGATGTATACAGTTAGTCCTGTTCACCTCGAAGGTTTTCCTACCACACGAGTAAAGACAACGTGTAATTCCATAGTTTTAACGCAAAAGAAAGATCCAGACACCATTCTGTATGGAAGTAACTAATGACAGATAAACGATTTGTATTTGTACAAGCGTATATATGAAAGCACTCTTTCCTGTTTTTCGCTTTCATCGGCTGTGAACTCCAGTGGAAAGTTCTTGTTGTTCGTCCACTTCTGGACTTTAGTCTTAATCTAGAACTTGCGTTTAGCGTGCATATCCGTTTTTCATATATTTCTTTTCTTTATGCAGACCTTTTTTTCTTCGCCTCTCAGGCAGATACTTCCTGATTTCGAAACAAAACCCCTAATTAGTAGACTTTTACGACATACTTATTAAGGAAACATTGCCCTATCCACCCACCCCCCCCCCCCCCACACACACACACCACAATGGGATCTTAGGTCCACAATGAAAGTGCTCGAAATATGATTTATGGGATAGACGTGTGATTTCCCAAAACAACCTGAGAACCAGTTCGACTGACTCGACATGGGAGCACGCCCCAGGTTATCTTTGCTACTAAAAATAGGTCTGGCTGTAAATAACTGACATGACATGGCGTTGTGTAGACACTTCACACTTAAGATCAGCTATTGTAAGATACTAGTAATCTGTACGGTGTTGTCTCTAATAAGTGACTCAAACGTTTCTCACACCATTTCTATCGTGGAGTATTTCAAGCTTCATAATGGAATATTTTCTTAGATGCTAGAAGGCAAAAATAAGTTGGTAACTAATCTCATACTATTACCAGTCTTATACCACAAGGAAACCTGGTAACCAATCTCATACCACAAGGAAACCTGGTAACCAATCTCATACCACAAGGAAACCTGGTAACCAATCTCATACCACAAGGTTACCCGGTAACCAATCTCATACCACAAGGAAACCCGGTAACCAATCTCATACCACAAGGAAACCTGGTAACCAATCTCATACCACAAGGAAACATGGTAACCAATCTCATACCACAAGGAAACCTGGTAACCAATCTCATACCACAAGGAAACCTGGTAACCAATCTCATACCACAAGGAAACCTGGTAACTATTCTCATACCACAAGGAAACCTGGTAACCAATCTCATACCACAAGGAAACCTGGTAACCAATCTCATACCACAAGGAAACCTGGTAACCAATTTCATACCACAAGGAAACATGGTAACCAATTTCATACCACAAGGAAACCTGATAACCAATTTCATACCACAAGGAAACCTGGTAACCAATTTTATACCACAAGGAAACATGGTAACCAATTTTATACCACAAGGAAACATGGTAACCAATTTCATACCACAAGGAAACATGGTAACCAATTTTATACCACAAGGAAACCTGGTAACTATTCTCATACCACAAGGAAACCTGGTAACCAATTTCATACCACAAGGAAACCTGGTAACCAATTTTATACCACAAGGAAACCTGGTAACCAATTTCATACCACAAGGAAACCTGGTAACTATTCTCATACCACAAGGAGACCTGGTAACCAATCTCATACCACAAGGAAACCTGGTAACCAATCTCATACCACAAGGAAACCTGGTAACCAATTTCATACCACAAGGAAACCTGGTAACCAATCTCATACCACAAGGAAACCTGGTAACCAATTTCATACCACAAGGAAACCTGGTAACCAATTTCATACCACAAGGAAACCTGGTAACCAATCTCATACCACAAGGAAACCTGGTAACCAATCTCATACCACAAGGAAACCTGGTAACTATTCTCATACCACAAGGAAACCTGGTAACCAATCTCATACCACAAGGAAACCTGGTAACCAATTTCATACCACAAGGAAACCACGCAGAACTGATAATTTAGTGTCCAAACGTGATGGGTGGCATTGTTTTGTCTTTTTGATGTCTGCTATTTTTAGGTCTGATATATTGTTTTGGGAAACTACAACATTATTACCCCAAGAAGCACATTGTGGAAGCCAAATGGCAATGAGGACTGTTTGATAGAAATCAAAAGGAGAATGGCTATAGCAATTCAAAGATTAAACAGCATAAAAAAACTGGTTAAGCACTAGCAAGGAAATCAGAATTAAAATTTCTAGAGCATGCATTTTTCCTGTAGCAGCTTACGGATGTTAGATGTGGACTTTATCCCAGTCATTTAGAAAGAAAACAGGGGCTTTTGAACTGAATTGCTACAAAAAGATTCTCAAAATTGCATGGACAAAAATCAAAAAAAAAAAAAAAAAATAGGAGAAGAAATATTGACATTTTAAAAGATCTGAACATCAAGGAAGACTGGCTAATAAACAGCATCTTTCTCGGAAGCTAAAATATTTAGGTCATATCAAGCGCCACGGTGGATTGGAAAAATAAAAGCAGAGGGCATGGGGCCAGAATGGAGGGGCAGAGGCCGACCACCACAAAGATGGGCACAGGATATAAATGACTCCTTGAATAAGAAAGTGCACGAGGCAGGAGAGCTGGTGAGAGACTGAGTTTCTTTCTATCTCTATCTTTATCTTCTTTTACCCCACCAGGACATCACACAAGCGATAAACACCCGATAACACCATGTGGATGAGGATCACCCGTGGAGACGACCCAGAAACCGCGTTCAGCCATTACACTATATTTATAGCCAGGATATATTTCGGCCCTTGGCAAGAGCCAGAGTAGGGCTTTAAATAACGAAAAATTGCATCCCAAAATGGGATGACTAGATTACAACGCTAGAGTTTCTTTCAGGCAGACCGAGATGAGAGCGACGTTCTTAAAGGACCTGCCATATGATGATGTTATTGGTCAAGACACAAATGAGATCATTCTCTACGTCAGGCTGGTAGCTCTGTTTGGTTTTCATGACTGTTTACGCTGAAAATCATGATTATTACCTGGTACAAATACATCTGAAAACTACATAACGCCCCTTGAAACTTCCATTGGTAAAGATAATGAGTCTAGTTACCGGTAAGAGGGATTATTCCTCTTAAGTGTTCATTAGCGTGTTCTAAAAATACGTGCACCACCTGAATAAACTACCCATTTCACAGCTAGATACCACCGGCTATATAGATGACAGTTTATATATATATATATATATATATATATATATATATATATATATATATATATATATACGCACTGGCAACTTTCTGTCTTTTCGAACGATAGTGTTATATTGCTCTATGAGGAGGCATGGGACTCACAGCCCATGGCGATGGCGAGTGTGACTATCAAGTGTGACTATATATATATACATTTCCCTTATTTATATATTTATATCCCTCACACACACACACACACACACACACACACACACACACACACACACATATATATATATATATATATATATATATATATATATATGAGGGATATAAATTTATATAAGGGAAATGTATATATATATGTATATATTTCCCCTTACACACACATACATATATATATATATTCCCCCTTACACACACATACATATATATATATATATTCCCCCTTACACACACATACATATATATATATATTCCCCCTTACACACACATACATATATATACATATAAATAACATTACATCCAAGTCCATTCCGGACTCCAGGTCACTTTGGCCGGGAGCCCTTATATAATCTTACGGTTGAACAAACTTTCCGGGATTTGTATCACTTGGACTCTCATACTTGAGTTGTCAATCCTGCTGACTGCAGTCAAACAATGCAGTCGGCTATATAGACTGCTAAAAAAAAAAACCATAAAATAACTCCTAGGGTCATAACCCTTGACTCCTAGGGTCATAACCCTTGAATCCTAGGATCGTGGAGGTGTATCGATGGAAGCACTGGAACACAAAACCTGACATCTTTCTTCATCCTCCGCTTGTTGAACAAGTGAATAATAATTTACTGCTGTTCATTTCTTTAGGTTGTCATTCCGCATTCTTCTTTGCTCAGTCTTCTTCAGCTATGCCCCCCACCCCCCCCCCCCCACCCGCCTTTTTTTTTAAAGACAGTCTTTTCAATCGCCTGATGTCTCATACCATTGCCAAAAGAGGCTCCTGATGTCCTATGAATTTGTTTATGTTAAAATACTAACAGCTGTTTATGTAGACTACATGCTGTACGTGTTGGCACCTTTCCATCTGTCCAAATCACAGAGTTATTGTGTGCTGTATGGAGGCATGTGAACCACAGGCAATGGCGAGGGTGACTAGCAAGACCTGCTGTCGTAAATAAAGGTCTTCCGCAATTACAGCATGGGATTCCAGGACCTTTGTTGCCATCGCGTGTATTTTGTGTGTTCTTTTTAAGATGTCGGCTCTGTGGCTAAGTCGATGCCAACGCTTCGTAAAGTCGGGTTCGATTCAAGCTGTGGGCCATGCGCCTTGCGTTGGTTTCGACAGTGGTATCAAAAAAGCCGACCGTCCAGAAGCAATGGCAAACTACTATACGTAAATTTGGCTAGAAAAACCACACAACGGCCAGGGGCTGTTGGGGTCGACTCTGCAACGCCCTGTAAAGGATACGCAACTAACCTTTCTAAGACGCTCAACTCTCAGCTTTTCTGCAATCATTTTTCATCTTCTTCGCATTCACTGGCTGTAAACTCCAGCGGAAGGTTATGGTTGCTCGTCCACCTCTGGATTTTAGCCTTGTTCCAGAAAGTGAATGCCGTGTGCATATCTCTTTTACAGACCTGACTTTTCTGTTAGGTTTTGTTTGGTTCCTTGCCTCTCAGGCAGATACACTCCGACTTTCAAGGAAGTCTCCAATTAGTCGACTTTTACGACATGCTTGTTGTGGAGGCAGTGAGTTTGTTCTTGTTTCCACCAAATGGAGGCCCAGAATCTACACAGGGATACATTTGTGTTTACTTTATTCCTGTCCACTTCGTCACTCTCTCTCCACGCAACACTGCCCATGGCATTTTGTTCCCAAGAATTTACCTCAAAACCCGTTTCTACCTATCTGTTATTCGCCCCAGAGAAGTCACTAGGGACTCCCACTCCCCGTACTTCAAGTGTGACCTAGCCACCTGAGCCTTAGGAGACTTAAAATTAAGAAGGCTGTTGTTGTCTTTACTATTACACTACCTCAATGTTTGTGACTTCGTCTTGCCACTTAATGCGAAGTAATTTCGTTATGCATCATATATACGTTATACAGAGTTACATACAACCAGCTATATAGACTATTTAAATACAGACAACCGGCTATAAATACTAAACTAAACCCCTCATCAAGTGCTGAATTATCTACAAACTATTTCCAGTATATCCCAATGCGTGGAAAAGCTCCCTTCACTTTGACTACGGCGCTTGAACAATTAGTTGCGTCCCTTTACAGGACGCTGCAGAATCAACCCCAGCATTTTTTGGTTTGGCTGTTGTGGTTTTTCTAGGCAAATGTTACGTTCAGTAGTTTGCCATTGCTTGTGAACGGTCAGCTCTCGGTACCACTTTCGAAACCAACACAGGAGAAATCGTCCGCAGCTGGGATCGAACCCGGAACCCGGCATTACGAAGCGCCTGTCGCAAGGCTAAAGCCACAGACGCCGACATAACTGTTTATCCTTCAATACGATAAAGAGTGCGGCGTCCGTGGCTTAGGCGTGTCGAGTCCGACTCGTAATTCCAACGTACCGCGACCGAAACCCACTGCTGGCTGCGGGGATTTTTCTCGTGGTATGGGGCGTCGCAGTTCGTCCCAGCCTAAAATGGGTACCAGGATGGATATGTAAAAATATGGGCGCTCTTCCCAAATGCCCGATACGCCTAAAGGCATAAAAAGGGATCTTTACTTTTTACTTTACTTATGTTAACGTGTTATGTTAAGTCCAATTATTTGCCCCCAAACAATACAAAGAATGTTGAGCAAAGAACTGACACCACAGCACTCGAGACATTCCCATAAGCGCCCCGCCCTTATCTTCAGCAGCCAGCGAAGAGTTCCAATTCAGATGGAGCCAGCAGCAGTTACAATACAAAGACCGATCGCCATACAGAGTTACCAGCTGAAATAATTTACTAGATGAGATTTTGCCAGAAGCGATGACTAAATATTTATTAATAAAATGTACAGCCGAATCAAATTAAAAACATCGCTGATGTAATTTTCACAGGACACACGCGAATGACATAACATGTACACATTTATTTTCTGCCCGTAAATTTGCTTGGACACGCGCTAGTTCCCCTTACAGAACAAATATGGGACTTTTGAATGCTATACGCTGCAAAGATAACAATTTCGCAGCTTTAGAAATCACTTCAGCAAAGAACTAGTTGGCTTAAGTGAGAAAGTGGAAGACACGCAACGTCGGATTTCTCCTCCTTTTTTTTTTAAGGTTGCGTAGTATGTTGAGGTGTCACACCTCCCCCATCTCTCTCTCTCTCTCTCTCTCTCTCTCTCTCTCTCTCTCTCTCTCTCTCTCTCTCTCTCTCTCTCTCTCTCTCTCTCTCTCTCTCTCTCTCTCTCTCTCTTTCTCTCACACACACATTCACACACACATATTTATTTATACTATTTTTTAACAACACTGTTTTGCCACTTGTCCCACCCACTCCTTTTTCAGCATTTACCCAATTTGGCGATGACACCCAGGGAGGTCCGCACCCCACTTCCTACCCCGGTTGGGGTGTTCAAACGCGCTGTCACCAGGCCAGCAGACAAATCTGCTAGCAACTGCGCCACGGTGGTTTCGACACTAATTAAAAACACTTCAATTCAATCATAGAAGTCTCAGTATCAGAGCTGCCCAGTTGCTGCCCTGGAGACTGATCCCTCGCTGTGTTGTTAGTAGTGGCGCTACCATGGTTTCCGCTGTGGTGTAGCGGCTAGACGCTTCGCCTGAGGTTCGGAAGGTCGTGTGTTGGGAGCTTGACGGAGCCAGACTTTTTAACAAAAATGACTTTGGCTGTCATGCCGATCCAGCCTTAAGTGGGTACCAGGTATAGTCCTGGGAAGTAAAGGTGGTCGGCATGTTGTTGACCACATCACCCACCAAGCGCCGAACGATTTATACAATTTAGGTCTTGCCCTATATGCCTAATACGCCTGAAGGGAAAGAGTTGTTTACTTACCACGGGCTTCTGATTGACAGACTGCTTCCTTGCTACTAATAAACATTAAATATTGAAGCCTGAAATAGTTTGATCATATTGAGAGAATGTCAGATGACAGAGAAGTGAAAACTATACACAAGGTAGATGAATAGTCGTAGACCACGAGGCAGACCAAGAAGACGATGGAGAGATAATGTTAAGACAGACCTGCAAAAAAAATTAGTGTCACCAACTGGAAAGAGAAGGCCAACTAGAGAGATGAATCGGGGCGGGTGATATCTGCAGCAATGAACCAAAAGGCCACGGAATGCTGAAGAAGAAGAAGAAGAAGAAGAAGAAGAAGAAGAAGAAGAAGAAGAAGAAGAAGAAGAAGAAGAAGAAGAAGATGATGATGATGATGATGATGAAGAAGAAGAAATGAGGAAGAAATGAGGAAGACATCGAAATCTATTGTATTAAGACAGCCTTCTTTGTTTTGTATTATGTTCTGTAGATAGATATTGTCCGATTGCATAGGAATTTATGTTTTATCTTTTATCTAGCATTCATCTTTGCATTTTACAATACAACTATTTTTATAAGAAGACGCACCTTCAAATCCACCCACACCCAATAAATACCCATGAAATTGTATCGCATACCTGGCAAAGTCAATATGAATGAATAAATGATTTTGAATACAGCTTCTAAGTTCAGAGCAATGAGCATGTCTTTCATACGCCCAGACACCCAGCTGATTTATTACAGTACCATTTAATATATTTTTAGGTCCTTGTTAAAGTTACATAGATAAAATATTTTCCAGCCTATTGCCCCAGCCACCAACATGAAAAGTCGCTTTTCCTGAATACTTCACTTCTGCAGTTTAATTCCACGACGTTTTCAGTTGATGTTATTTGTGCACGTTTTATTCTCTCGTTGGCAACTACAAACACAAATCATGTCTCTTTGTGTTGTTGTTGTCTCTTATATATTCTATGCTTACCAAAGATATCACAAAACCAACAGAAAGATTACCGCCCTCATTTCAACTTATAAATATACGTTATTGTTAACAAGAACCTGCTTGTTAACTTTTTTTAATTTCCAGACAGTTGTTATTTTATTTATTCAAACCTGAAGCGCGGGAGTCGTCGTGGCGTTGGCGGCTAGACGCCCGCCTGCGGATCAACATGTCTCGGGTTCGGGTCTTGAAGGGGTCGGATATTTTTGTTAACGACAATAGGAGACACAAAGAATACATCCGTCAGATAGTAAAGTGGTTGGTTGAACAGTTAATGGCGCTGGTTTCTCATGTGGGAGACCTAGGTTCAAATCCTCGGTAGTCATGGCTTGCTTTTTTTTTTTTTTACGGTTGTAGGCGAACTTCTACTTCATCTTAGCGTTTATCGACTGTAAACACAAGAGTTGCGTGCACATCCGTTGTACAGATCTATCATACTTGTATGCAGACTGTTCCTCATTCTTCTGAACCCTCTTCTTCTTCCTCTGATTCTTTGTCTTTTTATAATATTGTTGACAGATTTTCCCTCCGCCATTCGTTATAAGTTACCAAGCATGTGTGTTTTGTGAATGAGAGTGTGTGTGTCTCTCTGTGTGTGTATGTATGTATGTATGTATAAGTGCGCGCGTATGTGTATGTTATACATATAAACGACATGTATATAAATATGCACTGTGAGTGTTCCCGAGCAAGTGTATGTGTGATACAATCAACATCTAAATACACAGAATGTCGAGACGATTATTGGCCCCTATCAGACAGAAAGCCTCGAGATATTAGACCATATACAATGTATATACCACAAGGAGAGAGGGATGTACAGCCCCAAAGTGGACCAGAAAAATGTGGAAAGATAGCATCGTAGGTACTTTTCAACAGTATAAAGTGTTTGTGGTTATCAGAAGAGCAAAATCCAGAAACGTATATGTCTTGACACTGAAAGCGGCAGACGAGTAAGTGAAGAATAACAATAAGCAGATGAAGATAGAATGTTCTTTTTCTTCTGCCTTTCTATCCTACAATGGAGCATAGGTCCTCAACCAACTCACGCCAAGTCGTTCTATCCTTCGCTATTACATGGAGCTCCCCCATGTCCTCCCTAACTTTCTAAATTCATTCTCCAGCTCTCTTTTTCATGTGAATTTTTTCCCCTTCCTTTACAGGTGTTTCATTTCCCTTACTATTCCCATTGTTCTCTCTATATCATTCCAGGTGCCAGTTCTGGAGGGTTTCCTAACTGAGAGGAGGTACGTCAACGATCCGGACTCCTTTCGGCTTTCTCCACACCGTGTCACACTTTTTCTACTTGAAGAGCTTCCCCTTATCTTGATTGCTTGAGTTTTACTTGCTTCTCTTTTTGACTTATCCATGGTTGGTTGGCTATTGTTTTTACAGGATGAGGTAGCCAACCCCAAGCCTAACCCTTAGTCGCCTCTTACGACATGCAGTGTCACTAATCTCTACTTCCCGTCAGGGCCCCGGTGACACACGTGCGATAGAATGTTCACTATGAGACAACCGCTTAACTGATAATACACAGCAATTTAATTGACACCTTTCTAGGACATCCGCCCCATGTTTATTTATTCAGAACATTAAGAGGTTGTGGCAGCTTGCCGGGCTGACCACATCCTCCCCTCGAAAAAGTCTTACATACAAAAAAAATATTGCCATCAAAGCGTGACTGACTGACTGACTTTCTACCCCACCAGGACATCACACAAGCGATAAACACCCGATGACACAAAGTGCCACCATGCGGATGAGAATCGCCGTGGAGAGGTCCCAGAAACCGCGTTCAGACACACGCCTGCCTATATTGCGGCCCCTAGCAAAAGCCAGAGTAGGGCTTCAAATAACAAAAAAATTACGTCCTGAAAAGGACGTAGGGAAGTACACCATTAAAGCGTTTGTTGAATTTAATTAAATATTTTTGTTTCTGGGTCAAACGATGCTGAAATGATTCTACAATATACTTGAAAATTCAAGACTGCCTCCTATTGTGGTTTGTTTCTAAGTAAATTCTTACCTTTGTTCAAAATCTCAAGTTAGGCAGATTTAAAATAAAGTTTCGATTCTGTGACTAACTTGAAAAGCAAGTGGATAGTTTTATAGAAAAATTTATTGATACATTAGTAGGTTATCTCCCTTGGTGTTTTGTTTCCGCTTCTTTAATTCCCCCCCCCCCTCCCCCCGTTGTCTTTTTGAAGTGTTGGGAGGGGTAGATTTGGGGGGTTTGCGGGTGAGGTGCTATTTCTAACGCGTTGTACACATTGTTTTCTTAATTTCCTTAAGGCTGCCCTTGACACCATTATTCCATATTTTATGTTGTCTTCGTCAGAAAGAGACAGTCATCATGTTTTGGTTATGTCACGAGAAGAGGGAAAATGGAATTTGTGTCGACCACTGGAAAAATCTGTGGAGAAGATTCTTGACAGTTTTTTGTCATGGCATGGAGGGATGTCAACACATGAACTGATACATGCAGCTGCGGATCGCAGATTGTGGAGAGGCATGATCGCCCATGCCAGTCGGCAAGGCACGATGATGATGATGTGGTCTTCTGCTTGCTCTGTGCCTGCTGTATAGTGGAACCTCGCTTAACGAGCATAATTCGTTCCAGAAACATACTTGTTAAGCGAAACACTCGTTTTGCGAAACAATTTTTCTCATATAAATTAATGTAAAATACGATAATGCGTTACATGTCGAAAGAAATACTCACAAAATGCTATGTGTAACGTTTATTCAAAGAAAATTATATATATATTATTAAGGAGAGTGAATCATCTACATCTTTTCTTTAAACGCGGATCTACCCCGCCTGTAATGCGAATTCAATTTGAAAAAAAAAAAAAAAAAGCGAAATATTTATAAAAAATAACTTATATTTTTACTAGAAAGATGTCCAGAGACATTTGTTTTTGCGTACGCTTTAAAATTTGGCGAAAATGCGACACAGCATTATCATTAAATAAATTTGCAGCAAGCATAGCCACTTCCTTATTAGGGTGATGCTTCTGAATGTAAGATGCAACAGTTTCCCATGCTTTCAGCATTTCTCTTATTTCGCCAGAAGATTGTTGCTTTTCTGTTACCTCCTCCTCCTCCTCTAACAAACCTTCCCCCAAAACTTCTTGCTGTGATACACAATGCAAATCCATAAGCTCTTGTGTGGTCAGCTCTTCCACGAGCTCTTCAATATCACTATTATCCACCTACAATCCTATGATAGTGGCCAAAGACACAATCTCGTTGACTACAGGTTCCACAGGTACTGTCTCGAACCCCTCAAAGTCACAAATCGACAACGCTCCCCGGGGAAAGCTTCTTCCAAGAAAAAAGTTAGGGTTTTTTTTTGGTAACCCCTTCCCCCGCCTTGTCGATCATCTTGAGGCAGGCAACGACGTGAAAGTGTTTTTTTTTCCAAAACTCTCTGAGAGTGATGTTGGCCCCTTCAGTCACATGAAAACAATGCTCAAAGAGTGCTTTAGTGTAGAGCTTCTTAAAGTTAGAAATAACTTGCTGGTCCATGTGCTGGAGTAAAAGAGTGGTGTTGGGAGGCAAAAACTAGATCTTGATGAACTTAAATTCTTGTAGGCCTGGAGGATTCATGTACATATATCACAATATAACACAAGTTTGAGAAAATGTGTAATCATAAGCGACACTACGATGCTACTGGAAGGAGTGCTGAACACAGACTGATGTAACATGCACGCAATCCGAGAATTCCCTTCTCCTCGCCACTCGTTATGCGAAACGTCGCTCGTTAAACAAGATATTCTTTTAAAAAATTTTTTGCTCGTTATGCGAATTACTCGTTATGAGAGGTGCTCGTTAAGAGAGGTTCTACTGTATTTCTTCAGCGTGACTGTGTGGAGGTTGTATCCCAGTCGTCCCTCTGTAGGATGCAATTTTTCGTTATTTGAAGCTACATCCTGGCTTTTTCCGGGGGCCCTGAATATAGCTGGGCCTCAAATGTGACCATAACGGCTGAAAGGGGTTCCTGTGACCTTTCCACGGGTGATCCTCACATATATCATGTAACAGGGATTTCATATATATCGTGTAACAGGGATTTCACGTATTTCGTGTAACAGAGATTTCACATATATCATGTAACAGGGATTTGACATATATGAAGTAACAGGGATTTGACATATATCATGTAACAGGGATTTCACATATATCATTTAATAGGGATTTCACATATATTATGTAACAGGGATTTCACATATATCTTGTAACAGGGATTTCACATATATCCTGTAACAGGGATTTCACATATATCATGTAACAGAGATTTCACATATCTTAAGTAACAGGAATTTCACAAATAAAGAACTAAATGTCAAATTTGCATGCCTTGTGTCATTGTTGGAATGTGATGCTAGGTCCATGTGTTTAAACACGAATCGACTCTCAAAGGGTGATGATATCATCGTGACTTATGTCGCCTTCACTTCCGATGGCATTTCCTGATACCTGATTTTAGACTGCGTCGATCTGGAAACCCTGGTCGATTCAACCCCTAAAATAAAATTTCCTTTGATAGGGATTCGAATCTAGAACCACGGTACCGGCTGAAAATGTGACAGCCATTGCGCCACATTCTGTGTAACCGTAGTTTAACATATATTATGTAACAAGGATTTCACATATACTATGCAGTAAAAATTCACTCAAATCAAGAAACAGGATTTCACATACATTACGGGCAAACTTTTCACATAAACAAGATAATGAACATTTCGCGTATTCTCAACCATAGATTGTCAACTTTTCAATCGTGTGCCCCATTTTGAAGAGATGAAAACGTTCACAAAATCCAAACTCGAAAAAAAGCATTATTTTCCCTGTGGGATCCAGGTCCCATTGTTCAGATGTGGGTGGGGGTGGGGGGGGGGAAACCAACACTGCCAAAGTAACAAGCATGTCGTATAAGTCACCTAATTATGCGTTCCTTCGAAGCCTGAGAGGCGATAAACCTCCAGTTTAAAGCTACATCTTAACAAACGGTTGAACAAGCAAAATTTAAGTTCGGAATCTACGCTAATGTCCGGAAGTGGACGAACAACCAGAATTTTCTGCCGGATTTTACAGCCAGTGACCACGAAGAAGAAGACTAAGACTATGCCAGTAACTAGAAAAACCTGCGACTCCCAAGTTATATTAGTGGATTTCCCAGAGGTGGTGACCACTGATTGGAGAAGGTCTGTGGTACGTACTACTTGTATAGAACAGGTAACCGGCTCCAATTTCGAAATCTACCGTTACTGAGTGCGTTTACTGAAAGCTGTTGAAGGCCTTTTTTCTCAGCATAATAGAAGTAGTTTAGTCATGAAGAGCCGATTTTCCTGGGCGAGCTGGCTGAAGCGTGTGATTTGCTTGAAAGCGTGGTTCCGGTACGGTTATAAGCAGGGCTTTTGTTGTCTGGAAAAAAAATGGTTGTCTCCTACAGAAAGTTAGTTAGTTGTGTTCCCTTTACATGGCATTGCAGAATCAAGCCGGGCATTTTTGGCTGTTGTGGTTTTTCTAGGCAAATTTACGTCCAGTAGTTTGCAATTTCTTTCTAGAAGGTCAGCTTCTCGATACCAATGTCGAAACGAACGCAAGGCGCAAGGCCCGTAGGTGGGATCGAACCCATTACCCCGGCATTACGAATCTCGTTTGCTACGCCTAAGCCACAGATACCGACTAATACAGAATGGTTGGGCAAAAAATTATGACTAAAACAATTTCCTGTAGTGCGAAATATTGCCTACCGACAGTTGCGTCCTGGGAAGTAAAGATAAAGACAACCCATGTGATGTTGTCTTTATTACAAATCAAGTACAAATTAGGGTGCTTTCTTTTTAGTCGCCCACAAATGACGTCACGGGACAGTCCACTATTTTAGAGGGTGGGAAGAGCGAGTTTTCCGTGTTTGTTTTTTGCTTTGGCGTGTTTCTTCTAAGGCCAAGGTTTTCGCGTGTTTACCTAAACCCTAACCCTAAACAAAACTATACCCTTAATCTACCTCTCCCTGAAATATTTGACTGTCCCCTGACCGATGGATTTCCCCCTGTTTGTGTTTGGCTAATAAGGAGGTACCCAAATTTGTCTATAAAGAATGCGTCTTGCATCAAATGCCCGTTGTGCCCCTGGCTTGAAAAGGATCCATTACTTTTTACTGGTTATAGGTGATATAATTTATACATACACACATATATATACACACACTCACACAAACATACACACTTACACACACACAAACTCACTCACTAAAACACACTCTCATACACACTCACTTACACATACTCACTCACACACACAGAGCTGCTGTCTGCTTAAGCAGTGGGGTGCCTGTTTGAACGCTTACAGACACTACCTCTGATAACAACCCGGATGCGATCTAACTCCCTGAAAGTTAATTGTTTAAATAAGTTGGACACACCTACTAATGTACTTTTCATTTATTGGTAATGAAGCCACTGGGTTGGGTCTCATTTGATCATACCCTGTGTTTGTGTGTTTATATGCGTGATGGCCTGTGTAATCTGGTAATCTTAGTTTCAGCTTCATAGAAACGGGTCACCCCATAGTTGCTCCGCTCCTGTGCCAACGAAAAACACACAGAATGTTTATCACAGTCCCTTGTGGAAAGATTGACAGACTGCTGCTTAGCATATGCGCTAGCATACACACGCATTAAAAGCATACTGTAGCCATCCGAAGTGCTAACACAAACAGTCCGACAATAGAAATGCAGTTCATCATGGACTAGTGACTAGCAGAAGTCACCAACAGATCAGCATTTGCACACGCGATCAATGTTAATCACATAATGGCACCACCAATATTGCACCAATCGCATCGCGCAGAACGTGGCCTGTGTATTTAATAATGTGTGTTGATGCTTGGGGTGTATGTATGTATTTGTACTTATGCGTGTGTGTTCACTACACGCACCGATCCAACTATGCTAATCACTTAATCATTAATGCGAAGATTTAAATATCGTAAAATCGCATGGCCATCAGGCGAACTATTTGGCGTAAATTTAAACAGCGCTGTCAAAAATGATAAACAAATCGAGGTTCTTAAATTGTGTAGGATAGGAGCTATAGAACAAGATGCATACACATGTCATAATTGTAACAGACTCTGAAAGCATGCTGAGAAAGGTGAAGACAGGGCTGCTTCGAGCAGAGTGGCAAGTTTCACTGGGAAGGTCACGGGTAATGAGCATACTTTGGATCTTTTCTCCAGGCTATGTCAGGGTAGTGGGTAATGAACAGGCAGACGGATTGGCTGGATCTGCACCATTGAGTGGTGAATTGATACACGACAAGGCAGATATGGTCAACGCTCTTTGGGAACAAGCAACGGAATTAGTAGAGAAAGAAGAATATTATGGTCTGGAGAAAATGAGGCACCTGGATGTAACCAGAGGGTCTGGTCGGCTCACTACAGCCAGAGGAAAGGCAAGACGGACATATAACCAGATTGCGACCGGTACCATCAGTATTGGAACTCTGCGCTGCCTGCTGAAGATGAGGACGGGGCAAGCATGGGAATGCCCCGAGTGCTGTTATGTCAATTATTGACTCAACTGTAGGATTGGAGCATAAAACGATTTTTTTAAACAGCCCATGCTGTGTGACATTGATGATCATATCTACGCACATTATTTTCTGTCCTGTACTGTCAACATATGGATGTGAGTCGCGGACTATCTCCAAGTCCTTAGGAAAGAAAATCGGGGCTTTTGAGCTGAAATGCTATAGAAAGATTCTCAGAATATTTTGGACAAAAAAGATGATAAATACTGATATTTTGAAAGATCTGAAAATCAAGGAAGATTGGCTAATAAACAGCATCCTGTCTCGGAAACTTAAATATTTTGGTCATTTCAAGCGCCACGGCGGATTGGAAAAAATAATAGCAGAAGGCATGGTACCTGGAAGGAGAGGCAGGGGTCGACCAAGACGAAGATGGGCACAGGATATAAGTGACTCCTTGAGTATGAAAGTATATAAGGTGGGAAAGCTGGCGAGAGACCGAGTTTCTTTCAGGCAGACCGTGATTAGAGCGACGTTCTGCAAAGGACCTGCTACTTGATGATGATAACTGTCAATCATTTCTGATTTACATATTCTTCAAAGCCAAGACAGCAGTCTGCGCAACATCTCTGCCCTACTCCATTTGCAAGTTTTCTTTTCATCACTTTTTTTTTCATTTCCTGACCAAAGAATGCAGATTATTTGCTTCTGATCGACAGCAAGACACAACAAATCACCGGTGTATGTTTGCATGCCACATTCTTTGCATTCCATGTTTGTCATCACCCTCACAACGCCTCACAACTGATAATCCCATCTCTATCCCCTTAAAGGTCACTCTGTAAAGCTGGTCTTTTTAGTTCTTTCCTCGATTAGGATTACAAGTTTGTCCGTTGACCTGACCACTGTACCTTTGATGGTTATGGTGGTGATGGTGGGTTTTTTTCAGTTGCTGATTCTGTCGACATCGAAGAGATAAAAGATGTAGTTATTTCATTTTTACTCTGTGTGTTTTGTTTTCAATTCAGGGTTTAAAGTTTAAAACCAGAAAGATCGATTGAAGTGCACTCTGTGTTTTCCTATCTGGCTAGATCTGTTTTCTCAGAACAGCCTGCACAGAACGTGGTACAATGTACGAACTTTTGAGCTTCAGCGATAATCATCAGCTGACATCCGTAAAATGGCATTCGTGTTAGTGTAAAAAAAAATTATCTGATTTTCTTGGTCACAAGTGTAGAAGCGAAAACGACCGTAAAAAAAGTTCCAGAAATACACCATTGTGATATGGGATTTATAAAAAAAATGCGGTGGGAAAAAGCAGAGGAAACAGAATCTCACATAAAGAACTAAGAAGAATAGCATGCACAGTACCAGTAAACGTTTCCATAACATATCAAAGAGTCGAATGGTTTGGTCATCTGATGGAACAAAATCGGCCACCATCTAGAGCGTACTACACGAGAACAGCAGGCTGTAAGGCGACAGAGAAGGATATGGATGGAGGGAGTAAACGAGACACAACGTAAACACAGTATGACATGAACACAAGCTCCACAACTAGCGAAAGACAGGAAACTACATCTAACTTGTCTCTGCGTATCAGCAGTGGGACACTAGAAAAAGAAAAAGAAGAAGACGAAGAAGAAGAAGAAGAAGAAGAAGAAGAAGAAGAA